>KK502633.1:359085-373218 GCA_000688735.1 Glossina austeni
TATATATATATGTATGTATATATATATACTATATATATGTATGTATATATATATGTATGTATATATATATACTATATATATATATATATATACTACTATAATATATATACATACTACTTGCTACTATCTACATACTTCTACTTGCTTTGTGCTTCTTGTCAAAGTGAAAGCAAAGTTTTTTTTGCTGTAAAGATTTTTTTCTAATGGTGACAAATACAAAAAATTTTCATTATATTATCGGTACACTTTAAGGAACGGCTTCCTTTTTTGTAATTTGAAAAATTGAATAAACCCTCGACTTTCGTGATGATGAATAAGCTGACGTATCCTTTCAAATCAAAATCCTCGCTTAGTGATGATCTAAAAATTGAAAGAAAAAAAACTGCAAACTCTTTGGCTGTGAGGTGGGCTCACGCCTCAAACAGTCAACAATTGCTCGATGAGGCTTTAAAATTGAATGATTTTAATATGATCGAACCGGATATCGTTCATCGTAATATATTAAAAGATGGTTCAGTTCTACCTAAAGTCGCTCATCCTCGCCCTATAAGCACTGATTTAAGTTTAGGTTCTTTTCTTGTACAAGTGAAACTATTTAATCTTGATAATCCTGACAAAATTAAAGGCATAAAATTTGATTTCAAATCGATAGAAGCGTTTGAAGTAGCTCTTGATAGATTAAAGCGCACGATACCTGAGATGAATCATCCTATTGGGTTGAATGCCGATATTGCTGAGAGTCCTGTTAACAATTCTCGCATTCCACCTATAGATGCAAGACGCGCACAATTTAAACAGGCTGTTCTCTCGCTCGGCTGGACTGCCCAATGGAGTGAAGACCCCATCGAAGGCTCATATACCCCTGAGAATATCGTAACTATGCTTACTCTTATGAAAGAAAACAATATCGTCGATTCCGGACAATGCATTACGTTCCCATTGCGGGCTGGCATAGCTGCCAATAGCAAGGCGGTCTTGCATGATCTTATCCGATCCGTTGAAGCAACAAATGACTGTACCATTACCGTATGGTCCGCTCCCTTTGATTACATTGGCTTGAAAAAATTGAGGCAATTGATTTTATTTTGGGGCTCAACTAAGATCTATCTTGATGTTCCCGCTGATCAGACGAACTTATCAGTTCTACGTTTGAGCGCAAACTTATGGCGTTCGTTTACTATTCGCTCTCCACTGTACTTTAGCGTAGGTAGTCTAGTTATGTTTTTAATTCGTTTATTATTAAAAAAATCTGATATCTGAAATATGTTGGCTTTTATAATGCAAAAATAAAAAAAAATAAAAAAAAAAATCAATTTTTTCTAAAATGAAAAAAAAAACAGGTCTTTCGTCTTTTCAACACTACATCATAAGCTATATAAACTATTTATTCATTTAAAGCTAACTCAGAATCTGATCGATCACAGGAAAGGAAAGCTTTCGCTTATCGTGCTACTAACGAGATGGAATAAAAAAGGATAAGCTGTTACTGTGCTCAAAACAGATACCTAATGTTCTCTCCAACACTCTCTAAGGACACGTTAGAAAAGTTTTATAGAATTAAGATATAAATGAAATGAAAATGTGATCCGATTCGATGTACCCAAGTCGAATGATGATAATATTACAAAATTTCTATTGGACTGAAAGACCTAGTTTTTCCGTTAGTACAACATTTGAAAAAACAAAAATAGTAAAAACTCCCAGATTACATTCTCATTATTACAATACAACAATACAACATAGATAGCATCATCAAATGACACAATCAACTTCCAGATGCTACAACTACACGTGCTATAGAAACCCTTAACTTTACTTTAATTGCAAACTTAAATGATTTGACAACAGTTTTGACACCAATTGGCTGTTTGCTAATCGAATCGTAGAAATAGAAGTTTTCTTATATTCCTCGTGACGCATTCTAGGTGCTTGCCTTGACCTGATAAGTAAAATTACCTGTAGGTAGTATAATATAACAGAACTTTCCCGCCATATTATTATTTTCACTATTGTAAAGTTTACACGATCATCAGCTGTTAGTATGGAGTCAACTTCAAATCCAACATTTGTGACAGCATTGACGATTGGGTTCGGTTTTGTATTATATTACATATATATGCATATATTTATTTTTTCGGGTGTAACATAATATCTTTTTTTTTCTTTTGTTTTTGCCTTCAGTGGTGGGTGGGTGTCGCAGCATTAATTCAATATGAAAATTACAAATATCAAATACATTCGCTATGGAATCAATTCGTAAATCGCAATTGAGATTTATATATAAAATTGGAATAAAAGTTACATTATTACAAGATGATGTATATTTCGCATATATAGACAGAGTACAAGAAGAATGCATGCTTGACAGTAATAAACTACCAGTTTTATATATCAGTAGTATATTTCGTTTAAAGGGGGAGGGAGGGGGGGAGAAAAGAAATAAATAATAAGAGATCTAAAAATGAAACACAATTTAAAATAATTTTCAAGACTAAACTTTGAAAAGAATTCGTTTTCAAATTGAAAACCATAATAAGGTATTCGTGACATAGTTGTGAATGTGATTGTCAGCGGATTTTTGTAATAAGAAGTGTTCAAGGCGTTCAAACGTTTCGTTACTACAATTGATCATCTATATATATGTGTATGTATTAGTTCTGTGGATCATTGCGGGGCGTAAATTAAAAAGTCTTAAGACTGGCTTTTCGTTACGTTAGGTTTATCAACATTGGTGGGCTCTAATGGATAGAAAGTATTGTTTGCTTTTTTTTACAAATCCATATCAAACATCAATGAATTTTTGCAGTTAGCATCGACATCGGACGATGATTCGGAATCTAATCTTGAACGCATCATCTTATCGTTGCTGTTGTTGGCCGCTGCATTTGCATTATTATCGCCGCCACCGCAACCATCATCAGCGCTATCGTTATTATATTTACTCTTATTTCCATTATTGTTATTATTATTACCGTTGAAATGAGTTTTATTCTCGAAATACTGGCCATTGGATACCGTTTGCAATGTGCTCAACATCTGTAATAAGAAGCATTCATAAATTTTATACCAACGACCATAACCTACATTAATATAAAGCATATTGAACCTTCTTCATGTAAACGATTAAATAATTCTCTATCTTTAGAAAGACAGATTTACCGAACCATGAAAAAAACAAAGACACTTTTGTGTTTACAAAAGCTACTACCATACAAACAAAAACATATCGGATACGTGAAATTCTAGTGGAATTCATACCCTAAGCATATATATATATATATATGTGCAAACATCAATGTTTATACTTGGGGCTTGTGGGCTAATATTTATAAAAGAAAACAAAAAAAAAAGAAAAACAAAAAAATATGTAAGGTTTTAATTAGTTATACGGAAGAGAAATATTTTACAGTTGCATACATACATCCGTATATTTTTATTTTATGTCATTCAATTTCGAGGTTTAGACGACTTTTCTAAATTCTATTTAAAAATGCGAGCAAACTCAAAAGGGCAAGACATTGCAAATCGTAATTGGAAGCAAAGATAAATTTTTCTTTAAAAGTTTACCCGACTAAGCCAAACATTGTTGCGCTTACTTTAAAAAGTACCTCCCTGTGAGGTTCAATTTTTACATTTGTGCAAGAGATATGTTCTTGCTTTTGTAACAGCTAGAATTATATATCGGTGATCCCATAAAATCTATAAATTTTTTTGTTCAACGTCAGAATTTTAAAAGAGATCAACTTAAATCTGTCCGTCAGTTCGTCCATTGGGCTGTCGATCAATTTTGGAAAGCTCGTGAAAAAGTTGTAAAAATTATTATTAGTATACAACTAGGATATCGACGCGGCGTAACTTTTTTCGCATGGACAGACGGAAAACTGTACTTATAACGGCAAGTACGACAAGTTTCAGCAACTATTTAAAAAAGATCGTGCAGAGCAAAAATACGCCAATCTTCTTACAAACACCCTCTTACTATACAAAAACAAATGAGAAAATTATATTCGGCGGAGGCCGAATCTCGCATACCCACCACTATTCTTTTCGTACTCTACTCTCCAAGTTCCTCTATTTGATACCCGTATCGCTGGCATTATTAAGAAGAAATTAATTTCGGTGTCTACCATATCCATTTTAAAATTAACCCATTTTTAGGCAGACAATGTATCTTCACTTGAGCAGTGTACAAAATAGTTTTGTCTTGTTTGCTTTATAATAAATAAGCATTAAACCTCAAAAAAGTGGAAAAAATTAAATTTAATTATTCGTAACTTTGTGTGGACACGGCCGATTCCAAGTTTGGAACTAGCGAGTGAAGTCTCTGGTAAAGCAAATGTGGAAAATTTCAACCTTCTAACTTTAATAATTTCCGAGTAACGAGCAAAAATCCAAAAATTTTCGTTAAAAACAAAGTGAGTGGCGTTCAGTTTACACTCCATTGCGCGCTTCTGCTTTGACCAATTTGGGCCACTTTTACCACCAATCTACTTGCAGAAACTTTTAATGTTTTAACGTTTCCACCCAATTTGAAGTCGATATCTTTATTTTTACGAGCAGGAGAGACACACCACACAAACACACAAACGGACAGACATAGCTAAGTCAAGTCAGAATTTCACGCTGATCAGAAATATATATACTTTATAGGGCCTCTGAAGTTTCTTTTTCGACTTTACATGTATTTTGGAAAAAATAAAACGTGTGTAACTCCATCTTACAGTGGTGGGTAGAAAAATGCCATTGACTGCGTCAAGCAAACGAAATTTGAAAAATGTTTAAAAGAAACCTCGAAGACATCACTGAAAGAAAGGCGGCACTACTCGCTGACATAAGCACCTAATCAAGTCGACAACAAATATTGACCTAGAAGCTCCAAGAAATAGTTACTAGCGCGCACTAGAGCCAGCACAAAACTGACGCGCAATGCTGGCACTTAGATTTAAAGATTTTTAATTCTATTGGTTTGCCTTTAGAGTAGTGGAAATTGAAGCTCGGATTTAAGGCGAACGTAATTATCTTCTTTTTGCTTGAAAGTATCGGTAGGTAGTTCCTTATCACTTTCTCTTCCATGTTATCAATTATTTCTAGTTAATATTTTCATATACTTTTACTTAATATCAGTTATGACAGAGAGAGATAGACTTCTTCTACAAACTAACGGAACGCATATATGCGGCTTAAATATTTAAATAAACTGACTAAATATTATATCAAAGTCTTTATTCGATTCCTAATTTCACTTTTTGATTAGATCAGACGAGATACGAGATTTGAAGAAATCGTGCTCACCTTATTATCCTCATAGTCAGCCGAATCTCCTTCGCTAAGACGTCTTTGCAATGCTTTTAATTTGCGATCGCGACGTTTTTGATTTTTTTTACGTTGACCCAAGATACTAGAGTCCATTCTGCCATAAACATGAATAGGAATAAGCTGATATTTAATACTGCTGTAAAAATTTCCAACTCACCTGAAAACCTGCTTCTTAATTACTTCACTGAATCGCACAGTTTTTTTACAATTATCAGAAACATTCTCCTCGGGTATGTCGCTGAAAGATTGCGAGAAACGTAAGCTATCCAAGCCGTGAGGTACACCATCAACAGAAGTGGAATATGTTGAGGAATATTCTTCAATGGAAGAGCAAGAATCCGATATTGAAGGTCTTGGTTCATAGCGGCTGTAGTGCTTTAAAATTCCTTTGCACGAAGCACTACCGCTACTGCAACTGATAGCACTGTCCCTAGATTCAGAAAAACTTCGTTGCTTTCTTTGCTGATTAGTTAGAGCACTATTGGCATAGTTGGAAGAGTTCGGAACGTCAACGGAAGCGGAAGGGTTAATATTTGATTTTGTTATGGAAGATTTCTCTAAACGTTCGGGTGAGGAATCTTCATCATCATCACCATCCACTGCCGCAGTTTCATTAATCTCTGGCACTGGTGGTGTTGGTCGTAAAGCCTCTTGGTGCTGTTGATAAGCTTTGATATCGTCACAAACGGATTCGGAAAGTGAGCGACGTTTTTTATTTTTGCGTTTTTGTTTTTTATTGATTTTCTTCTGATGATTTCCAGCATCATCCTCGCCGTCGTTGATGTAGGTTGCATCCTCCTCTTCGGTTGTTAATAAATTGGGAGAAGCTTTAATTTCAATTTCCAATTTTTCGCCACAATCAGAACGTTCTATAGACACATCCAAAGGAGCTGAACAAGCAGTTTTTGTACGCTGTCGCGATTTATGTGCTACTTGCAATTTTTCCTGAACGTTATACTCTTTCACAGCTTCACCTTCAAGGCCTGCGAAATAGGTGAGGATGTCTTCAGCGCTAACATTCAAATGCAAATTGAGCACAACATTATTTTCCCAAGCTTCAGCGTCGACCTCAAGGATTTGAGCTTCACTGCATTCATCAGACAACTGTATATAAAATGCGTAGTACGAGGGATAATAACCGGAGCCAATTGATGCAAATTGCAAGTGCACATGACGCGAACTTCGGCTTAAAAGCAAAGATTCCGGCTGCACATTACGTACGTGCAGAACCCAGCACATCATACTGTCCAAGACATTGCAATCAAATTTCGGCAATTGATACTCTATGTTGGGCTTTAAGAAAGATTGTGAACAGTTTTCAAGAGAAGCTGCAGCTGTGGAAAGAAGATTTGCGTCTGTTATGAAACTCGAAAGCAAAATCTTAGATAACATCTTACCTTCTCTTTCAATTTCTCTCTCTCTCTTTTGGTCCTCTTCGGAATCTTCGTGAGATGAAGAATTTCCCGAGTGCTCGATATTATAAGTATCACTAATTTCTTCAATCGGAGATCTCCCCGAGGTTGTAGACACATCTTCACGCACATCACTTTCTACCCCGCTATCTTCACGACACAAATTCAATAAATTCGCATGCATTTGTCGCTGCTCTTCGGTGCTTTTTTGAACCACTGGCAGCGTAATTATTAAACGTCTCGTGTCAATATCGAAACGGGCGTTACCCTCTTTATCGTGTACAGCATATGGAAGTTGAAGGTCTAAACGGTATTTAGCTCCCACACGATCACTAAGCAAGAATATAGATTTTTCCGTGACATCCAACCGACATTCTGCGCTGGAATTTAACAAAGGCAATTCAATTTCTACTACTAGTTCACGTGGAATCGCGACATTTAGCTTGGCATCCAACTCGTTAGTATATTCGGCCAAGTCTATGTCGCGGCGATGCTTTATGCTGTACTTAGGTGTGTTATGTTCCGATTTTTTCACCTTTGCAGACATATTCTTCATGGGCAGTACTGTCGGGTTGCCAGAATCTGCTGTCGGCTTGGCGGGGTAAATACTTTCAAGCGGATGTGGTTCCTCTGCCTCAGGTGGTGGATTTTTCGCCAATTTACGTATCACAGTTGGGCGTGCAATTCCCTTAAATTGCAATTTAGGAAATTTTAAGTTGACGCGATCTAGATTAACCTTTAGTGAAGGAAGTGAAGAAAATATCTTTATAGTAGTGTATGTGTTTGCTTTTACAGATTTGTTTTTCTTACCTTAAACTCTCGTTCCACGGCATCTAAGGCGGTATCTACCAGACATTTGCGGAAAGCTTTATTACGCTCGGACAAATACAAGGCATCCGGATGAAAGACAACATCATAGACACGACAATGCTTACGTTTATTATCTAAATCATCTCTAGGCGGTGCTTGAGCCATTGGTATAGACCAACTCAAGCCGCGCGTACCCGTGACGGGATCCATGCATACCTCATTTGATGGCTTTCCTACTTCTGGGCTTTTAGCGCAATTGATGAAACATTTTTGCTCGCCATCTTGCGAAGTTTTAATTACAAATCCCGGTTCCGGATTAACGAAGACAACTTCAACGCCACGTTCCGCTTCGATTTGTTTGATTTCTTCTTCGTAAAGTTTACGATTTTCCGGATCTTGTATCTCATCGATATATTCCATAAACAACTTACGGAACTCTTCATTTTTCAACGCATCAGAAATACGCTGAAATTCCTCCTTTGTTATGTCCAAATTCCGTGCACCGTACGCTTGCTTATGATGGGGTATCCGTGGGCAATTCCCTTTATTATACGACTGCTGCTGCGGACTCGTATCGTACGATGTGGTTGACCCAGTGGACATATCTCAATTATCGTATGCAGCTTCTTGCAATGAGTTATGATTTTTATTGTTGTTTGCGAAATTTCGCTTAGAGAGCTTAGTTTAAAAAATTTTAAATTTTCAATTTTTCTTTTTCTCGAAAATGTTTTCTGTTTTAAATGAAATCAAACTCTACCCTTATTATTGAAGAAGATGTATTCGGGTTAGATATATATGAAAGTCTGTAAGAAGAAAAGAAAAAATTTGGAAAAATTTTTCTCTTAGAAACGCAAAGTCAGACAAAAAAAAGAGTAGACGTGATAGGAGATAAAACGAAAATACTGTTATCGGCTCATAGAAAAAAAAAAAACATCAAATTGATGTTCAAAAATTGAATCTAAAAATATGTACTGCTAGGTTTTCATAAATTAAAACAAGTACAACATCTATGAATGTAGTAAAATAAAGGCTGTGCATGCCCTTTGACCGAGTGACGAGATTGTGACAATTTTCGCGACAAGCAGGTGAGTGTTGATAAAAAGTGCTTCGGCTTAAAATCTGTTAACAGATTTTGTTTTCCTTTCCTGTCCTGAGGACTTTGTGGTGAAAAATCTGTTTAAGCTTTTTTGACATTTCAGCTTGTCAGTCCATATGAGTTTTAAGCATACTAAGCGAGATGGTTGTCGCTGTTGCTGTTGGCAACAACATGCATTTATGCAATCACTTTCGTAATAACTCGTCGAGTCACGCAGAAGAGATGATAAAAAGTTCGTTTGTCTAAAATCCTTTAAAGCCTTTTGAACGCCGTAGCATTAGCATTCAAATTTTAAAGCGTTCTTCCGTCTTTTCAATCAATCAAATTTTCTCGTTCCCCTTTCCACCAGCATTAATTTACAGGCATAAGTGCATTCATTTCCGTTTTTAAGAGAATTTCCGAGAACAGGTAATAGAAGCGAGTTGACGCCTTTATGCAAAAGTTTTGATAATAAATCGAGTTTACAGGATTACTTGTCATCTGAAGGAATTTCGCTGTTCTGGAGGTATTTTAAATAAATTGAAAACATTCGCCATAGGCATGGCGGGGAAAACCTCTATTGTCGGTAGATATTTTAATATCAAGTAAATAATTCCTAATTATTTATTAGGTGTTTGCAACAATTTTGATCAATGACTTTTACAGGTATAAAAAAAAGAGGATAAAGAAATGGTTGACCTTTCTCTACCTAAAATAACAGTTTTCATGATGTATTCGGCGCACGTCAAAGCATGTCATAGAGCGCTCAAAATTCTTCTTTTTCCAAATTCATTAGTTTTGTTGTTTTTTTTTGAAGAAATCTGCTGTCAAAGCCCATCAAACAAATTCAGAAGCTTATGATGATGTCGCTCCATTGCATCCCAATTGTCGGTTTTGGGTTCAACGGTTTAAAAATGCCGACGCGAATTGACTGAGAATTCCATCTTTGCTGCAAGAGTGGTCCAGGTCACATTCTTGCAGCTCGAATGGGAAGTTCTGCCACATCCAGAGTACTCAGCAGACTTGGCGCCTCCTGATTACCACTTGTTCAGGTCCGTGCAGCATGGCTTGGCTGGCAAAGTTGAAGAAGTGCGAAAAGGGCTCGTTTAAAAGTGTCGACGCGAATTGACTGAGAATTCCATCTTTGCTGCAAGAGTGGTCCAGGTCACATTCTTGCAGCTCGAATGGGAAGTTCTGCCACATCCAGAGTACTCAGCAGACTTGGCGCCTCCTGATTACCACTTGTCCAGATCCGTGCAGTATGGCTTGGCTGGCAAAGTTGAAGAAGTGGGAAAAGGGCTCACTACCAAACCAATATAAGTTCTTTCGACATGAGATCGCTTTGTTGGCAAATATGTTGTAAAACGTTATAGAAAATAATGGAAAATAATTTTGTTGTTGTACCAAATTTTTCTCAATAAATGCCTTTTCCAAGTGAGAAAATGATCGAAATTTTTGCAAACACCTAATATTCACCGTTTAAGTGATAAGGAGATTATTACCTTAATTACGACCGTGTTTTAACGTTGACCTCGTCAACATTATATTGTTATTATTGCGGGCTATATGATTATGTTCGAGTAATTTCTTTACAACGATTGAAAGAGTTCTTCATGTTGTGTAATGATAGATAGGAGAGGCAAAGAGTGTGAAATTATAGTTAAATATAAATGTAAGGTTAAATATAATTTTAAATATAAATATAACTTCACACCCTTGGAGAGGCAAACTTGAAGTGTCTGCTTATTAACGCGACAATAATCATTTTTTTTTTTTTTTTAAATTGATCACAATGGAGTTTGTCTCTCTTTGCTTAAAGCAAAGCAAAGTCTTAGGTAATATATTTTATAACGTGATACTGTGTAAAATGTGATGAAATATTATTCGATATTTGAACATTTTTTTTATTGTTATTGTTTTTAAATATTACGCAATATGATTTGTTTTTATTTGCAAGCGCAAAAACAATTTACTTAATTTTTTTTTTTTGTTTATTAAACGTCAGCGAAATGATTTTGTTTCAACAAATTTTCATAATAATCTGAAGCGGCAAAAGTTTGCCGGCGAAAATCTGATACATATGAGAAGAAAGCAAAATAGAGAGAAGGATAGAAACAAAAGACCGCTAATAACCTCAATTGTATTTGTTATACACAAGTATACACAAAATATATTTTTGATAGCCAGTATCAACAATGCGCTGATACATTAATATTTCTATTTTGTTTGTAACTTAGCGAGGCGCGTGCAATGCAATTCATCTGTCTGCCTGCTTAAATTGTTATTATGATCATAAAACTTAGCGTAGACGTGAAAACTTAATAAACAAAATTTTCATTTCGCTTCTAGCTTTAGCTAATTGATTACGAGGCAGGGACCTTTCTTTACAAATCATTATGAAGCTTTTTAAAGACCTACATATTCATTAGATTAATTTCTCAAATTATATCGTTTTCTTCGGTTGAAATATTCGTTTTTATACCCATCACTGAAGACTAGGGGTATGTATAACATAACATAACATCCAAAAGGAAGCTTCGGAGACTTTACTCTTGATCAGCGTGAAATTCTGAATTGATTAAACTGTGTCTGTCCGTCTGTGTGTTTATTGTTGGCACTCTTCTGGTCGTAGAAATGAAGATATCGTCTTCAAAATTTGGTGGAAGCATTGGAAGTTTTTGCACACATGACGGTTTTGAATATGGGTCAAATTGGTCAGAGCAGGAGGTCGCAATGGAGCATAAGCTGAGCCCAACTTTGTTTTGTTGTCTGGATTAATTCTAAAATAAATACGGTCGATGCCTCGATTACTTTTTTCTTAATAATACCAGCGATATGGGTATCGAATAAAAGAGCTTGGAGAGAAGAATGCGATAAGCACAGTAGTGAGTATGTGCGATTCGGCCCCCATCGAATATAACTTTCTTGCTTTTTTTACTTTCGTCTAAAAACTAAAGTCAGTTATTAGAGATTAAAATTTGACATTGATTTGCTTATAGCTTCAATGTACTTACCTAGGATCTTCTTCTTCATGTTGAACAAAAAAAAAAAATAAATAAATAAATAAATAATCTAAATATATTATTTTGCGAGCATCAACCTGGCCGGATGGCATGGTTAACACATAGAGAATTAACAGAATTTTCTACGAGAATGCTTATGTACGCATATCAAGTAAATCACTTTTCCAGGGCCAACCTGAGATTTCTGTTTTAAAACCGAATAGGAACATGAAAATAATTATTTCAATGTTAGGGCACAATTCCGACATTTCCGCATGGCAGATATCCATAAAATTGCAAAGTATTTGGGGCGTAAAAACTACTCCGCCAGGAATTTGAAGTCTTTTCTGCACTAAAATTTTATATAGGTTGTTAGTCCATATGACTGGATTAAGGATATTCCGTACCGAGTGCTCGCCCTCTCTAACAATTTTTATAATTTTAAAGAGCACACGACCAACTTGACATTGTTCGCAGGTATTAATCGGATATAATTGATGATTAAGGCAAGTGCATAGCGAAGCAATTGGAATGTTTTCAAAAACATTAAATTTTTGTTATACCGATCGATTCCGATACCGATGAGTTTCCAAGACGATTCACTTCATCGTCCTTCGTATTCTTATGTTCAACATATAGATCGCAAATTTCGAGATACCTTCTTGAAATTTGCTTTATTGACAGGTGTTGGTCCAAGGACAAATGCTATTACAAATCGTTTTGATAGTCTCGTATTTACAGCCATAACGCTTGAGATAGCTTTGATTTAAAACAGAAATTTCCCATATTTAATATATCTCATGAGATCACTTTTCATAGTCCGTTCTATGAAAGTGGTCTTTAGTTAAAAGATTAGTAATTCGATTTGATGAACAAATTCATGTGGCTGAATATGGACCACATTCGCCATTAAGATTTCTCATTGAAAATCAGGCTTGAAGGAATACGAATAGTGGATGAAAAATAATCACAAATTCTTTAACGAAAAGGTGAATTTTACTAGATTTGGAACACGATCACCATGGTTTATTTCAGACCCGCAAAGCCGTTACATTGCCGTTACATTGCAATAAAGAAATTTACGAAGAAAATATAAAAAGTAAAAATATCAGCTGAAGTGATGTCGATTATTTAAGGGTCGATCTTGCCCGACTATAGTTTTTTAATTTGTTTATTTATATTTGCATTTTAAATGCAATCATTTCATAATGTTTGTATGTATATATATATGTATATATATGTATATATATATATATATAGGTAAAAATAAATGCGTCGCTGTTATAAAAATCATTGCAATTAGGGATGAATGTGTTAAGCTTTCCAGTGCACATATACAATTGAGAAGAATTTTTAATGAAGAGACCGTCTAAATAGAACTCATATCTTATGCAAGGATTTGTTGTTATTGGGAAATATGCTCACTATGTGGATCTTTTTAAGCAAAGCTTATGTAAAGCATTCCAAGCGAAAGAACAACAAATTAACTATGATTTGAAACTGAAAAGGAAATTTGATTAAATATTCTCCCTCTCTCATGCTCTGCCTCGACCTCTCTTGCGTGTATGCTCTTTGAGGTTTGATTTATTTACGAGATAAGTTATGCACATCTCTTCATTATTTACATAAATTCGTTTATTTATACTAAGAAAGCGCAAATAAATTGAAATAAATTGCAATTTAACAAATTTATACCCCCCTCCCCCCCGCCCCAGCCCGCTTATGGTAAAATACAACTCGAACAGTAAAAGCGCAAGGTTTTGCTAGAGTTTGGCGAAATTTATTTATGAAGTTTACCTTGCTCTTCTACTTGCTTTCGTGCTTTGCTTTTATTATACCATTCATATGCGTTTAGTTAAAGCAAACCGAACTGTTTAGTCAATGGTAACTAGGGCTACACGAAGGCGTTAAACAGTACAAGTATTTGTTATAAATAATTTAAAAAATTTCATATTTCAATTTTTTCATTTGGGGGAGAAAGTTAGGAAGTTGTGTTTGATTTTGAGTGAGTTTTGAATATTAGCAAACGCTTCGTTAAATCAATTTATTGCGTGGGTTTTTTACTTTTTAACCGCAAAATAAATACGTTAGCTACACAGAGGGGTTGTGTAAATAACAAAACGTACGGCAATGAAAACTTGTTTGTTTTTTTTTACCCTACACCACTAGCGGTGCAAGGGCATATTAAGTTGGTGCGGATGCATACCAGAGATTTAAGACTGATTCACTTTTTGCATCGATCCAAGTTTTTGTGTCCGCCTGTCTTGCGCTCAACATACAAGGCGCAAATTTTAAGATATTTTGATCATATTTGTCATCGACATATCGACATATTTTGGCCCAAGAAGGAACGTGATCGGATCACTTTTTTGGTCATGGACCACATAATGCCTTATTTTGAAAAGCCGTTATAAAAATAATTGCATTAAACGAAGTGGGATAGAGCATTTAATTGTGGGCCTGGCCCATTATAAAGTTTTTACTTGTTTTTGTTACTATTCTATAGGCGTTCTATCTT
>KK502633.1:402914-416649 GCA_000688735.1 Glossina austeni
TATATATATATATATATATATATATATATATATATATATATATATATATTTGATTAATCAAGTCTGGTCACAATAAGTAAAAACTTAATCATTTAATCGTTTATGAGAAAAGTCGGACTAAAACTTGATGCAAACATGTTCGAAGATCATTTAAAAGAACGGTTTCCACCGGTTCCACTTAAGTAGACGTGTAAGTACGAACCGCGACTAAAAAGTGAATGTTTGCAGGTTCAAATCTCAAGCGCGGTAGATTTTATATAAAAATTCCGATTGACATACCGGTTCCACTTAGGTAGACGTGTAAGTAAGAACCGCGACTAAAAAGTGAATGTTTGCAGGTTCAAATCCCAAGCTCGGTAGAGTTTTCCCTCGTCGTAGCTATGCTAAGTGCTCAGTCGGTAAAAGCATCGATTGGCCACACACTCACTAGGCTACGGCCGCCGTCACCTCCCTATTTCTTTCTGTTTTCTCTCTTCGCGAGCCCGTCACCGTGTTACGCGAATAGGGGACACTATCTGACTAATTGGTCGTATTAAAAAAAAAAAAAGGGACGACTATAGTTCACAAACTATTTTGCAATCAACAATTCCCCCTAAGGCAAATATCGTTGCTCTACTTGTTAATTTTCCTTTAACAGTGAACTCTGCTTTTTTGCGAAATTATTTCATCGATTAGAAACAAGCAGCGATTAGAAGAAGCAAAAAAAAAACAGTGTACTAACATTAAAAAAAGGAGTTCATTCCTCCCGATTTCCTCAGATGACCTCTTATTGTGATACTCGTTTAGTTAATGTAATTAAAGTGTAGTGAGAAGTTGTTTCGTTTCGCCCGATCTAGTTGTGAACACAACAACAAAACTTTTGCGGCTCTTGAAAATCTTTTTTATACAATTCGATCCATTAATTTTTTGACAATTTGAGAGCTCCTGACTTAAATCATTTAAATGCCATTTGCGGAAAATTGTTCAACTTTTAATACAAAATTTTAACATTATTTATCATATGTGTATGTATATGCTATATACTATATATACCATACTATATAGATGTACATACACATGTATATATATATAAATATAGTGTGTATAACATGTGTGTGGTATATGTACTGCTATTGGCAATCGACATCGGTTTAGTTTTATTCAAGGATTTCAAGTTCTTCTTCAACACCTACTAAATGGATAAGAAGTACCTCGTCGTGCTGATTGAATGCTAAATGAAGCCTGGGTACGTTACCACTATATCTTTTATGTCCGTCTAAACGTTATTAAAACTTAACAAAATTATAATAAGAAGCAAACTTATGCTCTTAGTTTTACATTAAGTTTAAAAGTTGTTTGCGTTAATATGAAAGCAGATAACAATTCATTCATGACATTCAAATGTCAAAGTCTCCTAAGCATGAAAATATTTTCTAAGGACATAAGAAATTCTCGTAATGTTTGCAAACGTGTAATATCCTGTGAGGTAGTTTTCTGCGGTTTATCTGGTGCCAGGGTTAGTTCGCCGTTTGTTAAGTGTTTCCTCCTCACAAGAAAATTGTTTTTCTCGGAATATCTCGTTTGTTTGTTCTCTCATCTTACAGATCTCTTTATTATAGAAGATTAGTTGCGCTTTTCCGTGATTTAATTAGAGATCGATTTGCTAAAGTTTAGTTAACGTGTAGTTTTTATTCAAGCAAAATGCTTGTACACTGGATAAAATTAAAGTTATAACCAAAACACTTTATGATATCTTGGCGGCCCAATTCAGAAGATCGGAAAGAGAAGCGAAAATTGTCGGTCCCTCGACTCGAACAACAGTGGAAGTTACTTGAGTTGTACTTTCTACAAGGTTGCCTTTTACCAATCTTATCATATCCCAATCACAGCTGCTTTCTGACCGGATCCCAATCGGGTTTCCCCAAAACTCCTCAATACAAATAATTTCTTTCAGCACTAACGTAACCTAACAGTTCACCCTCCGAGTCAAAGGGCATGTGAGCTCAAAACGAGGGGCGACTTCGACTCTACACACATATCTGTAGATCCGAAATTTCGTTTAAAACTTTTCCTTATTACTTTAACTTGGATGAGCGACAAAGCCGTTGTATACTTAACTATTAAAAACAAATTAAGAAATGACAAGATCGGAGCTATTCGCGCGAGCTACGAAAGTTCAATATTGAAACGATTTCTTATAATAGGAGTTATTGCCGAATACTATATTAGAGAACTAAGCAAATATCGTGATGCCAAGTTCTCTAAGTCAAACTTTCCAAACAGTCATCTTGTCTTTTTAATTAAAGCACAAGAATTAGAGAAGTCTGTTGGCCCTATGATACTGGACTAAGAAAATCGGCAGTAGTTAAGATCGAGATATTTTCAGAGCGACGCCAGATCATTTTTAAGAGCTTTACATCATTCACATAATCTTATTATATCCATCACTGAGGCATGAGGAATATATCATTTTGTTAAAAGATTTGCAACGCCCATTAGCAGACTTCAGCAATTCTATCTACATTGTTGATCACCCTCAAATTTTGAATCGATGTAAATATATCTGTCTGTCCGTCAGTGTAAGTGTAACGTTTATTGTAAATATTCTCTTGGTGGCAAAAAAGGGTGCTCTCGATTTTAAATTTGGCCAAGTAGGTCTAAATGGTAGAAAGACACGCCTCCAATGGCATGTATACTAAAGATACGTCTGCTTTCTAATGGGGAAAACAATTGGTTTTTGTTCATTACTCACAAATTGCAGCCAGTATATGCTGTAAACAATGAAAACAAGCAAAGAAAATTATATTCGGTCGTGACCGAATTTTTTATACCCATCACCTTAGCCCTAAAGAAAAAAGGAAAAGAAACTAGTTTTTCTAATTTCAGAATAAACGTAGAACGTACTTTATGAGTAGCAAGCAAAAAACATCGCGAGCGAAAGACATCACAGTTTTTATTGTATAGGCATGTGTTTTGAAAAATTTAGCGTCTTTTTAAATTCTTATGCAAATTTGTAGACATTACACAGACGGACAGGGACGGACATGTTTAACTCTTTTCGGAAGTTGATGCTAATCAAGAATACATTAGGGGGATCTATAACTAATCAATTATTTTATTTCAATTATTCCACACCTGTTGTCTGAGGTCAATAAAGATCTTCGGCGGTAATTCCGTGCTCAGCAGATTAAGCAGAGATCCATTTTTGTCTAGGATCGTAACTGGAAATGACAAATGGATCCTTTACGATAACATAAAACGGTCGAAACAATGGTTGTCTGCAAACGGGAGACCTCTTCCAATCCCTAAACCAACTCTATCCCTGAGGAAGGTGTTATTGTGTATTTGATGGGATGGTTCCGGTATAGTGCATTACGAATTATTGAAACCTGGGGAGACAGTTACTGCTGACCTGTATTGTCAACAATTACAAGGGTTACAGTCCGCGCTCATAGTAAAAAAACAAGCTTTAGTAAACAGAAAATGTACGATACTCCAACAAGATAATGCCCGTCCCCATGCCGTGAAGATTACTCAAGAGAAAATTAAGCAGTTAGGCCGGGAACTTCTACCGCGCGCACCCTCCATACTCTCCAGACCTCGCACCGTCGGACCACCATCTGTTCAGGAATAAAAATTTTAATTTCTTATCCGATGTCCAAACGCATCTTGAGTTATATTTTAAGTCACGCCCACCCCACTTTTGCAAGAGGGGGATTGAACTTTTGCAGGAATGATGGCAACAAGTCATCGCAAACGACGGTGATTGGTTACATAAACGATTAAAAAATAAAAATGTCATTTCAAAAAAACATTTTGCCTACGAATGCAAAATAATTGATTAGTTATGGGTCACCCTAATATATACTTTGTGGGATCTCTGATGCTTCCTTCGGAGCAACCTTTCGGTTGAAAACGTTTTAACGAAATTAATATACCCCAGGTCCATCTGTGATGGGTATAAAAATGGAAATAGACCTTGGATGGAATATTTTTATGCCCTCACCTACCTTTGCATACATGTACGCTTATGTTGACAAAAAAAAATGTTACGGTATTATTGTGTGTTCCATAGATATTTTGTTTACAGCAGGATCCGGACATAAATCTGATAATGATGCTAACACTGGCCAATAGCTACCAAGTTTGTTTCTAATAAAAATTTCAAGGTCGTAAAGTGGCAGACAAGTGGAATAGGGCTGAAACGATTCTACTTTGCTTAGCGGGCAAAAATATATTTATTTGGAAAATGTCAGTCCCGTATATCCTGTGCATATAGTGCTTGTGCACGTTAGCAGTATTTAACAAAATTCATAGATGACATAATGTAGCGAAACTCTTTCTCTATATTAACAGCATTCGATAAAGCCAATGCATCTACGACGATACTGACGTTGATACTAACGATACAATAAAACACATTTTTCACAGTCTCTAAATGCAACTGATGACAAATGTTGATGCGAAATAATATAATGAAAATAATTTAAAAATTTTTCGAGTTCTCGCTTCAAACCGATAAATCTTTGAACGACGAGATTACAATTTTGCCCACACAATATGTTTCGAATAATCGTTGATTTTGCGTTGATTATAAACATATGACAAGTGTGCACTGATTCTCGATTATGAGGAGTAGTTAGTCAAACATTTCAAAAACATTAAAGTAATTTCAATGTCATGTTCATGTTTTCATTATATCTATCATTATATATATATATATATATATATATATATATATATGTTTATATAGTTAGGAAATTAAATATTTATTACCATTAAACTGAGTATCTGTAGTACACACATTTTCAATTCTCATTTTTATTAAAAAGACAATTCATTTCATACATATATACGTGCATTTAATAAGCGTACAAAATTGCTTTGTTTATTACCTAATGGTAAACGTAACGTTTACAAGTTAAGAGTGAATTTTTGCCGTTAGCTAAGTTGTTTGATGATTGCATTCATCATGTGTTTATTAATGCAGTTTTTGTTTGAGCTTCATTCAGAATACGTAACGGAAGTCTAGGGATACGTGTAAATGTGTGTATACGAGATAACTGTTTCTATTTATTTTTTTCTTTTCTTTTAGTTTTATATAGCAAATTGTAATTTGTGCAAATTAAGTTAAGATTACAACAAACAAAAGCAACTACAACATCGTTAAATAATATTAATAAACTAACAGAGCAACTGCAACACAGCTTTACAGTGCATAACATTATCACACGTACACACTTAAATCTCTACTCTTTATATATATACATATGTATATGTGTATGTGTATATATATATATGTGTATTGCTTGCATTCATAAAATCAACGAACCGTATCAATCAACAATTAATGTAGAGTGAAATAGTCTTTACAACCATTGCCGGCAGAATGTTACTTTGTGCAAAACGTTTGTAACGCACACAAATACACAAGATCAAGAAAAGATCTATACGTTTGTGTGTATACGCACATGTCTATACAAAGGCACCTAGTACCAAGGAAACCCAAGGAAAAGGTTAGGGCTTAAAAATGGCTTTACGTTTATATATATATATGTATATATATGAGCATGTGGATGAGCCCTTCGAAAACTTTAACTGATTTTAATAAGTGATAAGGAAAAGTTTACTCATTTTGGACAACATTTTGGTGGTTTGTAATTTCAAGAAATAAACCGAACAATCATATGTAATCAAGAATATAGATATATATCCCACCTGATCAAGCAACCAACTAATTATATGTGTACACATATATCGGAAAATCAATGAAAAAGTTCATAGCGTTTTTCCTTGTAACCTTCCTTGACTCAAACGAAGTATAAGCAGGCAGACAGTCACATCTGATCAAGTATATATGGATAATGTTATACATATATATATATATACACGTATATACAGATACTCAGATTTGATCAGATTTATATAGACAATGTCACGTGCATATATATATATAGACAGTCTGATCTGATCAAGTGTATACAGGTAATGACATATATACAGACATATAGACATATATATAAGCAAGTTTTAAATATATATATATGTATAGACAGTTAGATCTAATCAAGTATATATAGATAATGTGACGTACATATATACAGACAGTGAGATCTGATCAAGTATATAGAGATAATGTTATATATATATATATATATATAAGCAAGCATATAAGCAAGTTTTAACTATATATATATTTATATATATAGATAGTTAGATCTGATCAAGTATATATAGATAATGTTATATATATATAAGCAAGTTTAAATATATACACACACATATATATATATACATATATGTATACATACATATATATACATATATGTATACATATATATATATATATATGAGTGTGTGTGTATGTATGTATACAAGATATGCATATTCTTGGTCAAATTTCTAATATTAGTCAAATTGTGCCAAGCCGAACTACAGAAAGACAGACAATAAATCACTTTTTTTTAATAATAACCACAACAACTTACTTCTTCTAGTTGCGTTCTAATGAAAGTTTTGCACCGAGTTTGAAAATTAGTCGAATCGCGTCAAATCCTTACTAAGCATGCAAATATCGTTTCTAGGGTATAGCTGCAAGTGCTGCCAAATTATAATAAAGTATATTTTCAAAAGTACATACGATATATATCCTAAGCCATCTAATATATGATTGATATGTCGAGTGAATGGAGTTTCGCATTATGTTGCAAACAAATTTTGTGTAGATGCTACTAGTGCTCTTCGTACCGAGAAATTCGCCCTAAAACAGATAAAAGTTTTTCTTGCTTTTCTTTTTTTTTTGTTCATTGTGCGATCGTGATAAATAATAGTAGAAATAAATTTAACCGCAAGAGAATGTATGAGCGCAGAAGGAGAGGAGGGATATATAAATGAAAGATGAAAAACACTGTTTTTTTTCTTTTAAATTGCGATAAATTAAATCTTTCCTTTCAATGAGCGTCACATAAATAACATTTCCTTACTATTTGTACTGCATGAGCAGATGAATGAGGTATAAATGTTTGCAAACACTTTGAAGGGAAGATAACATCTACGATGTACTTAAAAAGCCCCTCGAGCCTCTGAGCGTTACATGTTTCAGCAACGAATTTCCTTTTACCAATTTCGATAGTTTTTAAGTTACATTAACTAGTTAACTGCGCTTAGCTTGAAAATGTGTTAATGTAGAACTTTTGATGCTATCGCTGTGCACAGAAAATTTACAAAATCAAATTAATAAATAAAAGTTAAGAATCGCAGCATTCGAAGTAAGTCAGTTGAGGCCATTTTCACCAAGTCCGGCAAAGATTAGCTTTTAATTGAATTATTATTTAACTTTAAGTCTTGTGGTCATACGGACGGATAAACGAATATGACTACTTTATAATGGTCAAGATATATGTTTGTGTGTATGTATTTTATTTTATGTGTTTATTAGTTGCCAGCAATGGAATGCTTCTAGTGGGAAGTTAGGTTTCTTTATAGACTACCACGAAGCATTTCAGTAAACGAATCGGATCATTATTCGCTATAGACTTTACATCACAATTGATAACAATTCTTAAAAATAAACGTTTTATAACTCTTTAGCTTTTTAATAATTATAGGCGGACAAATTCCACGCTTGATCTGCAAGAATATGCATGAAAGTATCAGGAAATTTGCGTCTTGAATTTCGTTAATATCGTATGGGCGGTCTGGCATCATTGAATCAAATTCCAAATTTTCCACTGATCGAGAGAATATATATACTTTATGTGGCCACATATCGAGTCATTATTCCTAGCAAAGATCAGCTTTGTATTTGTATTTTGGCCATCCTGGAAGCACAGACGCTGAAGAGGAAAACCTAAACAAACTCTGAATAAAAAATACCTTATAAATGAGTTCCTCGGCAGTTATTGGTCAAGACAAATAAATCTTGACTTCAAGTGTCCGTCTATGCCAATAAGTATGTAAAACAAAAAAGCAGTGGAACTCCCAAAAACCTACTTTATGTTCGTTGCTCTAGCTTTGTTATTACTACGCAGTATCTAGAAAACCTTTTTTCAGAATTCGGCAGAGTGCACATGTTTAACTGTAATAACTTAGGTACCTATTGTTGCTACATTTAAAGGCCCCTCGGAGTATGTAAGCTATAGACAAATTTAAGTCCGTTAGGTTTATTTATAAAACTTAAGCTTTAGAATACAAAAATTCAGAAACATTGAGCTATAACAGAGGGCCGGAGCCTAATAGCTGCCAATCCAATCAGGCTTATTTTCGAAATTAAATTAAAAATTTTTTCAATAACGTTTAGTTAAACTAAATGCCTCAGAGACAGTAGCTGTAAATCTATTTAAGTCCCTTAGATCCATTTTTCATATAAAGCTAAACTTTGGAAATTTTCGAGGTAAAAAAAAAATTCAGTGGAATAAGTGCGTAGTATGTGTAATCGTCGTCAACCTTTCTAAAGGTGAGATTATTTCCTGTATTCTTAGTTTCTTCTTAGATCAGTTCGACTGCCTTCACATTCCCTTACGCTTGGCATAAGTTGAGCTTAGTTGTAAAAGAAAACAGAAAATGAAGTTTATATTAAAGCAACTGTTAAACCAATTAAACTTATAGTCACGTTAAGTTAACTGAATAATTAAATACGTAGTTTTTTTGGTAATTGCGGGCATATCAGTTGGACAATTGGAACTATTTCACACTGATTTTCTATTTTCAAAACAAAATTGAAAATTTTTATGATATGTTTGTTGTACCCTATGGGTAACATGCAAAAAACACGGAAAACAAAATTATTTATTTATTACTTTTATGGCATAGGCCTGTGGGCGTTTGCGTTGTAGGTGTGTTCTTTGACCGCTTTGGGTAATTTTCAAATTCTTTTGCAAATTTGTAGGCGATATCTTCATTTTTACGAACCGAAGAATGTTTACCACGGTTACTACATAGTTAGGATGCGGGCAGATGGACATGTTAAGCGCATTCCAAATTTAAAACTGATCAAGAATTTATATACTTTATAGAGTTTTTGAAGTTTGCTCCGGCGCGTTATAAAATAATTGAAAAAAAGTTAAATTTTGATACTCTTTAATATAGGGTAGGCGTCGTCAAAGTTTTCCATATTTCTACAAATGCTACAGCATCCTCCATAGAATATGCGTCTAATTTTTGTGGACTTATCTGCTAAAGTTTATGAGTAATGAGTAAAAATTCGATTTTTTCCCCTTTGAAAAGCAGAGGTACATGATACTGTCGGCGTGCCCTTCGACCTATTTGTCCCATTTTCAATGGCAACCTACGTGCAAGAGCTTCCAATGCTGAAGTCGATAGCTCCATTTTTGCGGCCAAGAGAATATTTGCACAAACGGACAGGCGGACAGGCTTAAATAGATTTACAATTTCATGCTGATCAAGAATATATACAGTTTGTGGGGATTGTGATGCTTGCTTCTGGGCGTTGTAAACGTTTTGACAAAATGAATATATCTCCCATCTTCATCATCCGGGGATGATGGGAATAATAATTGAGAGCCAAAGAACGAATGCTCAAGATTCGTCTTCAGCTCACTTTTTCAATGTCGACCTCATCTTTTATTTTTATTTATTAAAATTATTTTTTTGGAAGCTCCTTATGATCAGCGAAAACTGGAAATTTTGTTTATGTAAAAGAAGAAGAAGAAAAAATAAATAAATAAAAAGAAAACTAGTTATGCATACATTTTTCTTATATTAAAATTAATAAACAAAAAAAAAAAAAAGCAACAATATTCCAAAGAAATATTAAAGCAAACGTTTCATTTTTCGATTATTTCTAATCCATTTTTAATCAAGTGTTAACGTTTGTTTGATTATTTTTTACCTTTTCATTACGCGTTAAAAATTCCCAAATAGGTATGGATGAGCTATCAGTCGGTGTTGGCGTAATGATGGCAATGTTCACAAGAAGACATGCTGCCAAAACTTTCCCTACGTTCAAGTGCACAACATACATAATGGATGAACGTTAATGTTGTAAGTTAAAAAAAAGTAGCCGCTAAACCGCTAAAACCGCAGGGCGTTTCTCGCTTTCTGAAACTTTTTGAAAATTTTTGTTTTAAATTTTTTTTTTTGGCAGCAAAAAGCAATTTTATAATTCAACGCTATGAAAAGCAAACGTATGTGTTTTTTTTTCTCTCTTTCTTTTTGCTTTTGTATTTTAAAAATTTTCTACAACTTTCTTTTTTTAGTTTTAGCTTTTATTTTCTTTTTTTTTCTTTTTTTATAATTTTTAGTATTCCTTTTTATGAATCTTTGGCATTTAAAATAAAAATTTTATTGGTTCAAGTTTTGTTTTTTTTTGTTTAGCAGGTTGTTTTTATTTTTAAATACTCTTAATGACTGTTTCCGTTTTCATTTAAGAGTTTTTTCCTCTAAGCTCTTAATCGAAAACAACTTTCTTTGTTCATATGCTTACGGTACACAGCGCAAGTGTTAATCTAAGTGTTTATGTCTTACAATTGTTACACGTTTCTTCAATTAGCGATTTTAGTCACGCACGCTTTTTATTATATATAGATACTTATATATATAAATATATATATAGATATAGATATATATATACATATGTAAACATATTTCGTATTAATAAATTATATTACGTTTGATTTTTTACATTGAATTAATGAATTGCGAAAATATTTCTGGTGTTTTGAAACCGCTAAATAGTTGAAATTCTTTACGTGTTTTCAGCGCAATCTGATATCTTGTTCAAGTGTTAATTTTAGTGTGAGATGGCTCGCATTGTAGGCTTTCAAATTTATACTACTCTCGTAAATTCCACAAATAAGGATTGTTTTTTTTTACTCTCCCAGAAAAGAAAACTGCTTATTTTTTGCATATACACGCACAAACACACGGACACTTTCATTATAAGCTGAGCTTAATTGAAGAAGATTCTCCCAGTAGCAGTGTAGTTGTTTTTAAATTTTGTATTATTTTCATACCATTTTTTTTGTTTGTTTGCATAACTCTCGCTCTTTCGTTTACAAAGTCAGAGATGTTAGTTATATTTAATAGACAATGTAAGAGAAAGAGAGTAAGTCTTTTATGCATGCACACTCAAAACTAGTCGCTTTTATTGTTGTTTACTATTATTAGTCTTCTTCTTTTTTTTTTCTTTTGCACAAAAATAGAAATTGCACGAGAACAACAACAATAAGAAAACATCTCACTTGCAGTTCAAAGTCAAGTTTTCTTTTTCTCTGTTATTGTTTACTTATTTTCAACAAAAACTTTTATGGTTATACATATGCACTTAAGCGGTTATATGACTGGCAAAAGGAGTTTTTTTTTTTTATTTAGTTGGGGAATAATCTGTTGAAAAGAAAACTAGAAAACTGAAAATCTTGTTTGTTAATACGTAAAATGTTGTTTATTAGAAAGAGAAAAGCTTTTTTGATTCTTTCTCGGCAATCCGTGTTAATTACGGGCAGTGGTGTAAGGCCGGGCCTTAAGGATTGCAACAAGAAGATACCGACGACTTCGAACAGCTCAAATGATTTCAAAGCCAAATCGAATCAAATTACGTGGGAAGAATACACCGACTAAAGTTATCTTGGGACTGGTGATGCAGCTCAAAAAATTCATTTTTTTTGTTACAAACGCTGTAAGATTTCGGGACTTCGGTTCTCTCCGCTATTAAAGTTAATCGGGTATTGAACTGCTTAATATAAAAATTTTTTATTTTCACCAAAGTAAGGAAAAGTGAGACGAGAAACGCACATATAATATTTCTCATAAATATTTCAGTCACATAAGCCAACAAAATTTTGGTGACACTTCAGAAGAATGTAAAAATACAATCTTTGTTTTTTTTTGTTTTATTACCATGACGATGTTGCTTTTGAGGCTATTAACAAAAAAAAAAAAAACTTCAACTGCACCTTTTTAGGAGAATTCATCGAAATGAAGAGGCTCGTAAAAAAAGGGAATAAAAAAAAAAATGCACTTTGTGTATGGAAGAGGGTGTAAAAAATAATGCTTTAATATAATCTTTGTGTATAAATAAATATGCAAATATGTATGAATGTGTTGTTTATAAGATTATATAAAACTCGGAAATGTATGTCATATATATAAGTTAAGTTCAACGACATGCCGGCCAGTCAAACAAGTTAAGTAGAATAACAGGTAATGAAAACTAAACGTTGATGAGATGCTCGGGGACTACATTTTATGATTCCTTTAGCATTCATGTAACCAACATAGTAACTTTGTCAGTAATAAAACAAATACACCTAACCCTCGCTTTACGTAGTTATGAAAATGAAAAATATTTGCAATCGTTTAATGAATCATTCAATAAAACATAATTAAGTTAAGTATGGAAATTCTTGTACGCGAGGTGGGCTTGAAATTAGTTTGCAGAAATAAATGCATGTGAAATCTATGTGAGGAACAAAGTCTCAAGATCGCTTTGGAAACAAACTTTTGATTTTCATTTCTCTTCTACTTGCACTCTTTTTGCACTTGCACTACTCTTTTCTTCAAAAAATTATTATTAAGCCTTACATTATATTTTCTAATTGCCTCGCTGTGCATTGTATTAGATTAAGTGCATAAATTACGTATATATATAATATATTTATATTATCTTGCATTATCTTGCATTATTATGGTCTTTATATATGTAAATAAATTCTGATCGAATTGCCAGAGTATAGGAACTTGTATGATTTGATCCGAAACCGTAGAAGTTATGACATTCGAAGCTATATCAGCTGATTTCGAAGGTGATCAATAATTCATGGGTAACGTCGATCACGGTAGATAGGTATTGTGAGGACTTTTGCCCATACCTGGTGCTGGGGTAAGCTCAGCGGAACCAGGCTTCGATTCACAAGAATTTTCCTCTTAATGGTTTCATTTTTAATGATTTTACACGGATTTTACAACTCAAACAGATGACCTTTATTTATTCATTATGGGGTTTCTTATGTTATATTCCCTATTTCGACTTCTATTCTAAGCAAATCTGTCCATACTGCTATACGCCTTGCTAGCACCGTAGACTAGACTCAACTAATTCGTCCACTAAACTTCACTTATTCGTAGCCTTAACTTAACTAATTATTCTGTCTTAACTAACTCATCGTCTTGTTCGCATTCCCTCTCCTTAATTCCAATTCCTTACTCTAACTTAGTTTAGCCCTTTCCCCTCAGAGGCGAAGAACCTGTGTGCCCAAAACGGGGGACGACTTTGGCTCCTCATAGTATAAAGAAAATGGCGACAGCATTTCCTCGCTCTAGCTGTTGGTAGCCGCCATGCGGAAGAGGTGTAAGTTTTAAAAATCTGAAAACATCGGACTACATTAGTTAACGTGAGAAGCCATTTGAGGATAGGAAATTAGCGAGAGGGGACTGTAACGTTAGATTGTAAGACGAACGGTCTAGCTAGGGGCAGGCTAAAGTCTAGGGAATCAACCCATTACCATCAGAAAATTTTAAACAAATTTACTTAAGAAAACATCAGAAAGATTTCCCTTAGCGCATAAGAGTTAACTTCTAAATAAAGGATATGGTTGCCAACAAATATCTCAACGAAATTCACGTTTTTATAAATTTACCGGCATACGACAAGGTCGGGAGTGTAAGTGTCACTCTATATCTAACAAGCAGTTGAACAACTGGATAGCCCGGCGAGCTAATCTCAATCCTCAGTAGCAAGATTAGGAAAATTCCTACTAAGTTGAAATTGCCAGTCTTTACATCCGAATGCGTTCTTTTG
>KK502633.1:444031-455602 GCA_000688735.1 Glossina austeni
GTAGGAGTGCATGAACGAATTCGTGTTGATTTTGATTTATGTTCGAAAATATTGAAAGTAATTCATTTCGTATTTATCGCACCCTCAACTGTTATTCTTACTTGTATTACTTGTTGATCGTTTGCCTGCCCTTTCTAAATTAAATCATAGAAAAATTTTGTATTCTTTGAAAATTTTAATTGTGT
Source organism: Glossina austeni (assembly GCA_000688735.1). Classification (NCBI taxonomy): domain Eukaryota; kingdom Metazoa; phylum Arthropoda; class Insecta; order Diptera; family Glossinidae; genus Glossina; species Glossina austeni. The sequence goes on from KK502633.1 coordinate 444,217, forward strand.
TTTTATCGCATGCCTGCTTGAACAAATTAATTGACAATTTTCTCAATTTTATTCTTATTGTTCTTGTTCTTGTTGTTCTTGTTGTTATTGTTGTTGTTGCTATTTACGCAAAATGCAATAACAATTTCTATATGCAATTTATAAAAATTGCCTACAATTTGTCGCCAGCTAATTAAGCGACTACTTTAACAATTGCATTTTTTTTTTTTTTTTTGGGATGAAATAAATTAAGGGCATCATTATTATTGCAGTTCATTCGATGAAAATTGACATGCAAATCATTATACTCTTGAATGAAATTCGTTCATTTGTTTACGCATTCGTCTAGCTGACTGAACTGAATCGTTAACCCGTAACAAAATTTACGGCAAAAGAACAGAATAAACCGCATGAGCTTAATATCTCTTCATCTCTTCTTCGATCTTCAAGACATTCTTGGGAATGCCAAAGGTATTCTAGGTGCATACACCCAGCTCTTAAGACGAATAGTGCTGCTTGCAGCGAGAGATGAGATGCTTTTGTCTTGACTTTTTGGCCTTTGATGCTTATATGATGCATGCGCTATAAGCCACTTACAAATTGATTGTGTTTACGAGTATTCTAATGGATGTCATCGCTGGTACATGCTTTCCAGCTCATGTTTGCCATGAGGTAAATGTGTGCCGACACTTTAAGAATGTTTATCAATGTTCCTACACGAAGTTAATGCTATATTTCGAAATTGATGGAAAAAGTCATGCTGATGCAAAGTTTTTTTTCCCGTTTTTATACTCTATACCATTTGTGGTAAAGGGTGTATCAAGCTGGTGCCAAGGTACGTAACATACAGAAGCGTTTAAGATAGACCCACCTTTTATAATATTCAATGATTCAGAATCATTTTCTAAGCTGGTCTGTCCCTCTGTCTGTCCAATGTAAGTTTGTATACAAGCCGCAATTTTTGAGATATTTTGATGAAATTTATTACACAGACGTACTTTGGCCCAAGAATGAAAGCAATTGAAAATGGTTCGGAACGGCCCACTTTTTCGACCACTCTCCCTATAACTTCCTATTCTGAAAAGTCGTTATATGGATAACGTTTTCAAAATTTCTCCGCAAAAGTGGCTGAATAGTAGTGTTTCGGCATTCTAAACTGGAATGAGAGTTTTGGAATGGCTGGGGCAATTTTTTGAATCCACTTTCATATAACCGTTCCCACGGAAACTGAAGTTTTATATGATAAAAAGGTCGAATATCATGGCGAAAATTGGCTCGTAATAGTAAATTGGCAAAGAAATGTACCTTACCGAATTTGGACCACGTAGGTCTACTTTTTGGATACCGCCGCATATAAAGATTCTCATTACATCTGACGTAAAGCCTTCGTTGTTCGTTTTTTGGGAATGAAAATTTGTTCATGATAGTAATTAAATCAAAAAACTAAGTGAACTTAATTTCAAACATATGGGTCTATTTCTTGTCCCCACTCCATATAAGATATTTCACGAGTAATAAACTCTTCGGACAAAGGATTAATTTTTAATATTTTACGATGAAAATTAATTCATATTAGCGTTTTAGCCAAACAATCACCGATAGAAAATTTGGATCACTATGACCTACTATTTTTTTGTATCCCAAAATAGGCGCTATAACAAAACGGAAACTTTTATATGGTGAGAAAGCCAAACCTTTCAATATGCAGCCTTTTATGAAAATTACGGCTTTGCATGAAAATAATGTGTACCCTTGGGTTTATTATTACCAAAGCAAGCGAATTACTGTACTAGACAAAGTATTGTAGGGTTCTTACTTGTTTTTAAGATGAAGGTGGCGGGTAGGAAAGATTGGGTCGGAGCCGAATTTAATTTTCTTACTTGTTGTACCTTACATCACTTGTGCGACCTTATGGAACCTTATGGACCTTATGGACATTATGATGTATGTCAATCGGTTCAGAGAACTGATTTAATTGTGTCTATCAGCCCGTTCCTTCGAGTCCTGTCATTTGTATTTTTGTGTTCAATTTCCGGTCCCCAATTTTTGAGATATTTAGGCGAAAATTTTTTTTATTTATTAACACAACAATAAACGACGAATTGCATTAAGTTAAATGGGGTCGAGAATTCAATGGTTAGCCTTGATCGGCTTGCTATAATATTTTCAATTGTTTTTGATATGTTGCTTCGCATACTGTTCTCAGTTTGGAAAGGTTTTCTGAGCAGAATTTCCTGAACATGAAATTAAGCCTAAACTAAATTTCATTACAATCTAAAAATGAAAACAGGTAAGAAAATTATATTCGGGGATGAGCGAATCTTTTATATCCGTTATCCTAAAAAAGACAAAAAAAGTACAAGAGAGTAAAATTTCATGCTCTATCATATGGAGTGGGCACGACTGATGTTCTCTATTTTCAAAATAAATGTTTCTGGCGGAAAGGCGTGTGGGCGGTGTAGGCGTGTCTTTGGGAAAATTTAAGTCACTTTCAAATTCTTTTGAAAATTAATAGACGATATAATCATTTTCGCTAATGGGAGAATTTTTACCACAAACACTACTCAGTTGCGCAGATATACAGATGGACAGACGGACATGTTTAGGTACATTCCAAATTTGAAACTGCTTAAGAATTTTTCTCTTTGTCGATTTTTTGAAGTTTGTTTCTGCGCCTTATAAGGGTATTGAAAAGAAAATTAAATTTTGATACACTATAATATTGGGTAGGCGCGGTCAATTTTTTTCCATATTTGTGTAGAATACGCGTTTAAAATTTTTGTGCATTTATCTACTATAGTTTATGAATAACGAGCACAATTAACCAATTTTTTATTCCTCTCGAAGAACAAAAGTGTTCTCAGTGTACGTGGTACTGCGGATGTATTCTTCGATAGGTTGGATTCATTTTCAATGCCAACCTGCGTGCAAGAACTTCCAATGTTTCTAACAAATTTGAAGTTGAGCGCTTCATTTTTGGGGCCAGGAGAATGTTTACGACAGTCATTATACAGACAGACAGACGGACATGCTTAAATCAATTTAGAATTTGATGATGATCAAGAATATCTCTACATTGTGGGGTCTCTGATGCTTTGTTCTGGGCGTTGCAAACGTTTTGACAAAATAAATATGTCGCCTATTCTTCGGTAGGGTCGTGGGTGTAAAAAGAAAAAAGATTCGAAGAATTAAAAAGCAAAGAAAATGTGATAAAACTAATTAAACATGATCAGCAAACGATGGATTAGTGCGTTGTTTTAACCCGTACAGCCCCACTTCCCATTTGAGATGGATTTATAGATATAAAGCTATTGATCAAATAGAAAGTTGATTGAATGTGAACCGGAAAACGTTAATCAAAATTTAGTTATTTTTTTCAAACAAATATTTTGTTATTGAGATTATATTCCCTGTGCGACTTTAAAAGTTATAATAATATCGATATTGTGTGACAGCAAAAGTGAAAGACGTCTTTTTTTTTTTTTGACCAATTTTAGTTCAGACGACAGCTATAATAATAGAGAGCACTTTGCCGACAGTATGTGTATATTTATAGGTGTGCGTGTGCAAATTGAAAAAAACATTTTAAAGCAATAGATTTACATAAAAATTAATGAATTCTTTTAAAAGACAAGAAAAAATTAAAGATGTGTGCGTGTTTTGCGTTAATTATATCTATACGCAGGTAGGCAGGCAGGCAGGCAGGCAGGCAGGCATACGAATACACGCTTATGAAATGCTTTTTTTAATATACGCTTTAGAGAGTTTTCTCAAAATGAAAACAAAAGCGGTACTGTCGGTCAGCTTCTATTAACGGATGTGCATGCGACGCCATTTCGGTGTAAACTTTATTATTATATATATATGAGTGTGCGTGTGTGCGTGTGCGTTTGATTGTATTCTTTCTACTGACAGATAAGACTGTTTGTGGTGTAATGAGAGACAAGACAAGAGAGATGTTGAACCGATGCAATAGACAAACAATAATTTGCTTTTCTTTCCTTTCCTTGACTTGCCTTGGCTTTCTTTCGTTGCCGTGCGATTGAAGAGTGAAATTTGGTTTGAAAAACCTGATCAAAACACGCACAATAGATAATATCGTCTTTCTTATCTTGTTCGTAACAATTTCTGTTCCATATCGACCTTAATTGCAATTAAAGATATCAGTCATTGTTGTTTCATTTTTGGTATGAATGTTTGTTCCATTAATATGTGAAAATTATATTACATACAACAATACAACACACGCTATCATATTTGCGTGTGTTTGTTTGTATCTAATGTAATTTCAACATATTCTCGCTCATTCATTTATTTTTACCATTTTATCTTCTTCTTTTTTAATACAATTACATACATACATACATATATTTTTGTAAATTATAAAAATATATTTTATTTACTACTGCGGCGTGTTGCTACTAACGTTGTTTGTTGAGAAATTTTGGAATTTTGACAGCAAAGGCTCATATCTTTCTCGGCGATGCAATTTCTTCGTTTAAATTCTTCTAATGCTTCTTCTTCTCTAAATATAAATTCTTCTTTCGCTTATCTTTATCACTTAGTTTATCATTTGTTCGCACAATATGTTGCGTCATGTTTTCCATAACCGTATTTAAATCCCTTATAAGTCGGCCAATTTGCAAAAAATCATTCATTTCAAGATCCTTTATATATATATATATATATATATATTTCTATCTGCTCTCGCCTCTACGATTCTTTCTTTCTCTTTCTTTTTTATTAAAAAACTTTTGATGTTACTGAAGAAAAAAAGAATTTTAGGAAATTATATACGAATGCGAAGGGAATGTAAGGAGGGCTTACAAAAAGGTTGCCAAGCATCGAATAACTAATTAACTGTATTCGAATTGTCTGGGCGTTTTGATCTTTATCTATTTATGTCGGTGTGAAGCTTTGTTCTTATATTGACTTTGGACTTGCCCTTCCCTTACATCACATCGTGGTATATGCAGTGGAGATTTTATAGAAGAACATATTGTCTGTGCCAGTGGCGTTGTCGAGCCGGAACGCCGGAACTGAAAATGATTTCTGATAACAAGAATTTATAAAAAACATTAGAAGAAAAAGATATAAAATTTTAAAAAAGTAAAGATTTCATACATAAATTTTAATGCAAGCTGACCGTACGTTACTCATCCCTGGTATAGTTTATTGCCATACCCAAATGGGCCTGCGGCTAATGCTAAGAATTTTTCTTATACATTTGTTGTGAACTAGAATTTCCAGATGTTGGTTTCCAGTATTTGTAGATGTTTTAAACTTTATTAGTTTATTACTTATTATTATTATTACTCACCGCACAGAGCGGCCGCCTACCCAGGATCGGCCCTGTCTTTATAATTATATATACGCGTTCCGGTAAAAAAAAAAATTAGCACAACACCACTGGTCTGTATGAACATGATTCTGCCCATTCTCGAAGACAGAGTATAAGAGGCACTGCAATGGGCTGAATAAAACCGTAATTCGAAAATGCTATCTTCAAGCTATTTGTGAGTAAAGCGTACGCGACGTAACTTGTTGTAGATGTGCCTGATGCTGGCTACAAAAAGGGGGAATTTTAACTTTCCTGCTTAGTTTGAAGGATAGTGCTGCTCACGAGTAGTGGACGGGAGATACTTTACTACATACAAAGGTCAAATAATTATGGCATAGAGCATGCGAACTAATAACATCGATGACAAAGCTGAATATCCTTGGGGTCAATTGGGCGTGGTGTATTATGGTTTATTCCAACCAACGGTAACTCTCGCTAAGGAAAGCTACCAACGACAACTGAAGCAATAGGACGCATAATGGGAGCAATATGCCAAATGTCACGGCATCATAGGTTGCAGGGGAAAGAAATTTGCAGTTTTCAAAAACGGTGCTTCCCTTTCTAAGCCGATGCCCTAATATCGGTTCCCTTGTGGATAGCGTCACAAGACTGATTGTCTGTTTATTCTGCATAAAAACATGAGAGATGAACTGGCTATTGGCGGAGAATACATTGGACAAAGTGACTTCTAACATTTTCTTCTTTCTTTCAATTTTATTAAGATATCGGAGAACGTACTGATCCCTTCAACACGTTGAATCGATTTAGCTGTGTCCGTCTCCTTCCTCGCCTTTCCTATGCTTTTCGCAATTACTACGTGACTGCGTCAGATTCAGATTGGTACGCAGTTGAGACAATTACTAGCAATCTGTGCGACTGAAAGTATCGTCCATCGCGCACCTTGAAAATGTGATTTGAGAGCCGCACGTCATACTACTAGCGTCGGTTGTCGCCCATGTTTACAATTAAGAAAATGCTTCTTACCTCTAGTATTAAAAAAAGTGCATTAGGAACTGTTTACCCAACAGTAGTTGATCTGTGTCTTTCTCTTCTGTCTATCTGTCGCCTCTTGTTGAAAAGCTTACGCTTGTAAAATTGTAAACATAAAGAGAAAATTTGACATATTCACGCTTAGTTCACGGTCAGCTAACAAACAAAATTCAAAATGCGCACGATTTTTAGTCATTTACGTAAAGGTTGGTAAACAAAATTTACGAGGTGGAAGAATGCCTGGGGCCTGCCTTAAAATACGCCAAAATAATATGCAAGCATATGTATGTATATATTTTTTACACAGTGGATTCATTCCTTGAAATCCGTATCAAAAAAAAAAAAACCTTGGACCGGCTAGAGCGACAAAAAGGCCCACAAATGCTTCATGATGAAAATTACATCATAATCATAATTTAATATAAAAAGATAAACTGTACTAAATTTTGATCATTCCGACCTATTTTTTGGATCACACCCTAACAAGGATAATTGACTCTTTGGTGAGCAGGAAAGTCTACGTTTGACAAATGTGGTGATGAAAATTGATCCTTAATAGTAACGCCATGCAAAAGTAAGAATTGTGTTAGGCAATGGGATGTAAGGTATTGCCGTGTCGGCCTTGTCCGACTATAATGTTCTTACTTACATATTGATAAGTAAATGTATAGAGCTTTAGTGCATTCTTCAATAGCATATTTATTTTGTTGTTGTTGTTTATTTTTTCACAGATTCGTTTGGTTTTTCGATAAGTTTGGAAAATGGAGCCGGAATGTTCCATAAAATTGCGTCAAATGTTAATCCCTAACTATTTGTGGCCAATATAGAGCATTTTCGAGTAAATTGCGATCGGGAGCCCTACCTCTCTAACTGCCCGATGTCCGAGAAGAGAGCGAGTGAGAAAACGTCACTCTATGCCTCGGACTAATCAGTTGCTTGGTGCGGACATGTATTTCTCTCCGTCTGTTGAGAGCGAAACCTATGTAAAATCCTGCGGACACAACTGTTCTGCTTCTTCACACCTAAGAATTAAAGAAGATTTGGATAATAAGTTAAGTTTTAGATTTTATCCGTTCCTTTAAGTAGCCCTTTTAATCATTAAAAAGTCTTTTTTTCGCTGTTAACCCACTACTGTAGAAATAAATTAGAAATTGTTCGGCGATTTTCTTAATGTAAAATTGACTTTTTTTTTTCATGTAAATTGTTATTTTAATATAAAATAAATACGAAACGAATTTTAACATTAATTTTATTTAAATATATTTTTTCGTTTCCACTAAAAATACATAAAAAATCTGCTGTTTACTTGCGCATTAAGATGGCCTGCAGTTCAAGGTAAAGGCTTTGCGCCGACTAAGAATATCGCTTGTGCACGTGGCGGTGTTGCGAGACCGAGACCGAGACAGTACAAGAAAAATCTTTTTTCGGTATAGTGTAAACACAATCAAGCTCACAAAAATTATTCTTACGATCTTTCAAAGCCGTGCAACGATGGGAATCTATCCATAACATAATTGCTTGGGCTTACACTGTTGGTATTGCCTGCTGTTGCTTCTGTTTCAAATTCTGGTGTATCGTGCTTTTCTAAAATTTCATTTTCCAATTTCCCATCGTCTGCGGAAATATCATAATTATTTAGATTTGATTTCCAAACAAGTATTTGGTTATCAGAACCAGCGCAGGCAAAACTTGAACCGTCATAATTAAAGTCAACAGACATCACCCTGCCAATGTGACACGTTATAGTGTAAATTGGTCTCCCTTGCCGTATATCCAATATTTTCATGGTTCCATCATCACTTCCGGTAAGCATAAAATTGCCATTGGGATGAAAGGCTAAATCATTAACGGGTGCATTGTGCGCCTTGTAGAGTTGTATTAATTCTTGAGAGGATAAATCAAACATTTTAACCCGATTGCAACTTAATGCCACAGCCACGATATTACGATAGGGATGCCAAGTTAATTGCCTGCCCATACCAAGCTCGTCAGTAAAAGTGCATATACATGACCGCCTATTTACATCAAATATCCGCAAAGACTTGTCATCGCCGCAAGATGCCACAAATTTGCCAATAAGACTGAATTTAGCGGAACGCACCCAATTCTTATGACCGGTAAAAGAAGTCAAAAATTTTCTCTCAGGAATTCGCCAAACTTTTACAGATTTATCATCGGAGCCTGTAACGATCATAGTACCGGAGGCATGGAAATCTACCGAACGTACAGGTTTGCCGTGAGCTACAAATTCTTCGATAACGCCGCGTGGTTTGGGTTCCCAAATCTTGACACTACAATTATGAGCGCAAGACGCCAATAAATTTGATTTGGGCGACCAGCTAACGCCATAAACACTTTCCTCGTGAGCCGAATGACTTATACAGCGGGCGGTATCTTTTAAATTCCACACAATAACCGTAGTATCTAAGGAGCTGCTAGCAATTTTATCACCTTTAGGATTGAAGCGTATCTGTGTTATGCATTCTGTATGTCCCTGAAAATGAGATTTCAGACAAGGATCCGTAAATGTTTCGGGATTCATTAGTTGCTTATATTTTTTTATGCTTTAAACGGCAAAATTTCTCTGGCAATTATTTGAATATTACGCCTGCTCTCTTAGGGTAACTTAGGCACTTAAGCACACACAGAGTTGCAATAGCAAGTTTTTCTACAAAAAAAGCCTGAGTCTATATATGGTACATAGTGTTGTCTATTTATAATAATTGCAACACAGTTGGTCAGTTACATAGTTGTATACAGCTTTAGTTCAAAATATATTGCAATCTGTGTTTGTGTGGACCGGTCGTGCAAGATTATAATACATATTCCGTTTTTCACTTTTTTATCTCAAATTTTGCTACAGTAGTCGTTCCAGTTACAGACTGTACCCAGAAAACCCAGGGTCTTATTTTAATTAACAATATATGCGCTCCATGTGTCCTTTGACGTTTTTTCTCGGCGTTTCGGACCATTTTCTACCTGAATTTGCAGGAAAAACCATCGGCCGTAGATTAAAGTTAACGACGTATTAAAATTTTTCAGGATTACTTTAGCTTTTATTGCTTGGACCATTGAGAATTGGATTGTCAATCTATGACATCCACCTGTTAATTACTGCGTAATGAAACTAAAAACATATGTGCAAAGTTCCCGCAACGTTTCTCAATTTTGGGAAGTACAGAGTTATTAAAAACTAGTGGACAGACGAACTTATTTGTTTCAGTCGATTGATAATTGCAGGCCTATTGAAATATAAACATATGTATATCTATGATAAGTATTTCTCCATAAGGTATCCTCGTCCTCCTCAATGGTGAACAAATAAATTAATTAATAGAAAATTGAAGGCCCAGCTACTAATTGTGGTCCTGACGGAGTTTATATTGGACTTCTTGAATGTTTTAACAGTTTGAATTCGATTTATCTACGTCATTCTGTCCGTCCACATGTTTATCTATATTAGATTCAAATTATGGAACTGCAATCGAGCATCACTGAAACAATTTGATCCATAGTTTTCACAGCAAATTTTGTCGAAATTTTAAAAATTTTCTATTTTCTTTTATACAATACAACCTGTCCAAATGTCCTCAAAAATTTTCAAACCTTACGACCCTCTAGGTTGAACATAAAAATACAGGACATCGGGACAGAGATGTTTAGAACTTTCGGTGTTACATACAGACAAATTTATGTATATGTATATCTTAAAAAGCTTATGATAAGTGAGTAAATAATGGTGAGCAACTAAATTAGAAAATAGAAATCTGAAGGCCCAGCTAGTAATTGTGGCCCTGATGGAGACTATATTGGACTTCTGGAATGCTCAAGGTGATGCTTTGAAATACACATGATAGACATTTCAACATGTCCCGATGCTTTACGAAATTAATTCGATTTACCTACGTCTGTCTGTCCGCCCACCTGTTTATCTATATTAGGTTCAAATTATAGACTTATAATTAGAAGATCAAATTTGCCGTAAAGATTTTTTCCAATCTTCAGTTAAAGTTAAGATGGAAAATCCTTAAAAACGGTTCATAGACATACGCCCAATTATCAAAAAGGAATTGACAATTTTTTCTTCTGCCGAGCGTCACTGAAACAATTGTGACTTGTAAATTAATTATTACAATGTCATGAAATTTTGACACGTATGGCTTGGAAGTTGGTACTTTCCAGATATTATAGGGGGCTGCGAACAGTGATGTTATGGAGACAGGAGAGTTATTGAGTGATGCATCAAAGATTAGCACGCAAGGACGCTAAGCATCAGCAACTCAACTAAAAACCCGGCAGACCGTATTATTGAATTCTTTCGCAGTTGCAGCCTAATCTAAGGAGTGAGCAGCCGGTGGCTCAAGCATTGAAATACTGTAAAAATATCAATGTAAGTCCCTTCACCTAGTTCTCATACCTTGTCTCCATCTAGAAGCATACTTTGATGGAAGCCTTTATATATCGAAAATCGCCCGAAACGTAAGCTGGTATTGGGTCTACATTTAGCAAGGTTCCTCTTCTTGTCAAGGATCGTTCGAAGATTCGAAAAATAGACCCACATAATCCGAATATGGTGCATTTGGACCAATTTTTATCGCGAAATATTAAAAAAAAAAGTTTTTGTCACTTACGGTCAGCGTTTCCCTCAGAGCTCTGTGCGGCAGGCAGCAGGGTTACATAATCCAAATTTTCTACAGTCGAAATATTAAAAATTAAACTGTTTTTCTATATATGAGCTTTTCGTAGGAACGGTTACATAGGAGATGAATCAACAAGCAAATTAATTAATAGAAAATTGAAGGTCCAGCTACTAAGTGTGGTCTTGACGGAGTTTATATTGGACTTCTTGAATGCTTTAACAGTTCCTGATGCCTTACGAAATGAATTCGATTTATCTACGTCACTCTGTCCGTCCACATGTTTATCTATATTAGATTCAAATTACGGAACTACGATCGAGCGTCACTGAAACAATTTGATCCATAGTTTTCACAGCAAATTGTGTCGAAATTTTTTAAAATTTTCCATTTTCTTTTATATAATACAACCTGTCCAAATGTCCTCAAAAATTTTCAA
>KK502634.1:0-20393 GCA_000688735.1 Glossina austeni
ATTTTTTTGACACCTATTTGACTTTTTTGGTTTGTATTTGAAAATGATATTTTGGAAACAGGTACATGCCCCCCTTGCAAGAGTCCCCCAGGGTTGGAAGCCACTGGCTTATGTGATGAGTTTGTGTAAATGTTACGATGATGCAACCTTTTTTTTATCGAAATCGAGAACATATAACATTGGACTTCAAAAAAATAAAGGAAATTATTAAAAAAAAAAAAAGAAAACCCTACGCACTACGAATACTAATTACGTTGATCCAACTGTCATTCATATATATATGAGAAAACTTTCATGTTATTCGCTTCGTATATACTTTGAAGGGCAGGGAGAAAGAATAATAAGAAAAAGTGAAAGAAAGAATAGATGTTCATATAGCATCGCATCGAGTAAAGTATTGCACTTCGGACATATAAGCCACAAATTTATTGACTTAGTCCAACTTTACTCAATAACCCAAAAAAAAATAAAAAAAAAAAATAGCATCGCATACCCATGCAGTTTTTCCAGTGGAAGCAATGAAGTTAACTAACCCTAACCGTCAGACCCTTGAAACATTGCCACTGGATGAAGTAACGGACAAGGTTTGGAAATGATCATCTTAACCCTACAGTGACACAAATTCATGGAACGAGTAGAGAAGTTCTGCGGAACATACGAGTCGCCCTTGGCTATCGCGCTACCCGTGATGACAAGTACGCTAAAATATTTCTGGTGCAATATACTCTAATACAAAATTTTCCAATGAGCGAGGAACAAAGATCGCCGCAACAGCCGCCTTTCATGCTCTCTAGCCCAGTTATCGCTTCTGTAGGCCGCAGGTATTCAGTATAGCACGGCTATGGAAAAAAGAAAACCTCTTCCGATAGATTCGTTCAGTTTCTCTGAGATTAACCTACACCCATGAAATCTTTTCCTCTCTCCCATTCCCAGACAGTAGGTTAGTTTGAATTGTTTCTATGCTGTAGCGAAGGAGAAATGCATTCAAAAACAAAAGTAACATCAAATAGCAAAAAGTGGAATTTTATTTTTATTGCATTTCATAGGAAATTATATGGCATTAGTTTAGGGAAGCATTGCCCTGATCGTATCGCTCTTGAAGGAGTCTGATGAATAAACTTAAATTTTGCAGTGACAAGATATACTACGCAGTCCCGAAATTAAAGGAGGTCTGTATTGTAGATTAAGGCACATCCGTCCCTCACTCTCTCTTCGTACCGTCGTCGGCTCACGGCTGCGAAAATAAATTCAGTGATGAGGAGCATGTATTATGTAAGTGCGTCCACTTCTACATTATTTTATACCTGGGTTTGAGATGGCGCCTTACAAGTATTTGTCTTTCAAATATTTACTTAGTTGTGGTTGAAGACAAAGCACGCATTCGTTTATATAAAGTAACGTTTAATTTTACTTTTTTCATTTTAATAAACTTACGTCTTACCTTCAACTAAAACCGAAATAAATTTTAATAAAAAAAAAAAAAAAAATATTATTAAAAATTCTAATCTACAGACTGGGCTTGGTTTGGCTTAACTGGCGCTTACCGGCAATCGTCTGAGTTTCTTTTTTTTCTTTGTATTCATAATTAATTATTTCAATTTTTAATTGGCTAGAAAATAATTGTTAATAATTAATACTCGGTTACAGTCATACTATACTTCATTGTCTCGAAATTAACTCATTTATAACAATTCAGTTAAAGGTGAAAAATAAAAAAAAAACAAGGGGAAAGAGAGAGAGAGAAAAAATATAAATAATTATAAAACAAATCAACACACAAGCGAAACTAAAGCGCTCCTTAAGTAAACTTTTCCATCCCGTTCAAAAACAAAGGTAAAAGGAAACCACTTTACGTGGGCACGAGCTTACACTTACGTGTTTAATACAAAAATACAAAAAAATGTGAAACATTTCAAATACTCTTGATCTTGAACCCCATGCTAAAAGCTCCCTAAAATAATAACATAACAATAAAAAATCCGCTTTAATAATTTGCAGACAGACAGACAGAAATCTTGTTTTCATATCGCTGCTTTATTGTTGTTTTCTGTTACTTAAACACACATCATACAGAGCATGCGCATGCGCATGGGCATGCGATTTTATGTAATATAAGGCAACGCGATCGTTAAACAGATAACAATTCATATAAAATTTTATATAGGAATTCTTTTTTATGATTAAAAAAAAAAAAAAAAACAGTGTTTTTCAACTCATACAAAATTGTTGTATAACAAAATGCCAACACCCTCGCGTCGACTTAAGCAACTGTTAAACTAATGGTCAATAGAAATACTTTGATCGATAACGATATTGTATGATTGTATCGCACTTGCATACATACATACGCCCGTCCGTAATACATAATATTGATAACAAGTTATTAACATATTGTTGGCTTTTCTTCATGGCATTCAAGTTTGCTCAAATACTTTTCAAATCATTCTAAATGTAACATGTATGTGTGTAGCATTCATTGATTAATAGTCTTCTTATGATGAAGATTAAACTTCAAAAGAAATTCAAAAACTTTGACAGTGCAGCTCTACCCTCTTAACTCTAATCAGACATACTTAAGGCTTTCTCTTCCATATAAGCGCAATATTTGCATCCTGTTCGTCATATTATGTCAAGGAAATAGTTTGCGACATTGTATCGTCGATAAGGTCGTGAAAAATTCTTCAAAAAAATTGGAAAAGTTGGGTACGTTCGATCTCATGACATTTCTGCCGAACTAAACATCGATCAAACAATAGTTTTAAACATTTATACCACATAAGGGTAGAAAAAAAAAATTCAATATTTCGCGTTACGATATATATCAATACGCGATTCAACATTCGCGATACGAATTAATATCGAAAAATATCGAACGAAATGTAGCGAATGTAAACGAAATGAAATCGCTAAACTTTTGACGAGATTACTAACGACAAGAAAGGGTCAGAACTAGATCGCAATCTTAAAAGCATGAAACTGCACAAATAATAGCAAAAAACAAAGCCAAGATTAACTCTACATATGGCAATGCTTTGTATTGGATGGATTTAGAAGGAAGGCATGCATTATTCTTTGGTCTAAGCTCACCAGGCGGTTAATGCTATTCGATGTTGTCAACAACTAACACGATTGAAGCGAACAATTGAGATGACGCATCCAAAATTGACCAAGAGAAAAGGCCCATCTAACTTCACGGCCATGCCAGCCAAGCGGACGTTTTTAATAACCGAGCAAAAATGGAGAAACGTTGAGCGGGAACTTTTACAACATTCACAGCATAGGTACAGAATACACGCCATCTCTCGCTTCACCACCACTTACTGCACTCACTTCACGCTCCTCTTGATGATTCTACCCATCGGAATGCCAGAGAATGCCTTCTTGCCTGACTGCTGGGTACGGCCCTTCGGGGAGTATTCGTGGTGGCTGTGGTTACCCCAAAGTTTTCGCGGGGAGCTTTTGAAGAGGTGCTTAGGTAGGCCTCGACGCAGACCACTAAGCGAGAATTTGGCCCACACCCATTTTCTATTGTGGTACTTCAGGGTAGCGAGGCCCCCTTCAATGGGGATTGTCTCTCTCCCTGAGGGGTCGTCAATCAACTTACTTTCGATTGCCAACACGGGTTGTAGGCAACCCGTCTGATTAAGGTTTCACACCAGGTGCAGACGTTAAACACACACAGACATCCTCTTGATGATGTCAAGCTTATTCCAAAAGACTCCTTCTTACCAATCTACTTAACTCACTTCGTGCAAATTCTTCCTCAATTATGTTCGCAATTTCTCTACAGAGTCTTTCTTACTTTTTCAATGGAAACCAAGCAAAAGGCATTCTTCCTCAATAATTTAAAAGCATTGTTCGGAAGCACCTTTTTATGCTAGCTTTGCGGTCCAAAAATGTTCATACCATTGGTGTTGGATGAAATTTTATGAAATTCTTCATTTCACATAATCCATTATTTTTACATTTTTTTTTTTTTTTTTTTTTTTTAGATTGAAGTACATTTTTATTTTGCTTATGGCCAAAGGTGCTGCACCAATAAAATTTGTTTTTATTTCCATCATTTCATCCTTGAAAGGTTTGTAACAGTCACATGCTCTAGCCCTTTTTTCCTCCAAACAAAGCTGCGTACTCTAGTAGCTGAAGATGGATGCAAGTGCATAGCTGGTTGATGAATTTCCAAAAAAAATTAACGATCAACCCAACCACATATCTGGACTTTCTCGCAAACTTGCAATCACGTAAACAATTTCAAAAATTAATTCGTTTCTCAAAACATACGAAGAGCTATATAATAAATACAACGATAATCGCACACACACCGTATTTTGTAAAGTATAATCTATACCAGGGATCGAAGATCTTGCCCTTCACGACCTTAACGACCCGACCAGACTAAGCCATAGCTAAATATTAGTAAATAAATAACAACAATAAAAGTAAATAAATAAACAACAACAAATAAAAGTAGTAGACAGAACAACACGTACTAAACTATGATTCATAATATATTTAAATATATGTAATAACATTAAATCGTATACTTTAGATGTAGAGCTGAATTAAACGATATTTCGAAAGTGAATGAAAAAAAGCAAAAAACGAACCACTTGTTGGTAATCATTAAGTAAAAAAAAAAAAAGTATAAGGTGTGGCCACAATATAAATGGTGTGAGAGGTAGTATCTAATTGGTTAACTAACTGACTAACAATATATATAAAATATAATATATATGCCGCATATCCACACACTTACTTATACGTATAAGGTTAAAAAGACAAGAAAAGCTTAAACTGAACCAACATTTAAGCTCAATTCTTTAACACTAAAAAAACGCTCCTCACAAACCCAATTATAAAATGCCAGAAACGAGAAAACATATGCTAATCCATTTATTCGTAAAACTTTTATTATCGCTTAAGATACCTGAAAGCAGTGAAGCAGAAATTTTCCTAGATTTAGTAGATTTCCATTTGTTAGGTTAAACATTTCAGTTGTTACGGAAGGGTTGGTAGCCAAATCGGGTCCATCTGCTGGAGTACACACAATAGATCTTTCATTAATTTTGGTCATCTATAAGCAATTTGTTTAAAGTTTGTAATGAACATTTTCGAAACTGATCGCAACTCTGAACTCACCGACTTCGAATTTGTTATTATTTACACCAACGAAATAAATTATGTGGATAAAAAAAATAAAGTGACCACTAGCAACTAAAACTATCGGCTCGTTTAGACCATAAGTTTAGTATAATTGCTTTAATAAAAATAAATATCTTATTGAGGATTAGCCGCTTCTAAAACGAGTCTTCCAATATTGGGGAGATTTTGGCATCCACAAAGTAAAATTTTGTCTGCGGTTGCAAATCGGAGGAGTAGATTTCCCAAGAACCCATTGTTGTGTTGCAACAGTCACGACAAATGCGAATTCATACAAACGCTTTGATCTCGATTTTAACGACGTTAACTGGCTGTAGTCAGGGGACGAAATTAATATTAACATGATATTTATATATATTTTATATATATATTTTATTCTAGTTAGAGTATACATTCACGTATATATAAAATTGTAAAAAGTAAAAAAGTATCAATCGTTCAACCAGATGTCAGAAGTATATGCTTCTGCTCTCTTTAATAGTGTAAAGCAGTAGAAACATGTAAAAACCGGCCTAGAAATTATGAACAGCTAGCACTGTAGACTATTTCCGTCCATTTTCTCTTTAAATCGCTTTCTAATGTATTTTTGAAGGTCAATTTTTTTTTTTTTTTTTTTTGATAAAAAAATTGAAATTTTTTGCACGCAGTTGACTTTAATCCCGAGATGAACTCATCTTGCTTGTATGTGCTATAGGGAAGGTTTAGTAAAGAATGAAATATTGAAAAACTCATTTACGTCCGTAAAATTAAATCAAACCCTCTACCTGATCATCTAATAAGGCAAGGGTCGTACATTGTATGTATGGTATGGGATGGCAAGTTTTACATTTCCGTTATTTATTCAAAAAACAGATACGCAATTAGCTTCCATGCGTATATAGTTCTTTAACTT
The DNA here is from genome assembly GCA_000688735.1 of Glossina austeni. Lineage (NCBI taxonomy): Eukaryota > Metazoa > Arthropoda > Insecta > Diptera > Glossinidae > Glossina > Glossina austeni. Next base: position 6,053 of record KK502634.1, read on the forward strand.
AAATATCCGTCTAAAGTTGGGTTCACCCTAACGAATTATAATCAATTTAAAGCAACTGAGTAGGATACGAAACGTAGAAAGCCTAAATATATATATTTTAGAATTGAATAATAATTAAGACTTCGGAAGGTGCAGTAACTTTAATTCTCCTGAAACTACAATTTCCAAGGCCATTTAACTCTAAATACACCTTCACAAATGATTTCCATGTCAGAGGATCAGTTCCATCTTAAAAGCCCATATCCTTGTCGTTTCCTAATATTTCGGACAAGGCTGAGTTTCCTACACCTTAGCGTAGATGACAATTTTTACAGCAAAGCAACAACAAATTTAGCTTACGTATATAAACTATTCATATTTCGGGACAATGAAACGACATGATTTTCGACAATTATTCGTTTAATCGCTAAATTGAATTTTTGCATAAAAAAGCCAAATTAATTTTATTTATTTACTTAAGGCTTTTTCAACACCCGATAAGGTGTCGAAGACTTTTGTGAAATGTTTAAAACAGTTTTGATTTGATTATACAAAAATTATAAGCTAATTTTATAAAAAAAAAAAAAAATCTTAATATAAAAAAAATATATATATATATATATATATCTCCAACATTTCTGATCATTAAACTTTACTCCATATAACAAAAATTGCATACACATACATATGTGATCTTAAAAAAGAAACTAAGAAATAAATTCAAAGTCTTCATCTGAATCCAATAGATCGTCACAGCAAGCACGTCTCAATTCACGTGGCGTGTGATTAACATTTTCAAAATCTAAAATATAGTAGAATAAATATTAGCAAAAAAAAAGACCAATAGAGTTTAATTTGATTGATATGAAAATTATTGCAAAAAAAGTGTAAATTAAATTAAAATTTAAAAGATAAATATTAAAGAAAACCTTCTGTATCGCCATAATTAGTGGTACGATCTGAGATATAACTCGAGTCTTGCAAGACAGTCGGGATGGTATTGGTCAAAGAGTGATTATAACTGATTAGATCATCACTTGAGTGTGAATGTCTACATGGACTAGTAACTGCCGGCCAGTTATTCAAAATAAGATTTCATGAGTAACAGGATATCGCATGCTACCATACCTGCTACAGTAGATTTCCACTCCGAACTAGGTTTTTGCATTATTTCAAATAATGGTTGAGGACTAGCCGATAAAACCTCTGTTTTCAATTTATCCAGCAATATATCGAAAGCCACACGGGATTTGCACAGAAAACACTAAAAATATTCATTGTTAGTATTAATAATCCGTACACTTTTATATGGATTGGCTTTTTTGTATTGAATGTGAAAAAACTCGACTGACCAGCGCCAATGAGGGATCCATTTGTGCAAAGTTGATTCGACCTGCGTATTTTTGATGAAAAGTCTCGTCAAAATCAATTTCATCTGCGGACGTTTTTTGACCAACTGTGCCGGAACGTTGGGTAGTGTGTGGATCTAAGTATAACACCTCATCATCAATATAGCCCACAAAATATAAAGCTTGATTTGGCCTGCCACCAATCATTCCACAATTGCCCACCAATTCAAAACATTTTTTAAGCGCGGGTATATAAATCGGATTAATGTCGCTTAAGCCCAAACGCAAGGGAATCATAAGCAATAACGGTTTCCAGCTTTCCTCGTTTTGAGGCTTCTCCAAACAAAGAGCAACTGTTAAGCAAATACATTAATAAACAATGACGATGTTTGACGTGTCACGCGATTATGAAAAGCTTAACATATGTTTGCAATTTGTCTTGTTTTTTTTTTTTTTTTCTCAATTGCCACTTACTTATATCGTCTATAACTATGACATTGTCCATGGCCACATGTATCACCAAACTACACCAATCATCGTAACGAACTAATTTTCTGCAAAAAATGCTTCTTTGTATGAAATTATTTTTGCTTATGCTACAAACACCTACTTGAGCACTTGTGAAACTGTGTTTGGGCCGAACCATTGGCCTACCTTTTTATCTTCTGAATCACCCATTAGAGCAATTTGATGAATAGAAAAGTAACTTTTACGTGAATCTTCGAAACGATTAACAATTTTCAGGTAAGTAGAATCACGGCATTCTGTGCTCCAGAACCAGTCCCGGCCCAAATGCAAGTCGATTAATGCCTGTGCCAAGACCATTTGGCCACATCTCAACATGCAACCCCAGCCTTTATCAGTAGTTAGCTGCGGTTCCCCTAAAGGCACGAAACCTCTTCTAAAAAAAGATAAAGAGAACAAAATTAAATGTAATATAAGAACTCGTAAAAGAAACACAATACTATTAGTTAAAGAAATTTTTCTGAAATAAATTTTAAGGAAAGACATAATAAACGCCATCACAAACCTATATGTACACCATAACCTCGACCTTATGTCTCGGCGTATTAAATCCAGCTCTTGTAGGGCATTGTACTGTTTACCCAAAACCCATACTTTGCTATTAACTTTGGGTATATCGTCAGGTTCGCTGCCACTTCCAGCCACCGCTCCTAACATTCCATCCGGTCCCAAATATGCTTCAAAAACGCTGTCCATTCTAGTAAACCATTGATAAATAAAGCAATGAAACGATCGCTACTACGTAAGCGCAACAGATGGAGAAGTCGATAGGCCTCAAGATGTTGAATACCGAGCAATGGGATCTAAAAGTATTACTAGAACACATATGCTTGAACGAGTCCAAAAACAGCCAAGAACGAAGAACGGCAATCAACTGAAATATGACAAGAGCCAGTTTAACTGACCTGTAATACAATTCCAGAAAGTCTTGTCGGCTTTTCAATCCTAAAGATAGCATATTTTATTTATAAATATTTCTTTAAAATTTCGAAAATATTATTTACTTTTCCATCAAAATTTAATACAATCCGCAAAAAAGAATTTATTTGATAAGCAATTACTTTTGCTCTCTTTCTTTCTCTGTCCCTCTATTATTATTTGTTCTGAGTACTCATTCCATCCTGCAAAAAAATGCATTCGTTGATTTTATATCCTGTTTCTGGGCCTTTTCACTTAAATGGCAGTGACTTTAATATTTTTAATGTAATTGTTTTTAATACAATTTTTCGCTTTTCATAAAAAGTTTAATATACGAAATCTAACAAAACAAAGAACTTTTTCTTTGTTTTTTTGCTAACTTCGCTGATAGTAGGCTTGCCAGAGCTACTAAAAAGCAAACATAATTTCCCATAATTAAGTCAATGATTTCGAATCCTAAAATATCGAAAAATATAAAATCGAAAATGGAAAATATATCGATAATAGTAACGAATTACGGATCGTAATTTTTGATTCTATTCCATTGAATCATTGCAATGCTGTAAAGTAAGTCTAGAGGTAGCCAAGGCTTATCGCCTGTTCCTTTTTAGTCTAGTTGCCTTAATAAAAATAAAAATTTTGTTGACACTTTCTTTCTTGGCCTTTCTTTTTTTTCTTCTATTTTTATATTTCTTTACTTTCTTTTAACAGAGTTTGCGCCGTTTTTTAACCGTTTCATAACATAGTGATCAGCATTAATTGCATTCAACATATGATTTCAAAGAATATTTTTCTTCTCCTTCTTTATGACAATTCTTTTACTTGCTTGACTAAAACTCGTGCTATTTTTGACACTCGCTTGACACTTACAACAAAAAAAAAACAATATTGCGCTATGTTAAAATTAATTATTTGGACATATAAGCCACAATTCTATTGGCTTGGTCCACCTCCATCCAACAATCAAAAAAAAAAAAAAAAATTAATTATTGCATGCAAACAAGGCCAACAATTTTATCATTGCGATGCTTTCTATTTTAACCGTAGCACTTGAGACCTGTTTTCTTGCTTGCTTTTTGATAAGATTTATAGTAAAACAAAAAAGAATCATTTTTTTACTTGGCGAAGGTAATACATATTTCGGTAATGGGCGTAAAAAAATTAAAAAAGCTCGAGTTTTTATATCGCCAATATTGAGCCTACTTGTACAGATTAGGAGAAATGTTGTTGTACGAAGCACAGGTTATTCAAGTGCCAAAGCAAATTGTTAAGCTAAAGAAAATTTGAGTCACAGCAACGTAACGAATCTAAAAATTGCTAAGAAGCTGATAGAAATATAGAAATTGCGATCGAACACTGTTCGGGGAAATTTCGTTTTTCATAAAACCTTCTTAAGTTAAAAATGAAAAAACCCTCAATACCTATAGGGACATTTTTAATATATCTCACAGCGCTAGTCATGCCGTCTCCAATCCTATAATACTACGAAATTTTTCCAGTTCATCCAATATGTACTCACTCGACATTATAAACACTTTCCTCTTCTTCTTTTTATTATCATTAATCAATTTTGTTTAGAAATAGATCCTTAGACTAAAAAAAAAAAATATTGAGGACTAGCAACAGAGGCTATCAGTTCTTTTAATAAATGCTCTTTATTGGATACCCAAAGACTTTTTCAGCTGATTTTTAAAAATGCACAAAATTGATTATTTAAATCAAAAAATTCTTCATTCTCTTTATCCTCCTCGGCGTTACTCAACATATCACCGTAGGGATCTTTTTTCATCAAACTCTCGTTGGGAATTTTCTTTGATTTGCGGCTTCTTTTCTTGCTCTTCGCTTTTGTGGCATCATTTCTTTTCCAGTTAGGCACAAATGGCATGCACCACTTCCACAAATAATCATAGAAATCGTACATCATCGAAGAATCACGAAATATATATTTCTTCACGTAATGCGCAACATCTGGACGCGATTTTAATAAATTGTATAAATTGTACAGGAACACACCGCAATACAATTGTCCCATTTTTGGCGCCAGGTATGGAAAATCTAGCAAAGCGTTTAGAGTATGTAATTGAAAAACAACCGATTGAAACTCGGCAAATGCATGTAAAACTACAGAGGAGTATGCATCATATTTTTTTTTGAAGATCTCGGGTATGTAGAAATGCTGTAACAGTTCATCTTGCACTAGATAGCAATCCGATTTTGGTATATACGCCATGCGCTCAGGTATCGATAGAGCTTTTACTTCTTTTTTCATGCCACGTTCCGTAACACCATCCGCCAACAATTTATTACGATGCAATCGTTCTTTCTTGATCAGGTTACCAAAACGTTTATGAAATAGCCTTATATTACGTACCGGAGGAATTTTCATATCTACAGTTCTCAACACCACCAAACAAATTATCAACGCATGTAAATGATTGAGGTCAACGTGTGACGATCTATTTAACCAATAGACAATAGCCAAGAAATACAATTTTAAGTCAGCGGGCAAAAGTTTTATATCCGAAAACAGTGCGTCTCTCTTCAAGTTAGGCAAGCCATTTTCAAATACGGAGCGGAACAGTAAAGGATTTGGTTGCGAAGGATCGAACGAATATATTGGATTTTTTTTTATATCGATTTCTTGAAAGCAAATATTGCTGATGCGTGTAGCTCGCGTCAGATACGTGAATGAATCGTTATTTGTCTCGTGTCCCTTAACATGATTTAACAGCATAAATATATGCTGTAGGATAGGCAAAGCAATTTCATTGCAATCATTAAAATGAAAATGTTCAATTTGCGGGTTATTGATATACTTTTGAAGGGACATCAGATCGACCATGAAACGTGGGAAATGACCGGGATGCAATTTGCGAAGAAACCAATCAGGAAATATTTTCTCTCCATTGTCATTTTCAACAGCTACCATTTCCTCCTCACTCCTCCTTCTATCACTGTTCACTGAGTCGTCATCAGCATTGGAAGAGTTTTCTTCATCTTCTTTACTTTCCAAATCGTCAGTATCGTCTCCTTGTTCTTCTTTTGAAGTTTCTTCTTCAGTTGCTTCTTGTTCTTCATCTGAAGTTTCTTCTTCAGTTGCTTCTTGTTCTTCATCTGAAGTTTCTTCTTCAATTGCTTCTTGTTCTTCATCTAAAGTTTCTTCTTCAATTGCTTCTTGTTCTTCATCTAAAGTTTCTTCTTCAATTGCTTCTTGTTCTTCATATGAAGTTTCTTCTTCAATTGCTTCTTGTTCTTCATATGAAGTTTCTTTTTCAATTGCTTCTTGTTCTTCATCTGAAGTTTCTTTTTCGCACTCCTCCGCGGATTCGCTTTCAAGTCCTTCCCGTTGCATTTCATTATCATTTAGATGATTTTTAAAATGTGTTCTAAAAAAGTCTAATGAGTAACAAAGCTCATTAGAATAGCCCGAGGTAGCTGATTCCACTTGTGCCTTTATGGCAGCACGCTGCTTCTGTAATTAACTCAAGTTATTCAAATTTATTAATTAATTTACAGATCTTAGCTTGCCTTTGGCAAATGATTCATTATCTTTTCTAACGCCGATTCTAGGGATTCATGCTTCAGCCATTCCAAAATTCTTCGTATACGTCGCTGATGTTGATTAGTCTTACGACTTCCACCGATTTTACCTAAGCCGTACGCGAAGAAATTTTGAAATAATTTACGCGATATAAAGTCATTGCCTAAGAGGGCGGCAAATAAAGGTATTTTCTCTTTACTTAGGGAACTGCGACTAATAAGCTTCTCTACCCGATATAGGCAACAATCCAGATATTTATATGTCACCCACTGAGGTGACGTTTCTTGATTGTTTATTGTTATACCCCTGATCACACGATTGCCTTTGACAAGTTTCTCCAATTTTTTAGCTTCATTTTTCCTCAAATTTCTTCGACTCGCCGATTCTTTACGAAGTTTGGTGCGGGCTTTTACCGTTAAGGTAATTAATGGTATATAACGTACATTATAGATGTAAAAGTCAGAATCGTAGCTTAAAACAGGACAATTCAGCTTACGCGCTAAGGCTGCCAACTCATCATCAGCCTCGAATAAACACCGCATAACCGGGACTCCACAATCTCTAACAGCATCCACAAATACTTCGTTCATCATCTTAGGAAAGATTGGATACGAGCCGCAAGGGTTAATACGTTTGATTAATTGAATTTTGCTGCGCAATCGAGCCCTAACTGTGCGCAATTTTCGAGGCTCATAACCGCCATCCATCAGGACATACGGCCTAATATTGCACTCATCCAACACAGTAAAAAAATTTACTACAGTTCTATAGAAATCATCATAATTTCCACCAAAAGCCGAATAGGGACCACTCGCGTCTTTATATAAATTACAGGCTAAATTGTCGCCATCAATTACGAGCGAACAATCGTGCAATTCATAGGGAGTCAAATACAATTCGGCATGGCGGGCTATATAGCCCGTCAATCCTTTCACTCCCATCTCTATTTTCTACTTGAAATACAAAATTTAATTTAAATGTTTTTAACAGAATTTCTTGCTTTCCTAAAAAATTTTTAAGATACGAAATCTATCAAAAGGAAGAAATTTTTTTCTCTTTGCTTTTTGTTATCTTCACTACTAGAAGGCTTGCCAGGTTTACTCAAATGCAAATATAATTTAACATAATTAAGCAATTAATTTCGAATCCCAAAAGATCGAACAACGCAAACTCGAAAACCCAAAATATATCGATAAGTGTAACGATTTATGGTTCGCAATTTTGGATTTTGTTACACACAAACTATGCACTCTTCAAAACACTGAATAATAATAAACCCAAAGTTTATTCGCAAACTTTGTTACGCCACTGGTCGATTTACTAAATGGGCGAATGATTTATCAGAAACGAAATTTAATTTACAAATTTTCACATCAAATGGTCCGACAGATATTTTTTTTATTTTTTTGGGTTGTTGAGTAAAGTTGGACTAAGCCAATAAATTTGTGACTTACAAGTCCGAAGTGCAATACTTTACTGATCCGACCGAAATTATGCAACATGAACGTGCCAGAGCCAACTTTACGATTGTAAATAACCAGAATTTTATGAGGGTGTTTCAGTTTGTCTAAATAAATATAAGATGAGCGAATCAAATCAAATTCTCGATGAAGTAAAGAATTTTCTATCAATCAAAACAAGCCCTTGACAAATGTGTAACCTCTTGTTATAATTTATATATTAAAACGAAATCATTATGCTGCCATGTCGTCTATAGAGTAAAGGGAGTAATTCATTAAATTCTCTAATTCCTGGATTCTAAACAAAATAATATATGTGACAAATGTTGATGTAATGTAAAAAAAAAAAATTCCATTTTAACCAAGTGACTAATCATATTATAAAAATTTGATTTCTACGATTTCTACAAATATTTAAAACAGAACCACTTGATTGTTGTTCTCATAGTTCTAAGCTTTGTCCCTTTCTAGATTGAACTAACTTGACTTACATTTATTTTATAATTTGATAATAAAATATAAAAACTATACGACCTAATTTAAAACACACTTGTAACCTTAATTAACCACACCACTTGACCCGGCTGATTCTTAAACCCCTGTTTTAAGAAATGAAACCCTGCTTTTACCTTTTGTTATTATTTTTTTTCAATTCAATCAATTCAAGTGAAAACTGGAAAAATAATTATGTATACCGTCTTCTTTCCTAGGCTGATTCTATTTTATTTTGTTAATTGTTATTTTTATTTTTATTGCTACACAGTTTGCCCAGAAATGCAAGAAAAGTAATAAATGATTTATTTGTAAAAAAATTAATTTTTGAAAATTTCATAAAGATCGTCCAAAATTTACATCCAAAATTGATATCCCGGTCACCTTAATATACTAATTTAGATATAGAAGCAAAAGAGAAAGCAAAAGAGCGCAAAAAAAACATAAGCGAAAAAGAGACAACTTATACAATTTTTACCACGAAAATTATTAATGTGTTACATTGCGTCTGCATGAGGAATTTACGGAAAAGCTAACAAGAGCAAAGTAAATTTTACTCTGAAAAATAGAATTTTATTCTCAACAGAATTTATTTGAGTATTCATAAGAAACGCATTGCAAAGTAAATTTCACTCTCAGAAATAGAATTTTATTCTCAACAGAGTTTATTTGGACATCCATAAGAAATGTACAGCAAAGTAAATTTCACTCTCAGAAATAGAATTTTATTCTCAACAGAGTTTATTTGGGGATTCATAAGAAACGCATAGCAAAGTAAATTTTCCTCTCAGAAATAGAAATTTATTCTCAACAAAGTAATTTATACTCTAAGTCTATTCGTCTCTTAATTTAGTGCGGTTGTGTCGTAAATCTGGTGCCGTGACTGTGTATTTTGTTGTTGCATTTTGAATGAGAAAGGTTATAATAAATTCTTATCGCATGAGTTAGTGAAATTAATATAAACAAAACAGAAGATCCGACAAATTAAAATGAAAAAAAATAAATAAAAATATTAAATAAATTTTTGAGGGATATGGACGTGGAAAATTCGACGTTTAGAAATTATGGAAAACACAAGTGTTGAAAATACTGAGAACGATTTAGCAATTTATTTACAATGTGAAATAAATTAAAAACAAGAAAATAGTGCCTTTAAAGAAAAAAATATGCTCAATGCAAAAAGTGAAAAAGTCAAATAGAGAAATGTTTATTAATATTTAAAAAAAAGAAAATATGGCCAAAAAGGGGAGAATACAATACCTATTAAGAGAATACAAAATATGAGAAAAAGAAACTAAAAAGAAAGTGTCGGAAAACGCAGACAATTTATACAGGTACGAACTTTAAAAAAAAAAAATGTATAAATGGAGATTTAACTAAAAGAAGTACTAGTAGAAAAGAAACGCATTTATTCGGTATTTGAATGTATATGAAAGGCCATCAATAGTTATTGGTTATCGTTAATTGATAAAATTCGAAGGCAGTTTATTTATTACCAAGTATTCTTTTTACGAATGTGTGAATCTATGGTGTGTGTGTGTGTGAGTGCGCGTTTAGGTAGGATTTTTTTTTTTTTTTCATTTGTGCTCTGCTCACTCGATGTGCTTCTTGAATTGCTTCATTTTTTTGCTGTTTTCCTTTTGCCTTTTTCTTTCGAATCTTTTCATTCATATGCGGTAACTCAGCCATATAAATATCAGCATATACGAGCGTGTGCAAATGTGTATTAACCCAAGATGATACGGCCAACCAACCAGTAAACTTAACCAGCCACTTTATAACGTGTGTTTGTGTACGCGCGTGTATGCGCAAGAAATGTACTAAAGTAAAAACAATAAAAGATATACGAGAAAAGGAAACCAAAAATAAAAAGAAAAAAAAATAAATAATAATGCAAAAGAATTATGTGTGAAGTAAATAGAAAACCACGGCAAAAAAAAAAAGAAGGAAAATCGTAATTCTTTAATAAATTAACGAAAGGTAATAAATTCTTGCTAATCTTCTTTTAAGAAAAGAAGCAAAGATCGTCAAGTTTACTTTGCAAGCGAAATTTTGTTGACAAAGTTGCAAAATTTTGGATTACGGGCAACGCGGAGGCAATTCTTTTTGCCAATACCGAAGTGCGCTTGTGTGTGTATGCAGAATTTGTAGTTAGTTGGCCAAGAAAATCTAGAGTCAATTGTACGCCGTGCGTGTGCGTTTATTGTTTATTGGTGCTTTCATAATATTTTTTTTTCCTTCCAAAAACCGATAATTACAAAAGACCGCGAATAATAACAATAATAACAACACTGAGAATAATCGCAATAACAGTAATTACAGCTACAAGTGCTACATAAACATATCGATTGTTTTTGTCCTGATTGTTTTTATTGCTACTATAAAATAGAAGGAAAAGAAAAAGAAAAAAAAAAACAAAAAAAAAAAAGGAAAACTCCCATGCGAGATACTCGCTCATTTCTCTCGCTATAATTTGGAGCATAGATTATAAAAACTGGAGCTATTCTCTTATTATCACTAATTTTATTCGTAACCGTACTCGTTACGATTCGTTGCGTTTGCATTTCATTTGACCTAAACGTCGTCGTCGTCGTCGTCGTCGTCGTCGTTTTTTTCAAAAATTTCGTGGGCATCCCAAAATAACGAATCGCCTTCACTCAGTTGCTAACTGTTATTGTCCGCGATAGTTATCCTTTAGCAGGTGTGTGTTTTGGTATATTTTTCGGTTTATATTCTTCCTTCATTTGCACGCAAGGCTCCTTTCGTCAGGAGTCTTGGACTTGTTGTGGATTTAAGTGTTTTTCTCAATTGGATTATGTGCAAATTGCGTGGCATTTATGTAAAAACCAAACATTCAAAAGCGGATAACACATAAACACGACGGTTTTTTTCTTTTGTTTTTTTTTTTTTGTTTTTTTTTCTGTTTTTTGTTGCTCTAAACGAAAGGTAAGTTTTGCATTCATTTTCTTTTTTTTGCAAAATATTCTTAAGAGATATAAGTAAAAAATTTATGTTCACTTTAAGGCGAATGTTGGATACCACTGTTCTATAGCATACAATGAAAATCATGGTCAAGCCTTTAGATAGATTGGTAGATGATATTTACGTAAGGCAGACAAAATTTTTTGGTCAAACATCAGAGCAAATCGATTTGATAGTTAGTTAGTTAGTAGTCCTAGAAAGTATTTATAGTACGCCTGGGTGTAATGCATTTTTTTTTTTTGAGTGTTGCAAACGCAACGACAAAGACAACGTATATCTGTCCTTCGATGAAGGATATAAAAAATTCCCATAAATTTTGTGTCGTGCATGTAAAGTTGGGTAATCAGTGTTTTTGTGTTTTCCGAATTTATGCATACGTAATAAACGTTCGCTGGACATGCAACGCAGCATATAAAGTTCAAATAAAATATTTTTAAATCATTTGCACGAGTGCAATAAAAATCTAAGGCCGTACGCTCGCCCCCCCAATTCACAGGACATAAGTAAATATGAACATAACTTTCGAGTTCATGTTATGTTGTAGATCTTTAGGCTTATAAAGGGTTAGGGTTTGGGCCTGGATTCCTCAGGCATGACAAATTCCATATGAAAGTTCATATATTACTTTCTGAATCCTTAATCTCGATGTGCAATGAATTGTGAAAACTGCACTTAGTTATTGATTACAGTAAAAAGTGCTGAATGAAGTAAAAATTGATTGATAATTAAAAACCCAAGGGCTTAAGCGATTTGAATGAACACAACTTTCAATAAAAGTTTTCAGATATATTTCCAAGCATAAAGTTCTCCTTGATAGTAGTGTTTGTCGTATTTGTATGCAAAAAAAAAAAAATTATTTTTAAGAAAAGGCAAAAACTCCGCACTTATAAAAGTGAACTTTTGTCCTCATTTCCCAGTCACCAGAGAATAAAATCATCATTACGATTATGCACTAAAAAAAAAAATAAGAAAAAAATGGAAAACTAAACAATAAAACATTTTTTCCTTTGCCTTTTATTTATTTATTTTTTTATTTTTTTTTTTGGCAATCGCTTCCTTTTTATGCTACATACAACAGCAGCACGTCAGGGTGAGTTGAATGGCGGCACTACAGGAAATGAAAACCAAAAATTTTATTGTATGATTTCAATGAAAAAAAAAAAAAAAAAAAAATGAAAAAAATGAAAAAATAAATTTACCTAAACACTCACTAATCAATGAAATATAATAAGACAAAGGATATATTAAATGAATTATAGAATTGAAACTATAAGGAAAGATGGCATATAGGAGCAAAGATTCACTTTTTTCGAATACGGATCGTTTCAAGTTCATAGTATTTAACTAACTGCTAGCTCATGAAGTTCTCTCTTTGCTGTTCCTTCAAATTCAGCTGCAAAGCTTTGTGCCCTCATTTCACTTCCATTTCATTACCAGATACCACATAAATCAATTCATCAATCAACCGAAGCATTTCAATGGCAACAATTTTTGGTAATGTGAACTCGGTGGACAACACTTTGGACTCGTTCCTATTCGGTTTTATACCAACCAACCAACGTTTACATGCTACGAATCACTCACTCTTCACTTCACTTTTATAAATAATCTTGCAGTCGCGCGTTTTTTCAAAGACAGGTTTAAGCCATCCATTGCTGATGGACATAACATAACATAATATTATTAAAATTTCTTGGAAAGTGCACCACAATTCCTGCAGAGTAGTTCTGTTATTGTTAATGCATTGGTTAGCACGTACGTCATTCTCGCTTCGTCCTAATCTTACTTTTAAATTTTCCTAAGAAAGTATTTGAAACTATCAACTTTAGGTTATGGACCGAACACCTTTCCACTAATATTCTAATGTTCGGCCGTCTTTCACTGACGAGAATTAAAATGGAGAATACTTTATGCTTAAGGGATTCCTCTTCGTTTAAATCCCATCTTATTGCTCGGTTTGAGAAATTCATTCTTCTTGTGTCTTGCTGTAGAAATTTGTTTTTTCTTCAATTTTTCATGTAAAAGAGAAATTTTTACCTGAATTTTTATTTTTAATTAGAAACGTGCGCTTTTTCTTTAGTTTCTTTCTTCGCTTACTTATTGCAAAACCTGTACTAGGAAAATGGAAAAATGAATAGAAATGAGATTTCTTTCCTTTGCGGCATATTTTCTTCAATTTTTCTTTTCTATATAAGGAGGGCATAAGAATAATCCGATAGATTTTTCTCCTTATTCCGGCATTTTCTTTTTTAGCCTTTTTTTTTTTTTTTAATAAGATATTTTAATAATTTTCTTACTCCATTTGGAACAAGCAAAGAGCTTCATCTATAGGCAGACATAATATGTCTGCGGGAAAAGCGGGAATATGTGGCAACGTTCCCGCAAAGAACGTTGTCAGTAACATGTTTTAAGAGGCATCGGTCCGGGCGGCTACTTGGTGTTATTAACTTTTTTGTCGCGAGTTGAAGGAAACATTAAAATGTACAAACAAGTGGAAACACCGACCATCATTAAATGCCGTAAAACACTTCGTTTAATACAAGTATTCATATAACGAGTTTTCGAAACAAGGCGTTTGTTATCCGATTCTAACCATTTTCAACAACTTTCTTACTTGGTCCGAAACACGTCAGAGCGCCAAATTTCATCAAAATATCTCATAAATTGCGACCTGTAGAGTGAACATAAGAACACAAGATGGACGGACATGTTTCAATCGATTCCAAAAGTGATTCTGAAACAAGCGTTCGTACTTCACCGAAACACTTGGGTGCAACAAATTTCATTAGAATATCTTATAAATTGCGACCTGTTGGGTGAACATAGGAATACAAGATGGACGGACATGTTTCAAACGATTCCTAAAGTGATTCTGAAACAAGCGTTCGTACTTCACCGAAACACTTGGGTGCAACAAATTTCATCAAAATATCTCATAAATTGCGATCTGTAGAGTAAACATAAGAAGACAAGATGGACGGACATGTTTCAATCGATTCCAAAAGTGATTCTGAAACAAGCGTTTGTACTTCACCGAAACACTTGGGTGCAACAAATTTCATCAAAATATCTCATAAATTGCGATCTGTAGAGTA
>KK502634.1:72857-85902 GCA_000688735.1 Glossina austeni
GAAGAAGAAGAAAAAGAAGAAGAAGAAAAAGAAGAAGAGAGAAAATAAAACAAAAAGGGAAATCTTTTTGTTCATCCTCTTTAGTGAATTTGATTACGAAATTTCCACAAACTCTGTAAGAGATTGGCAGGTGGAATGATAGAAAAAACAGATGCCCGCTAACATGCTAATCTGAGCCTACCTGAATGGAGAGTACATGCTACTTATAAGATTTTCGAATCGTATTTTCAGAAGTTCTTCTTATTTCTTCTTCATATTTCGAATTAAATTTTAATGATTATCTTCTAAGAAATATTTTCGCGCACTTATGCTCACCTATTGCTTGCAAGAGTGTATCTGGCCAGAGCACACCATATACCATTATTATCGTAACCGGGCACAATTACGATCAGGCTAAAGATCAATTTTTTTTACCTTGCCTTGCATTTCGTAAACAATTCTTCAGCCTCTTGTGGATAATTCATAAACAAACTTTAGACATGCATGCATGTGTGGATTGGTGTACATGTGTATAAAACTTTATGGTTCATAAAATTCTTATTATTACTGTTTTTGTTGTTGCTATTGTTGTTTTTTTATTATATATTCTAACCTACCTTTAGTCAGTCTACCGTATGTAGAAAAAAAAAAAAAAAAGTTTTAAAAGAATAAATAAAACATCTGCTGTCGTCGTCGTCATCGTCGTCGTCGTCGTCGTCGTTCAGCTCACATCTCATTAAGTATTAAAGAAAGACGAAAGAAGAGACGAAAAAAAAACAGAACAACAACAACAAAAAGGAAAGACAAGAGGAAAGAATTGGTTCATTTATTCTTGCAACCGACTGTTGCGCAGGCGCACAAGTACCGATATTTCGATTTGTTTTATTAGAGAGCCTTCAGTTGTTTGAATTTGGTTTCTCTGTTCGAAATGCTTTGCAGTTTGCATTTCATTGTGTCTGGTTAGTAATATGCTGATCATCGTCATCATCATCAACATCTTCTCCTTCTCGCTTGAGTATTGTTGTCGGATGAGACGGTGCGGCATTTAATGTTGTTAAAAATGCCGTAATTTTATACAATTATTGTTGTTGTTATTGTTGTTATTGTTATTGTTGTTGTTGTTGTTGCTTATAAAATTAAAAACTATTGAAAATCCTTAACATTTTTTTCTTTCCTTCGCGTTGTTCATGAAAATATGAAGATGAACGATGAACGTCTGCTGTTAATATTTACTTATATTTTTGTAGATTTTTGACAGGTGGTGTTTATTTCTTTTAAATAAACGCAAACACACACACACACACACACACACATACACACACACACACACACATGCATACATATTCATTCACAATTGTGAATGCAATTGCAGCCGTAAACTACATTTTTTCTTTTCCCTTTTTAGATGTGCTTCACAAACATACATACATACGTAAGCTCCTTATGAGTTTTGCTTTGCTGTGATTTTTTTTTTTTTTATCTCTTCCATTGGAAGCATTTTAAATTTTAGATGGAATAACAAAATCGATTCAATTGCAGACAACCGTGGGCCGGTGTCTCGAAATTATTTAAGCCACTATTTATATTTTGGGCAAATTGGTTGTCAGGTGCCATTGGAAACTTTAACATTTTCGATTATAAATCTTCTTCAGTGCATTTTTTATTATCATTTGGTTTCGATCTGTTTTGTTTAAAGCGATTTGAAAATTGTGTCTCAATGAAAAAATAGAATTTAGTTGTAGCAAATTAAATTTTGGATTATAAACATAAAAGTGCACCGATCAACTTCTTCTTCTTCTACCCCATTTCCCATAACGAATTTGATCGCCAGTGCAGTTCACTCATCAACGAAACTGGTGAAGGTCATCGAAAATCAATTACTGTATCAGAAAACATTGCTGAGCAAAATTGTTAATTCAAGCTTGAGGAGCATCACATTGTGAGCTTGAGGCAACCGTAGTCATTAATTTCGCTGGCATATATAAAATTATTGCGCGATCCTCCAATCCATGTTCTATATGGAATCCATGGTCTCCTTGGAATCCATATAGTTGAATAAAATCTCAAAGAGTTGCTCTCGCTGCTTGGAGTGGACCATGGTAGTACTCCAAATTACGTCTGAAAACTTTTAACAGGTGACGATTCATAGATCTACTCACACGAAATGGAAAGTAAACAGTAGTCGACCATTAAGTTTCTCTCCCTCGGTCGAAGCTCTTTGAAAGACTTTGTTTTTTCGGAAAAGCTGGTCGGCAAAATTTGGTCACTTTTTTACCTCGAAACTTGTTCGATCTGCACACAAGAGTGTTCAGAACCCCAAAAACGATAATTTGAAAGAAAATACACCTAATTCTCTTTTTACACGATAGATATGTTCCCAAAAAGTACGTGTAAAAAAATATAAAAAAAGTTAAAAAATATTAAAAATCGTGTTAAAACAAAATAATTCGTGTAAAAAAAGAATTTTTTTTTTCAAATCAAATTCGTGTAAAAAAAATCGAAATCGAAAGAGAATTAGCTGTAAAACAATTTTTAATAACAAATCATTAATTCCTTCATTCATTCATTCATTCATTCATTTCTTGGGGTTAATATTTAAA
Source organism: Glossina austeni (assembly GCA_000688735.1). Classification (NCBI taxonomy): domain Eukaryota; kingdom Metazoa; phylum Arthropoda; class Insecta; order Diptera; family Glossinidae; genus Glossina; species Glossina austeni. Next base: position 75,437 of record KK502634.1, read on the forward strand.
TAGTGCCCTATGCTCAAAACTTTATGGCCGCTGCTTATATACCCAAAGTCGGTCGTCATAGTTATAAAAAAGTCATTTGTTATTTAATATTAAGGTACAATTAGTTACTTTGCTCTCTCTATAAGCAATTTGATCTCAGCATAAGAAAAGCATAGATATTTACGCTTGACAGTCTAAACTAAAGTAGAACCGACAACAACTATCGAAATCAAAAATCAGACTGATTGTAACAAAGGCTGACTTACAACTAATAAAAAAGCGAACATTTTATCCCACATTTGTTATATATTAAATTATCAGAAGAAAATCGTAGAAATCTAAATTGAATCATATATATATCCTTAAAATGTCAGAAGACCAAGTAAATCATGAGGTATTCGCAACTGTTCACAGTTAGCAAAAAAGCGCTATTTACACGAAGCAAAACATGTAAAGGGGTGTTATATACTGCACAGTTACCTATAAAGTGCTGCCAAATCGTAAAAAAAAAAACGATTTAAAATATGTAGCGTTGCACGATATTTGCGAACGATATGCAATCGACGGGATGGAATTCTATATAATTCCTCTTTTACTTGACTCTTTCACTTACACCCTTTTGTACCTTTGGCTGTATGCTATTCAATATTCATATATATATATATTTTATATACATTTATATAAATTTATATACAAATATATATAAACATTATTTTATAAAATAACAAAAAAAATAAAATTTTGTCCATTGATTTTTATTTTCAGCATTTATTCTGAAATCCATTGAAAGCAAATATCACTAAGAAAATGTTTAAGAAGAAAATTTGCGGCCACCACACAGTCCACACAAAGCCGTCGTCAAAACGAGGGACAGTTTCCTAAGAACGCTACGAAAGGCCTGCACAAAATATAAGGCTGAGAAAATTTAAAAAAAAAAAAAAAAAAAAAAAAAAAAATCAATTTTCCAAAATTAAACGAATCCCCGAATTATGTCTAAAATATATTCCACACACCCTGTACTAGCTTCAGAGCAATTGCAACGTACTGAACGAGGTGCAAACAGCTTAGCGCATAGCCAGCCGCATCATCAGCATAGAAGGCATAACTCAATTAGTGGAAGAGTTTGCAATAAATCATTGGCGAAAACCGCTTCGATAACCGATTTAATAAACTCGTCGGCACAGCAACAGGATGCTGTCACGCTGTCCGAGCAGCATGGCAACGTAGAAGTTAGAAATTTGGACGAAGTGGACGCGGAAGAGACTAGAAGGCGTAGATTACCTGTTGCATCTCGCTTAAGAAATAACACCAAAGATTGTATAGACTCAAGAAACACAACACTTGCCTCAGTAGATGAAGACGATCATCTACAGCATCGATTTAGTCGAACCTCTCATGCTACACAGAAAGCAGTGGACAATCCATTCAGTGGCAGTGTGGGTGATGTGAGTTGTATAAGCGATTTGAGCAGCGCGTTAACTAGCCCATCTGCCAGTACTGTCTCGTCACCGCTATCCACGCCAACAAGAATTACGTCACACTTTCATCATCAACCCCGCACACAGCAAGTGGTGGTGGTACAGTCATGTTGTCAGACAAGTAATACATTAGCTGCCAACACGTCTAAAACTTTAAATTCCTCTTCCGTCAACTCCTCAACTACTGTTTTAAATACGTCAACAGCTAAGAAACAACCTTTGGAGCAACAGCAGCATCATCTGCACGAAATTCACCATCAATTACAGCATCAAAGCCAAACCAATACAAATACAAATGCGTTAACACCAACGCCTTTACCAAGCTTGCCAAGCTTAACGAACGGAAGTAAAAATCTAAAAAAATTTGATCCACGTTTGGGTCCGTCGCCTTATCGTCAATTATTGCCCATAGCCTTGTGTATCCTATTGTTTGCGACGGTTTTCAGCATTTTAATCGTTTACATGGACACGACAGGTGAGTGAGTGCTCTTTACCTATTTAATATAGAGTTGAACAGGACAGGCTTATGCTTACCGGAAGTTTGCTTTTGAGCAAATTTTTCAAAACTCTCAGTCACGACTCTATAGTAGTAGTAGCAGACGCAAGAAGAAGAAGCTCCTCGATTACTTTTCTCGCCTTTTTCAGCATAGATTCTTTAGCAAGCGGTCGCGTGTGTCAGTTTGGCTTTTGGTTTTTTTTTTTTTGTTTTTTTTTTCCAACTATATACATAACAAACCATGCAATACAAACAACCAAACAAACGACAGCTGTCAACACTTGTAAGCAAATATTCTCAATATGCCACATTTGAGCCTAAGTAGGGACAACGGCGTCATGTTTGCTGATTGTGGNTCTATATGTATATATATCTATACGTACATATATATATATATATGTATGTATGTATGTATGTAGATATACAGAAGAACACATGGTTTTCCCATATATACCTAAAGTACAATTTTTCTTCAACATGAATCGAAATGTGGGTATGTAGATATGTGTGTGTGTGTCTACGTGTCAGTGTATGTGTTCGGTTTATTCTTTTTTTTTTGCTTTTCTTAATTTTTTTGCGCTTGTTCGTTTTACTGAGCTAAAATACATTTTAAAAATTTGCTAAAAATGTTGAAAATATATAAAAAATCAATTAAATATATATTGTATCCACTTGTATTAACGTCTGCCGTCTATAAGCGTACGCGGATATTTATGTGTGCACATATCTAGCCAGACGTCTTCTTTTTATTATAGGCGCCTTTTTGGGGTGGCTAAAAGTATATAAAAAAAAAAAAAAAATAAAAATAATAAAAATAAAAAAGACGTTTAAAACAAAAAAAAAAAAAGAAGAAAATTTAGGAAAAATCAATGTGTGTGACACACATGAGCAAAGATTTCCATTATATACGATAGAAGGTGTATTTGTGTTTTTTTTCCTTCCATTATTTGCAAGCGGCCGAAGAAAGTAAAAATTTTATATGCATTCATAAGCGGTATCATGAACGTCACGCACAATTTCTTCAATCAATTCGTTTCACTTGGAAAAGGAGTTCGAGGAAGATTTCTTAGAATCGTTTTAGTCCAGAGGGATCGCAATAGCGATAGCTTTCATAGTTAATTTATCTCCTTTTAGAGGGTGTCATGTGCGTAGAAAAGTCCCCTACCGGAAAAGAAGCGAATGTCAGATTAGTAGGCACCACATGAGCTGGATAAGAGACAGAAAGAGAGCTGCGCGAATCTCTGCTTCAAGACTGTGAAAGAAAGTCGTTTTCGCATCGCATTTTCCTGAGTGACAAATAATTAATTTTGAGAACGTAAAACATAGTACGTAGGGGCGCTTACGCAGGACTAACTATTAAATCGATAGCAAAATTACAACCCTGCAGGAATAAGCAAAATTTCAGAATACAAAGGTGGCCAGAATGGTAAGAGCAATGTTAAGATAATCTTCGAGCAAAAAGAAAACTCATTGCGGCTAACTTAAAAGCGCTTGACGAGGAAGTAATGTCATGACGTGGATCCTCTCAAGTACCACTAACTTGCATAGGCGTGGAAATTGTTTAGCTAACACTTTATTAGTCGAAAATGATTCGGCGAATGGTTTACTTCAGAAGACGAACAATTCCTTGTGGAAGGGAGTCTACAAATTGCTGGAGAGAGGCGAAAGTGCGGGGCGGGCGCTGGGCAATACTTTAAAAAAAATTTATATTCTTAGGCTNCAAAAACTTTCAATGCTTCTGCCAAATTGGAAGTTGATAGCTTCATGCCTGCGGCCAGAAGAATGTTTACAACAGACATTACACAGACGGACAGACGGACGTGCTTAAATCGATTTAGAATTTGATGCTGATCAAGAATATATATTCTTTGCGGGGTTTTTGATGCTTCGTTCTGGGCGTTACAAACCATTTGACAAAATGAACATACCCCTCACCCATCTAGGGTATAAAAAAAACTTTAGTTTTTTGTGAAAGATATTCTCCAAGAATACATCGCATATTATAGAAGATAGCCAAAAAAAAAACAAAGAGACAGTACTTTCTTTCAGTACTTTCAGCCTTGAATGCATAAATAGCGCAATCTGCGCCCGTTTCCCTTTCATGTCTTCTTGTATGCACTTCACCGATCGCAATTATATAATAGAAAAATCAACAAGTAAAAGTAAAAATGTTCTAGCTGGGCATGGCCTACTATTCAATATCTTATATTGTTTCGCTTTTCTTCTTCTTCTTTTATTTTTGTGATAAAATCAAAATGATGCCTTATTTCTATGTAAAGGTATATTTTTCACGGGAACCCTTACATCGAATGGGGTCCAGTAAATATCTTTATGTGGCCCAGTGAACTTGATGCTAGCGCTTTATTATGGGCCAATTTTCATCGCTAAATAGTAAATATTGAACCTTTTGGCCGCATTGAGGTTGAATTGTCATAGGGATGGTTCCATAGCAGAGGTATCAAAAAATTTCACAACCCGATCTAAGTTTTTCACGTCAATTTAATGCGACGAAAAAGAGTTGTTTAGCATGTCCTTCGTGTTGTATGCACCCGCGTTACCTTAATATGCCCAAGAGTTACAAGAATAATCCCCAAATATAGGAAAATTTTCTGGGAATGACGAGAGAGCAAAAACATAAAAAATGGCCCAATATTTGAACAAAGTTTTTTTCGACTATACTCGATTTTTGTTTTAAATTAATTGGTACTGCTGTGGTCACGAGTAGAGATCTGCATCACAAAGCTATTGTGCATGTGTGTCGGCAAGGAAAAGAGGCGAATGAAAAATTTTCGTATTTGAATTATTTGGGGAAAAAATAATAAATTTTTATACATAGCGGAATGTGTGCTATTTACGTGCCCATGGCTGTCGAGACTACGTTTTAATCTTTCGCTCAATAATACTTAAGTTTTGAATACCTCCATGATATCGCAACCGCGGGAAGAAGGAAGTTTACTTGCTTCGTTTTATAAGGAACACGATGAAAAAAGCGCGTGCTATTTACAGGTCCATGGGTGTCGAGAATAAATTTTAATCTTTCGCTCGATATTACTTAAGTATTCAATAGGAAGGGACGAAGGAAGGTTACTCGCTGCATCTAATAAGGAACACGATGAAAAAAGTGCGTGCTATTTATATGTCCATCGGTGTCGAGACTAAATTTTAATCTTTCGCTCGATATTAGTGGAGTATTCAATACCTACATGATATCGTTACCGATGGGCGAAGAATGGTTACTCCTTTCATCTAATAAAGAACATGATGAAAAAATTGCCTGCTATTTACATGTCCATGGGTGTCGAGACTAAATTTTAATCTTTCGCTCGATATTACTTAAGTATTCAATACCCCCTAGATATCGTAACCGATGGGCGAAGAATGGTTACTCGCTTCACCTAATAAGGAACACGATGAAAAAATTGCGTACTATTTACATGTCCATGGCTGAAGGACTACATTTTAATCTTTCACTGGATATTACTTAAGTGTTCAATACCTCCTTGACTTCGTAACCGAAGGGACGAAGGATGGTTGCTCGTTTCATCTAACAAAGAACACGATTAAAAAGGCCATAGATTACGTTACAAATAAGCAGGACAAAGAATCAAAGTTCAGTTTTGAATTCAATTTATTAGCAATCCCTATGAATCCGTCTGATTACTTGCTGAAAACTTAGTTGATTCGGAAATTCTCAGATACTGAACTAGTGTATGACATTTGATCAATATTTGCTTAAAGCAAAAATGTTCTATCTTTGGTCTGGATTTGTTTGCGTCGAGGCATTTACAAATGAGAAAAACCGCCAGAAACACCACAGTGTTGGGTAAACGCTCACCATTCAGCATTCGGTGGAGGAGGAGGAGGCTGTGCAACAAACATGTGCACTTTGAATTCATTCATCCGTTCTAGACATTTACAGACTAGTTTGTACTTTGTGTGTCACTGTTATTTCATTTAATTTGCAGTCTTTGTCTTGTAAAAGAGATGCCGTTTCACGTGCTGTTTAAAATAATAAGCAAAAAGAAGAAGAAGAGATGTATTAAAAAATCGCTTAAGTAAATTTGCATTTCTTGCGACGTGACTGATGTTTCGGAAGCAACTTTCATAACTACAAAGTGAAAATTGACGGACATGGCAATTAAACTAGACGCCAACGAGACTAGACGAAGGCGGGACGTGTTAGCTTGAAGGAGTTTTTCTCGCAAAAAGTGTTTGCTTTTATGAAAATATCCTTCTTCGTAGCATTTTAAAGGATCCATTACATGATAGTCATTATGACCTACGGAGTAATTTATGCACGAAAACGTTTTCTCACACAGTTAAAACAGTTTTGCAACTCATTGTCATCGTTTTGTTTATCCGGTTTTTTTTGTTTTTTTTTTTTTTTGTTTTGCTTTTTTCTTTTCTTGGTTGGTTTTTGTTGTTGTGTGAGTTCCCACCTTCTTGCGTAGCCGTAAAATATGAATATTTTATTATTATTTTTTATTTTTTATTTTCATACTCACGGTAGTGCTTGTGAAACATAGATTCCGTTGAATTGTATCCCAGAATGATTAGCGAAATGTTATTTAACTTTGAATGATTGTTCGTAGGGTCTTTTGAAACAAAGACGACTGGATGTCATAGTCCTTCTTTAAGCTAAAGCCGAAAATTAACTAAACACTGTTTGATAGATTCATTCATTCATTTTTATCCATTAATTTTCTTACTGTGGCAATCATTTGCTTACCTATTATATGGCTCTCGCTGCTCATATTAATTTTGTTGTCTTTCAGACATTTTATGCTAAAATTGTTACTGTTCCCTGTACCTTCCAGGGAATGCATTAATGTACGCTATGTTATCATAACAATCGCACTTGTAACGTCATAGGATGCCTACACTTACATAAGTGATGTCCATATTAAGTGCTAAGAAGCTTTTGTGTTAACTACATATTTGAGATAATTTTCCAAAAAATTATTTGTATTGTTTGCGGGACTTTAGACTTGAAACAACAATATAAGTCTTCAAGTATACGCTACGCTACCGCCACAGGTCAATACTTTGCTTCTGGAATAACAAACCGGGGAATTTTTAAAAATTCAATGCAAACTTCCGTCACCATTGGATCATTCTTTTTTTTTTTAAGAATTGCTTTTTAAATAGGTAAAGATGTTATTATGGGCCTCTTCCCGTGATTAAATTTCCTGCACTCCTTCAATTAACACAATTGTTGATATAATGACTTTTCAGAAGAAGCCGTAATATGAGAAGTGGTCGCAAAAATGATTCGATACGAACCTAGGGACAAGAGAGATCGATGTAACGAACAGTGCAAGACGGACAGACAAGCTTCGATCGATCCAGAAAATAATCCACATTTTGGATCGATCGATACAATAAAAGATGGATCGATCTTATGGCCTTCTGGATGTTGTATAGATCCGCACAAATTTAACAAAACCATTCACCACACGTGGTGTTGGGTATAAAAACGTCACTTATTAGTTTGATTGTAAGGACTGTACTCTACGACTCCTAATGTATTAAACCGACAAAAAAATGTAAGTTTTAAGTCGTCCAACCATTAAGCATTAGTATGTGTCGGATTATCTTCAATTGAGAATTTTTAGCTTTAATAAACTCTTCTCAATGAGGCTAAAAACTTATTAATGCATAGGTTCTGACACTGCCGTCTGTCTTCGAGTGTTGTTAGATGTCCTTTTCAGTTGTTAGATTCACTCTTTATACGGTTCCTTTACTATTCTGGTTATATTAATTTGGACCCATTCAGACCCATGCACTATCTAACCCTGACTACGATTTTTTTCCATTTCCTGGTCGTTCCTAAAGCAATAACAGTTACGGGAAACTGTGCACCCAACGCGGAGTACTTCGGTAGCTTGTGAGCATAACCAGATATTATTTCTCCTACTGGCTTTTGCATTTCGGTCAATACTTCTTTCTTCAAAAAAGCTTCAGCTTCATGTTAGATAAGTTTTTCATATTCCCCGCACATGATGTGGAAATTATAGAGGAAGACTTAACGAATTTGGCTCTCTCTAGTTTTAAAGCCAATGGCCCTCGTGGACTCGAACGTCAACGATCTCTTGCACGTGCCGAACAAATTTTGTATTGTAAACAGTGTCCGAAAGTTGCTCGTGGTTGTCATCTATCAGTTACTGCCATCTAAAGTTTTCAACTCACTATGAAACAGATGCATGGATGAATTGACAAAACTGTACTTTTTTAGATCGGTCCGCGAGCATATCGCACACAAAGAGCCAATAACTGCATGTTTCTCCGTCCTTCCATTGCTGTTAAAAAAAAAAAAAAAAACGAAAGATAAAACCTATAAAAATTTTCCTCCCAAAATTACGCAGCAACATATATGGGGATCCTCAAGTATAGTACGTTTTGTATAAATTGTAATATATGCACAAGACATTAGTTTACACCTTATGTGTAAGAATCTTTGGCTACCTTCTCATGTCCTCATTGTCTAAGACTTGCGAGAAACGAGTATAGTTTGCTGGATCCCTTTTGCTTACCTGTATCTACAATATTTTCTTGATCAAATAAATAATTTACAAATATTGAGTTAAAGAAACAGTTCGTGACATTTCCCCCATCAAACCATATTGAGACGCGTGTGAAATTTAACAATCCGTGAATAATAATAATAAAAAAAAAAAAACCTTACCATACCTTTTTGTTAATTTATTTGAAAGCAATTGTGTTTTCAAAATAAGTTAAATTAATTTTTAAAGATGTTTTTCATACGCTACTCCAAGCAAGACTTGTGAAGTCATTCACCTAGTGAGTGTGGTAAAGTTGTTGTAAAGTCAAAAGTCGATGAAATTTTCAAAAAAAAAAAAAAAAAACTGAAGAAGACCGACATGATTATCGAAACGCGAAAGTAAATAATGACCAAAAAAAGGCTGGATACGAAAAGAAGGTAGTGACGCAATTTAAAATGAAGGGACGATAAAACGTGGATGATAGTACGAAAAAGGTGATGGTTCAAAAGCCATGAAGCTTCACAAACAGTTGCAAAGACTGGGTTGCTCTACGTGCATTAATGCGCTTTTCTTTTTGCTAGGATTGTAAAGGAAGTCATGTCATGTCTTGAGTAGCCTTGACGGGGCCAGACGACCGTTCGCGCTTTCGCAACCGTAGGCGGTCGAGATAAAGCATTTGGAAGTGATCACTAGGCACGACAACATCCTAGTGAACAAGCTTTTAATGATTCGGTACAAATCGAGAGAGCTTGGCTGGGGACTTTTGCCGCATACGTCGTACGGGCCCCAGTTGCCCTCCGTACGATAACATTTCTTTCGTGAAAGAGAAGTGAGTTTGAATTGTAGTGAAAAAGAGTACGAACTTATCGGTAGTAGCTCTTTATTCTCTTGACTTATCTGTATCTGGTTTAAAATATGAAGTCCGTACGGACTGTTAAGTAATTTGGCGAACTGTTAACCTTAGTATATAAAAACCAATACTATCAACTCTCGGTGTATTTGGCTTCAATTCCCAGTACAGTTTAGCATATTTTAAGTGCGATTAGTGAAAGGCTGCACTTCAGAGAGCAAATGCTCGAACGATAGAGGCGTTAATACTTATCGAGCGAACATGTATCTCTCCTAGACTCTACACACTCTTTCTAACTTATCGCTGACTTTATGCACGTATAGGGCATACCTGTTCACTGGGCGGGTTGTGTTAAAAACGTAATAAAATTCGCTTTACATCTTGCTCTAGTTTATTGCAGTTTTGTGAAAATAATTTCATTTAATTATTTTCTTAAAATTTTTTTACTTTTATTCTATTTATTCCTCCTTCATTTTCTTGTTACGGCTGCAGTGATTCATAATTTTTCTGAATTTATTCGATTTATTTCTTCAAACTTTCTTACTCAAAAAAAAAAAAAAACAAAAAAAAAAAAGATTATTATTTAGTTCATGCTTGATACTCCAAGCCCAAGCTGTCACGTTCCAATTCATTTTTTGTTAATTTCATATTTCCCAAAGTATTACATATCAAGTGTTTCGAAGACTGTGCTAATAGGAGAATTTTTATGGAAAATGCATTAAATTAAATTTATTTTCATCTTTTCCCCTTTACCTTAAACTATTTTATTTCAACTTAAGTGACGCTCGACTTATAGGTTATTGTTTGTATTTGTTTTTAGCTTTTGTGACATTATCTTAGTTTTTAAGTTTAGCTTTAGTTAACTTTTGTACATTTTTTTTTTTTTATTTATTTATTTTTTTTTTTATGTTTACACTTCCGTCAACCTATTTAACATCTGCGTTAATTTTCTTCTCCCTTTGCAGCTCATTTTAATCCGCTACCCACTTGCCTTATATAAGCTAATGTAAAAAGAAATAAAGAATAAAAAATAATAAAAATAATAGAAAAAAATAGAATTTACTGATACTTTTTTTTCTGGGTAGTGAGCGTACCTGCAGAGTTTGTTTTTATATTTTATGTGTACTGTCGCCACCTTGTACAATGTCATTAGGTTTAGT
>KK502634.1:86162-116902 GCA_000688735.1 Glossina austeni
TTTTTTAATTTTTTTTTTTTTTTTTTTATTATTATTAATAATAAGTATTTTAGCAAAAGCTTAATGTTCCAAAATTAACGGAGACTTTTTTCAAAGCAATTCTTTGCTTGCAATTGCTTACAATCCAGACACTAAAGTACAAATTCTTCAAAACTAAACTCCAAAAACCTCTGCAAATTGCTTGCTCTCTTCTCGATTTTCTTTTCAAGTTCAGTATGTACGATATGTTGTGCTATACGAACGAATGTGCGAATTGTTGAATGCATGAATATATGAATTTTCTCAAATCACAAATGTTTATGTATGTATGTATGTGTGTGTGTGTATGTGTTGTGTGTTGTGTGCAATTCATTTAATAACATTATCATTTTCAGCAGTGGCATACACACACGCTGCTTAAGTAATTGGGAAATTAAGCCCTAAACTCTGCGGTATACACACAAGTTTTCGTTACAGTGCATAATACTTTAAGCCTAAGTCTAGCTAACAACTTACAACGACCGGATGTGAATCATTCACTTACCAAGTGAATGTATTACATATTACATAAAAACCATTACATAAGCATAAATTTGTTTGCAACATATGTCATTTTTGCTACTCAATAATCCGCAAACTCTTTCGTATTGTAATTCGTATGAATTTACCACCAGGAGGTTTGTCGATAATCACTAAACAATCTATTATCTGACTGGAAGATTGCTTGCTTTCTTGCCGATGGACATGAAAGATTCTTTGTTTTCTTTTAACTCGAAAATTTAGACAAAGTTAAGCATTTCTTTAGTTTAATAATAGGGTAAGAAAAGCATAAATATTTATATCGAACCAGCCAACACATGTAATGTTAAGGTATAGTTTTTTGCTACTAGGGTGCGTCAATTTTCCACTTGTATCTGGTGTTACACCGAAACAAGGTTTCGACTCGAATGTCCCCTAAAAATTTCGAATGTCCCCTAAAAATTGTAGGTTTGAAGGTTTGCTTTATTTGGTCGCATTTGCGGGCGAATGTTCAGCTTCTGCCTTCTGTGGACTCCACCTGGCCGTAGAGGAATAATATTTACTTACGCCAAGTTTCACGAAAGGAACATTTTGCAATTTAAAAATCATATGAGCAGGGGAATAAAAACATAGCTTGCTGCCCCGTGCCTGGTGGGAGCAAAATAGTTCCCTGTGAAGTTGTTTTTACAGAAGTTGTTTAATATTTCTGCAGGTAGTAGTAAATAAAACTCTTATTGTTTCTCGTAGTACGAATTATTTCTCTGAAGCGTATGCAAGACAGTTTGTCGAACCTTTGACTAGATTAACTTTTGTGTGCGAGAAACATTGCTTTTCCTGCTTAATTCGAGGAAGGTGCCGCTAACTAATGCCAGCTGAAAAGGTATGAATAGGAAGCGCAAAAACCATAAACGCATAATCGAATAACTATGACGCCACCTTTGGGCTATATGTTAGATATAATGCGTCATGAGTAGCGAAAGCTATAGACAGCAATTCGAGCACACAACCCGTAAAATGGACGCAAAGCATGCGGAAAGATGACAAAGTGATCTTTCAGCTTTGTTAGCATGGCTGTAAAATGTGCTACATTTTCCTCCCCCCTCTCCCTATATCGCCAGATATTACCCCTAATGTTCCCTAATCTAAGTCAAGCAAATCCAAACACCGGAATGTATTCCAGCCAGCAGACTATTTGCACGTAGGCGACGAAAAGAAGTTGTGGGTGAATCGCTGACTTTTTCTTTGCCGGAACAATGCTTCCATTCTTAGGGGGGTAGGCAAAAAAATACATTTTTAACAGGTGGCCTTCTCTTGTCCTTTTGGCTTGAAATTCAATTTCTGCTAGACAGTTGGAAAGTTGTCTCTCTATTGAGGGGCAGTAAATCGTACATTTTTTTTTTTTCATAAACTCTGGACTTTAACAAAAAATCGAAAAGAATTAAGGTCACCTACTTAATCCGTTAGATTTGACGTTTCGTTTGTAACACCCAGAAATATCGAAGAGAAACATGCTGAGTATTCTTGATTAGGGTAAAATTTGGGGGCGAAGTAGTTATGTTCATCTGCTCGTCGAATATCTACTATTTGGCACGATCACGAATACTGGGACAGAATGATGAAAATTTGTGTACTTGTTTCGTTGTGTTACGTACATACGACATAACCGGATTTAAATCTTAATATGGTGGACCATGTCTTTATTAATGCGTGGTCGTAGTTATAAAAGCTGCGGGTGAATATTTTCCCGGCTGCGGCCACTTCTTTACAATTGCTAAACGTTTGCGTAAAAAAATGTTTGGGTGTCGAGTATGACTTCTTTCCTTCTTCTTGTATTCGTCAACTCAAAAATGAGTTATTGCGGCCCATAGACTGGCTTCCTTCAGTCCCGACAATTAACTAAAAATATAGAAAATAATGTCCAGCTCTTGAGTAAGAGTTGCGTTCTCTAGAAACAAATGAAATTTTTTTTTTTCTGTTAGCTACGACTACGTCTTCTATATAAAAAGTCTTTAAAGCATTTCGTTGCTTAATTTAGTTTATTCCTACTTCTGGGCTCAGTGCACGCAGAGAAAACTGTAACTGAAAGCGTATTTGAAAGAAAACTTTGCAGTCATTGTAAGCGTAGCGGTTTTTTTTCTTTTTTTTTTCTTTTTTTTTTTGGAGACGAATGCTCGTTACACGAAGGGTTGTAATTTTTCCGCATTTTAGAGGATTTTTTTTTCTCGCTTGATTTATGAGAAGGTCTTAGCCTTTCTCCCCCTTTAACCACCTTTCAGTTATCTGCACAAGTTGTACAAGTGTTGTACGTTTAATAATAATGAAGAAGATAAACTATGCAACCCTCTCTTCGTAGTCATTTCGTATAAATTTAAATTTATTATGCAGGAATGCTCAGTTATGAAAATGGGCGATCCATGTGCCATATCCTTAACTTATCGTTACCGTACTGTTAGGGGTAAGATAAAATAATGCTCTAACATTAACATTCATTAAATTTCATTAAAGTTTTTTAAAGATTTTCGTCTGCGATAAAAGCATTCCTTGCATAAATTATGCATCTTAAGCATAAATTCGATGAAACTATTATGCACATAGCACGTGACAATAAACAAAAATGAAGAGAAATGTCGTGAGCGTGATCAAATGACCAGAAACGAAGAAAGGGCTGAAAGGGGTTGCAAAGGGGTTTCAATTGCGGTTTTCATTAGCGGGAATTTCACAAGTACTTGAAAACACTGAACAGTAAATAATCGTTTGATTGATTTATTGTCTAATAAAACTCTAGTTTAACTCTTTTTCTCATTGTGATTAAATTCAACATTTAAAAGAATGGAAGGAAGAAATCTCGTAATCTTCTTTTTATCAAAATTCAAAAACGTTTTTCTCATGTGTGGCGTGCAGTTTTTTTGAAAGAAATGTATGCTCTTTTCCATGCCATCACTCTAGAACTTTTCTCGATCCCTTTTCGCACATCTTCAACTTTTATGAGTTGCTAATCTGTTAAACATGATCACATCGCTATGAATTAGCGCCAATTAGAAGGAGACCGGCGTAGAGAATAGTTCCGCAAGCAGTAGGCGTCGCCAGTTCACGCCAGTTGAGGATCAATTGCTAAGTTGCTTCTGCTAGGGAACGACGGACGTATACGAACATTTTTCATCTTCAAGACTAAAATTTTATGCACGAAGTCTCGTAGAACCACTTTCTAACGGTTTTATAGTTTACTCCACTTCTCCTGCATTCAGTAACCGATCATTCAATATCCGTAGCTTTAGCTGCACTTTTCTCCAGTTTAATCCGCTTTAAAAGAGCATAAGACGCAATGCAGCTTTCTACGCTTTTCTATACACTGACCGTTACCTGAAATTAACAACTGAAACTTACACCGCACCAATGTCGGAGTTATCTATGCCTCAAATTCCGGGAAAAATGAATCGGACAACTAGACTTTGCGAACAATTCAACACAAAGAACTTATTTGTACACCTAGTGTAATAAAAAATAGAAATTAAAAAAAAATATATATATATGTGTACATATATATATATATATATTTATATATATATTTATATATATATTTATATATATATTTATATATATATTTATATATATATTTATATATATATATTTATATATATATATTTATATATATATTTATATATATATTTATATATATATTTATATATATATTTATATATATATTTATATATATATTTATATATATATTTATATATAATATATTGTTAAATATAACAAATATATATATTGTATATATTTATATTTATATATATATATATATATTTATATATTTATATGCATATATTTATATATATATTTATATATTTATATACATATATTTATATATATATATATATATATATATATATATATGTATATATTTATATGTATATATATATATATATATATATATATTTATCGATACTATTTGATTATGTTGCTGGTTGTATGTGTGGCATTGTTTTCGAAAAAAAAAAAAAATCTCATTCATAACGACTATTACGCATGTTCACCTTTAGAAACAAAAAAAGGGGAAAAAAACTTTACTTTTAATTGACCCAGTTTTCCGTATCCATAAATGCGGCGAAAGTCCTTTTTTTTTTTTTACAAACCCAATCGGACACTAATCACGTGCTTCTATAATACAATACCATAAAGTAGTTCAGTATTTCATTTATTTATACACACACCACAGTCGAGAATCGATTGCGCGTTCAAATTGTTTACTCAAATTGTTTAATATTTATGTAAAAAGGGGCGTCGCATGAAACTTTTCTACCTTTGCTTGCTTTCAATTATTTTTTCTACAATAAAAAGTTCATTTCCCTTATATATATGCATATATATAGTCAATCCTGCTTTCAATAATCTATTGATTTTGCATTATATCCCTTGTTTTTGTTGTTTTTGTATTTTCCTTTTTTCTTTTTTTTTTTTATTCCTTTATGTTATGCCCTCCGCAAAACGATTTGTAAATCGATAACACACATATACAAGTAGTAAATGGAAAGATATGCGGGATAACTATTCGTGTTTATCCATATTAATGTGTGTACATTGTGTGCACACTATACAGCCATACATTAGTATTACGATAATGCTATTAATTCCGATTGTTTTGTTCCATAGGTACACATTAATAGTTTTAATAGCTTCTAACACTAAAAAGTATGTTTCGTAATCCTGTTTTTAATACAAGTAAATGAGGACAAAAGCGGAAACACATTCATACGCATTTAATCTATAAACCCAACGGCATTTTTCACAATTTCTTTTAAGATGAAAAGACAACTTTGTAAAATAATTATATTCGAGAAGATTATTAAGCCTACTAAGTATTAAGAAGGAAACGTTCAAAAGCGGCAACACTCCAGCCATCCTTCCGAGGCATCTTCATTTAAAGGAGCTCTGCCGGCCTACGTTTGTTTTGATGCAAACTCGAGTTTAAAAAAAGAAAATGAAAAATCATTTAATTTACATACCTGTAGGTACAGTCGTAACAGAAGACAGTAGGATTCGTAAGAAATATGTATGTTTGTGCAGTCGACGAGCATTCATTTGAGTGGAAAAAATTAACTTTTGACCGAGAGAAAGACACTATTTTGGCAGTAAGGAAAAAAAAACGTTTAAATTAATTTCCAATCGAAAATCCTTCCATCCAATGCAGTCTTACAGTCCCGGCATTCTTTTTTGAGCCCTTGCATATAAATTTTAAAGAAAATATTTCCAAGCATATATTAAAAATAAAACAAGTAAAGAAATCCCTCCCCTGCAGTTAGTCTGACATCTAACAGGTTTTTAAGATAGGTCTCTATATGGGACAATTATGTTCGTCCTTGGATAAAACGCTTGGGTATACCAATAAAAAGTCCGACGTGTTGGTTAGTCAAAAATATAAAACAAACAAACGAGAAGAGGGACAGACAAGTTTAAATCGATGGAAAAAGTGATTCTGAATCCATTGGTATAATAAAAGGTGAGTCTATGTCAAGTCCTTCTGTGTGTTGCACAAATTTAATATCCGCACAAATTTAACATACCCTTGTAGGGCATGCAAATTTTTCTCTTTTTGAAAAATTCACAAACATACATATGTATGAAGTATACTGTGTATGGAAATGTTTGCATGTAACATATTGGCTCTTAAGTCCTTGGATCGATCCAAAAATATATCACAGCAGAGAACGATAAAGTACAATAAGGTGGGTGCATTAATACCCCCTTTTTGAAACGTCTAAAAAACGAAGTGAGAACAATCTCGAATGTGTAGACCGTGGAAATGCAGAGACAATTTATTTAGTTTTCTGCATTCAGTTAAGTAATGACTTTGATTAGCAGAGGCCCCCCTTTCGCTCCTGACATAAGGAAAATTACGGTTGATTTGCGCTGGAAAGTAAAGAAGTCCATTAAAATAACCATGTAATTAGTAACGGAATTTCTACCACCCGAGAGCATCAATTGCTGCATGTCACTTAACTATACGCGTTCAGTTGTTGTCCTATGTATGTCCCACGATTGCAAAAATTGAAATAAAAATCTGAAGCTTGGCCTGCATAATACATTCCTAGACCAAATACGAAAATGAGTGATTTGCCCCCATTCACCGCCATTGGTTGTAATTCTCCAAAACCCGATTCAAATAAATTCGTAGCGAAAATGGTTAAAAGAGGAGTATAAAAAGAAACTCCACTATATATATATTTAATAAAGGAAGCTTCATAGACTCTATAAAGTATATATATTCGTCATCAATTCTGAATTGATTAAGCCATGTCTGTCCATCTGTCCGTCTGTGTAGTGTTTGTTGTTGGCGCTCACCTGGTACCAAAATTGAAAATATCGAGTTCATATCTGATCAAACATTCCTCAAATAACTATATATTATCTGTCTAAGAATGGGTTAATTCTAAAATGAGTATGGTAGACACCGCGACCTGGTGCATAGACGTTTTCTTAAAAATACCTTCGATATAGGCATCAAAAATGAAAGGAGTTGGAGAGTAGAATGCGATTATAAGTGTATTAGTTATAACTTAATTATGGTGAATGCCTAATACATAAAGTCTTGGAGCGTTTAGAAGGAACCGATTTCTTGGACATTAAAATCTATATAGGGGTCCAAGCGTTCATACAGCGAGCATGCGTTATTTGTTATTAATTTAGCCAGAGAAATAAATTTTAAGACAAAAGCATTTAAGGCTATTTGGCTTTAGTGAAAACTCTGCCGCACTTGAGATTCGAATCCACGACCATTAAGTTGTTAGTCGAGATTCTTTGGATTCGGCCACTCAGGCAACGTAGAATATTCCACAGTTGACTTTTAGAAATAGATTTAAATGTTGTTTGAAACAACTAGTTAGGTGACAATTGCAACCATACACATTCATATATGTATATAAACTTTACAATGAAAGGGAAAAAATCCAAGATTTATAGAAAATATTTTCAGTGAATAATAAGCGGAGGGTATTAGAAATAGTTAGTGCCGACCTTTTGCAAATTATTTGTTAAAGAGAAAAAAAAAAGTATTATTTAAGGAATATTTTGGCAGTTGTTCAAAATTCCATTTCATAAAAAGAAAATATGTAAGAAAGCGACGTTTATAATTTATTAAGGGGTGACTCTTTTTAAATATGAAGCGCTCTAAGATCGCAGGCGTTGCAAAGCTAAGCTATCAACCCTAATGCCTCCTTCGTTTTTTTTTTTTTTTTTTTTTTTTTTTTAACCATTTAAAGGGCATTAGCAAGAAAAAGAACTTGAGAAAAAAAACAGTTCACCGCAATTAATTGTTGATATAAGCTTTCCTTGCTTGAGAGCACATTACAGGCCTTCAAATGTCATTACCGTATGGTCATTTAAATTCCATGTATTTATGTACGCAAGGTGTTCACATTTGTCGGCTTACTCAGACAATATAAAAAAAAAAGTTTCGCAAAAAAGAACCTCATCAATAAAATGTTGTTTTCAGAAGAAGCTGTGACGTGTTTAACGCGTCAAAATTGTATTAAAATTGTCAGTGAACGTTATGAGAAAGTATCGGAAATTAGTGAAGCCATCAGTGAAGAGGGACGAGATTAGATTATGCAAAACAAGCGAATGAAAAGGGAGATCGTTTTGTAAACATCTCTTACATCCCTTATTAGCACTGCAAGCTGCGAATGGGTTCAAACAAAGATTTATAATCTTCAGAATGTCTCCCGATAGCCACTTTGCTCGACTGGAAACAGTGGCAAATAAGTTTGCAAAAAAAAGAAAAGCGAAGACATGTATCCTAGATATCTCCTTTCATAGCGAACCCCTACATACGAGAAATGCGGTGTATTTGCCTTGTTAATGTTCCAAAGGATGACTTCAATGTTAATTCCCGGGCAGATCTGTTCGCATAATTTCCCAAACATTTTTCGCTTTAAGTGAAAATACTCAGATATTGTTTCATTGCTTTGTTAGATAGTTTACAAGACTTCTTGAGATCACAGCGATATTTTCGTTTAATGGTGTCGAACTTGTTCCAGACTTGGACTTGATAAGAACTCTTTCTTTCTTCAAACTCTTTTACATCATAGGATGACTTATTATTTGTCGTAGTAGGATTTCGTTAGAAAGTTTTCCGCTCTTTGTGAGACCGTAATAATATTTTCATTGGCTGTTATCGCATCTCCTCTAAAGTTGGGTGTAATAAAGGCCCTCCCTTTCTTCAAACCTTTTCACCAAGCGATAAATCTTGTGATGGCTCATTATTTCTATCTAAAAAGTCGCAAAAGTTAGTGTTGATAAGCAATTAAGTGCAGCAACCTGCTGATCTTTCAATTCGTTCGGGCTCGACTCTGTCTGTAGAAAATGATTTTTCTGTAAACTCATTCAGTAGCAGAAAGTACGCTTACATGGCTCCATATTTTTTTCATTAATTATCATTAAAAGCATAATGCTTACCCGTCGGGCATATATCTCTCAAGCTGTGGGCATTCTTGCCCCGCTTCTTTCTCTTTGATCAAGCATGCGTGTAGAAGCTAGTCCCTAATGACGATGAGAAAAACTCTTTCCTTCTATAAATAATGGACGAATGTTTCCAATTAAAATTTCACATTAAACCATAATGATCAGGAGTAGAGGATGACAATGGATTTAATTGATCTTGTAGCACTTTGTAGCCTAGATTTATGTATGTGTCGGCTATATATGCTCTTCACTTCAAAGTATTTCACTGTACTTGTATTCAAAACTTGGCGAACTACTAGGATCGCGCTTCAAAGTCGCCTGTGATTACTTCAAAATCGCAGAGGCGTTAAACAATAAGCTGTTAGATAGATCCTAATTAGTCCAGAGAGGTTTAATTCATTTTCTCACTCTGGGACTCTAGGAGCAATGCGATAGCCTACTTGCTGAATCTTGTTCTGCCAACTGTGGCTTCCCATTTAATAGTTCTCGCATTGCACATGGAATTACACAGTGGACGCCCAGAGAAAAGTAATAGCAGTGGTAACCAATTTGCCAGTTGAAGTCATAGCTTACTGAAGTTGAAGAATAGCTTACAAGTCGCTTGGCGTATTTCAAAATCAACTTAATCGACAAATTATTCGCTCACAATTGCAACACACACACAATTGTGTGCGCAATAGCCTATGTGATGCAAGAATAATGGTTTACGTACCGCAATTCAACACTAGTCCGGAAAGTCCGACTTTGAATCGAAGAATAGCTTTATTAAGCTTTAGACAAAGATATGTAATGATAACGATACCGATGATGGTGTACTACGTAGATCGGTTAAGGCATCGTGTGTTTGATAGCCAAGTTTTCTTTTTACACAAAAAAAAAAAATTAATAAATAAATTGAATTTTTATAATCATTATTATTAATGGATTTATATTTCTAAAAAAAATTTTATACCGCATTAATCTATAAAGAGACACACACAATGCATGATGAGACCCTAAAGCCAAGAACACACATCGTTTAGTGTGTTAACTCAATTTCGAATTTTCCTCATTCATCTTCGAAAAAACTAATTATTTTCATATTTCAATTTGCATTTACAGAGATACGCCATCAACAATTTCGTTTAAATATGTCGCGCGATTATGAGCTTTACAATGTGGCTCAAGATGATCCTCAACTTATAGCATTCCTGCGTGAGATACACATGCGCAAATACCCTCTACATCCATTTAAAACGCATACAGATGAGACTAGTGGCAGTGGCGTTGGTGGTGCTCATGTCTTGGTTGGCATCGATCAACATTTGAATTTTAGTGCTCATCCCAACGAGTTGACACCAAAAATGGCCTATTTTGTGGCAAATTTGCTAAATGGCAAAGCCAACGGCGCCGTTATACAATCGCTAACAGGCACTTTAGGACATTTAATGACAGCGCCCTGGCTCTCGGAGACGCTAAATTGGGCGGCGTTGATAATTGAGCCGGAGCCACGACGTTATTTTACCCTTCGTAAGCAAAACGCTTTAAGACCACGTGTGCAGGTCGTTCATGCGTGTGTTTCACCCAATTCCTATCCCAAAGAGGTGAGTGTATCGAGGAAATTATAAGTTATTTATAATAATTTCGTTTTAATTTTTCTTTTTTTATTCATTTTTCATTTTTTTTTGTTTTTTTTTGTTTTTTTGTTGTTTTTTTGTTTTTTTTTGTTTTTTTTGTTTTATTAGGTTACCATTCATAACGAAGAATCTGAAGTGCGAATTAACAGTCTTCTCGATGAAGAGACATCATGGTTCAATTCGCGTGTCAAATGCTTTCCTCTATACACAATAATGTTGGCTTCGAGTCGTGTCGAATACGATTTGCTTAGCTTGGGTGTGCATGGTCATGAGCTGGAGGTAAGTTAATTAATATAAATTAAAATTAAGTCTAAGCATACACTTTATTGCATTTTTAGCTTCAGCCTGAAATATTGCATGTAATACATTAAATATGTATTTTATTTTTATTGAACGAAAATGAAAGTTGCATTTTTTTAACATGATGTATATGAATTAATTTAAAAAAAAAAATGAAATAATAAAAGAATTTTTTTTTTGTTTTTTGTTTTAGATTTTACAAACTCTACCCTTTGATAAAGTGAAAATTGAAGTGATATCGATACATTTGCTGGAAGATCAGGAGGATGTTAGTAAATACATGACTACGCTTAGCAAATTCCTACAAACAAAATCTTATAGATTATTGGATAAATTTGGACGTAATTACTTCTATCAACGACAAACCACAACAAATCGAACGAGGAAAAAAGATACATTGGTGCTGAAAACCCCTTGAAGAGACTTTTCGCACACCTATCCTTTTCATTTCTAATTTTTTTTTTTTTGTTTTTTTGTTTTTTTTATTTTCATTATTTTTTTATTTTCATTTGTATAACAATTAAAAACGAAAAAGAAACCTTTATATAAATTTTTTGTATGTTAGCTCAGTGTCGTATATATGCATACATATATACATATATGTAATATTTCATAAATGAAATTTATTTATGAGTATAAAAAAAAAGTAAAGTAGTTTTGTTAAGTTCTTTTTCTCTGGCTTTGAAAACGGAAAAGCAAGTTTCTTGAAGCGGTGGAAAGGAAAACAAAGCCTTTAGTGTCTATTGAGTTTATGTAATATTTTCATTTTCTTATTATCACAAATTTAATTACCCCTGGGATATATGAAACACAACGATGCTTTATAGTAATAAATATATATTTAATTTACGAATATATTATAAAAAAAAAAAAAAAAAACCGAGTGTACACAAACGAAATTTAATTAAATTATTAAAAACGAAAGAACAAAAAAAAAACAAAAACAAAAACAAAAAATAAAAAAAGAAAAGAAGAAATGAAACCTATAGTAGAAGGCTTACCTATAAATTATTTAAAATGTAATACAAAAATATAAAAATTTAAATTCAAAATAATAATTATATAAAATCAAATCAATAAACTGACTAAAAATACTTTAAAAACATTTCATATAAATATCGCATAGATAAGGAATATAAAATTTAAAATATATTTCGAAAATTTTGTATTGTACGTACGTCTAACCTAGAGCTAATTTGTTAATTAAAAAAATTCAAATTTAACGAGAATTGAAATAATCATTCGATTTGAAACATTCGATAAGCACAGCATTATTTCGTCACAAAAACATTAAACGACTAAAACTAATTAAATGTAATTTTTCCGTTTTCTAAATCGCGTATATCTAACATTTTCTTTTAAAATAAATTCTTTTTCAACAAGTTTTCCATAACATGTCGGAAACAAAGATAATTTCAAAATGCAAAAGTAAAAGCAGAAAAAAAGTTAAATTTAAAAATTATTTTGCAAGGAAGAAATTGAAATAAGTCGTTGGATTGGTCGATTAGATGATGAGGCAGAATATTTTAGTGATTTTCTGAAATTCCATTCCCTTTCACGTACACTAACAAATAACTTATTTCTCTACAGTGTATACATATATATATATATATATATGTGCTTGTAAATTCTTCTGGTCAAGTCATGTTGAAGTAGGGGATTTCTAGTAGTAGAGGACATATTAACATATCCCAAAAAATTCTCTCTATACACGAGCTCCTTGCCTAGCTTCAATTTGGAACAATAGTTTTCTAGAAATTCTTATAAATAATTCTTGAAATACTTGAAAAAAGTTCATTAGAAGAAAATTCTGTAAATATTCTTTTAAACCTCTTATTGTCGCAATGAGTTTCAGCTGGTTTTTGAAAAACTTAATAACGACTAATAAGAAGTTCTTTTTTTTTTTGTTTTATTCCTTGCTGTTGTTGTTTTTGTCTTAGATTTGACATTTAAGAAAATGTTAGTTACGCTTTTTATGAATAAATTTAAACATATTCCACTCCATAAAGTTAAAATACCTATTTTCGTAGTACGAGAAAACTTGACTTGTCCGTTGGACATTGAAAAAAAAAAAAATTACACATCATATTGTAGTTAAACGTTTTGTTAAATAATTATAATTATTAATCACATTTTTTTGTATCTCAAACAAGAAGCGATTTTTGTGCTTACTTGGTCTTGAAATTGTAAACAATGTTTTATTTTTGATCTATTTGTGAAAAAACTTTCAAAAATATCGCTGAACTTAATTTTCTTTATTTTCTTAATAATAAATTTTGGTCTCTTTTTAAAAATCTCTTGGAATAAATGATTTCATTATTTTCAAGAATATATAAAAAAAAAAAATTAAAAAATTGATATCAATAATTTTCATTGAAAATATGAAAACATTACTAATCCTCGCTGCATTATTGCTTGCCTTAAACGAATATATTCTAAAAAAACGAACCACACATCACAAAGTTACGAGTTGATCTAAAATATCAACAATTTGCTTTAAGATACCAGAAAGCACCCAAACACAAAGTCTATAAATTTCAATTTACACAACAGTTGAAATGTAATATTTAAGAGTTGTATAAAGAAAAGGAAAAATAAAATAAATAAATAAAGAAATAAAGAAAAAAAAAAAAAAAAAAAACTCCTTGTATGCTTAATAATAAATAAATTTACTGTCAGCACATAATATTTTTAATGTATAATGAAAATATTTAATTTATACTCATTATTACAATTTTTTTCTTTTTTTTTTTTTTCTAATTTATATAAATTAATTGTAAGTTAACGTACATGTAAATTAGCATTTTCTTTTTCATCTATTATTTTTTTTTTCCTGCTTAATTAAAAAAGAATTGTAATATTTGTTTAAATATTTTTGTTGTAAGGCGACTGTGTATTATTAATAGTAATTGAAAATTTCAAAAAAAAAAGAAAAAAAAAATTAACTTAACATAACATACATAAGCGAACACTTACACTTACACTTACAAATTCAATCTAGTTTAATTTATCGATTTTCTTTCTTCTTTCTTCTTTGCCTTAAGTTATTTGATCAAAATATTTTCTTTTTTGTTTTTTAATATATTTTTGGCTTTTTTTTTTTAGTTTTGTCTCCTCCTTAGGTTTAGCTATTATAGTCAAATAAACACTTGCAGACACAAACGTATAAACACACACACACACACACACACACAGACATTATTTAACAAATGTAAACAAGTGAAATAGTAACAAACATGAAAACAATTTAAGATTCCAAACATAGAAAAGAAGAAAAAATATAATATATATATAAAAAAAAAAAAAAATTAAGAAACGCTTTTTATTTTTTTCAAATCAGAAGCTTTTCCTTTTTGTTATGTTTTAAGCCGTCCATAGTTAATAAAAAGAAGAAACAATTAACCAAACACTACCAAAAATTTAAAGTGAGTAGAGAGTAAAAACAAAAAGAAAAAAAACAAAACAAAAACGCACTGTTACTGACAGACTTGATAAATGAATTTAAAAAAAAGAAAAAAAAAAAAATATTTAAAATTTAAAAGTTGACAAATATATAAAATATTACGATATACAAGTTAAATCACAACAAACAAATTCTGTGTGTTTTTTTATTTCAAGCGTGGAAGTCACGATACACAATGAAAATGCCAAAGTGGGATTAACGGGAGAATATTTGAATTTTGTTGATATTCTTTCTTTATCTTTCATATTTTTTCGTCTTTAAATACCTTTTAAAAATAGCGCTGACGGGCAAAGGTTATTAAGTTTTTTGTCCCATAAGAGAGATGATTACGTTGTATATTCGGTGTAATAATTTTATTAACAATTCATAGAATCTTGGAAAAATTCATCACCCGACCCGTAAGAAGAAAGCGCCAGTAATACTTTAATAGCAATAACAGTAAAAAAGCAAAAAACAATAACAGCGAGAACAGAACAGAAGAATAACAGCGAGTGAGTGCTGTTATTGCCTAACAAATTGGTTTCTTTACGTCTCTCTAAAGCGGCTGCCACTCGCCGTTTCGAGCTTCGCGAGAAGTCCCCAACTGTAAATAGCTCTTTAAGGGATAGAGGTGATCAAATCTGCGGTATTAACATGTCTTCCCAAAAAAGATCAAAAACTGCATCAAGTGAACTGAGGTCACTTTGTCGGATTTTCGATGTTTGTATGCGTTGGCAAAGCCATCTCCGATAGATGCATTTCTTCAGCCCGTACGCTACTCAGTACAATGAAACCCTTCCAAGAAATGTGTATTCGCAGGCGCAAATCGAGCAAATTTAACGCATCATTTGTATATTAAGATATTTCGGTTGTATTTGAAACTCTCTGAACCATTTCTTGTGTTGTCCTCACGTTCTATTTTTTGGTTTTCAAAAATTTTCTTTTCTAGGGTGCAACCATCGAATGATGAAAACTTTTCTATGGAATAAATATGCAAATCCGTCAAGATAGTAATAAATTTTTGGTACATACGAAATGAAACTGAAAGGAAATATATTTTTGAAATCTACAATGTTTCATTTTTGCCACTATTGAGAAAAATTTAATATTCCATTATTTAAGCGCAGTATTTTTCGATTTTAATTAGATTTTTAATTTTACAATGATCGAAACTCGATTTGTTACATTTAAAATAGATTACAATTTTTATTTTTAACAGAAAAGTATGAACATATGATTAATTTCTTCTTCTTTTTATTCATGGCAAAGCGGTGCCATTTATTAAAAGCACCTCTGTTCTCTTTTTATTCTCAACACATGGTAGGTTTCTTTATAAAACTTGTAAAGAAAAAAACCAGCTAACGGTTTTTTTGCGAGAAATTAAAAACATTTTTACAATTGCACAAAATATAAATCAAACGAAAAATTGCCCAAAAAATCGAAAAATTTCTTTTAAAAAATATATAGGAAATAATGATAATAGTAGTAAAGAGAACAGCAATAATAACGGCAATAATAACTGCAGTTACGAGAGAAATAAATACTTCTGCTTTCTGTGGAAGCAGCTAGGCGCAGTAAATATTTTTAGCTTCTCATCTTCATTATGTTGATTCTATGCATAATTTATAATAAAATCCAGGTAATTGTCATTTGCATCCTCATAGGAACAATATTTTGCCTGGCACAGAGAAATATTTGATTTTGTATTTCAAATTATTCATAAAAATTGTTAAATTTAACCTGAAAACATGAATTCTCTGAGAGAACATTTCTTCACTTTTAATGTTCTCTCATCCTCTCAAAATCTCAATTTTTTGGGTTTTTTTTTATTTTAGTTTTATGTAAACATAAAATATAAATATAAATACCATACATTGGGAATAGAGAGAGCGTAGAGTTGCTTTCAATAAATTGCAACGCTTCGAATGCCGTTAAATGATAAGTTGTAAAGAAGTTGTTAGAAGTAGTAACAACAAGAAGATTAGTAACAACGATGATGCAATAGTAAAAATACAAGCAAGAAGAAGAGGTCTAGCAATAGCAGTAGCAAAAACAATGCTATGTCAATCAATAGCAATAGCGTCGGTAAGACGAAGATTAGAAGTAAACAATAAGAATAGCTATGATAACATTTCTTTTCACTTCCAAATGATTGATTCATTTTACAGTGACTTAGAAAATACATGTTTCTTCGCCTGCGTGGAATTGTTTGGCCATAAAAAGGATTATTTACGTCTAAAAAAGGATATACCCCTGTTTAGGTATCTGGAATACCAAAAATGGCATTGAATGCAACTAGCCGTCGAATAATCTCATTATTTTGTGTTTGTTTTTCAAGTTTGCTTCATCCGAAAACAATCGAATATCAGCAGCCCACAAAGTTATTGTATCGTACGATAAACTGTCTAATTTGTTTTTTTAATCGCCGTCAAATCTCCCTGAAATCGCATTTATTTAATCTGCTACATACTATGTACATATGTAAATCATTCTCTGCGTTTTCGGGGGAAGCACAGAAACAGACAGGCCTTCGTTGAATCTTGTTCAGGTCGAAAAGTTATGATAGGTATTTGGAATTAAATATTTGGATTAATTATATTTGTAGCTTTTCAATGCAAAAATAGATAATGGCATTAAATAAATAATATTATTTTGTTCGCATCGAGCAAGAGGCAGAGAATAAATTGTCATAGCTGATGCTATATGAGATTCACTTATGAATCTACAAAATTTTTTATTAAAATCAATTTTGTGGCTAAGGCTGCTTTTGGTTGAAATTCATCAGTATATCGCTCAGTTATCCAACAACTTAGAACGAACGATCTATCTATCAGTATATAAAGGTAGTCATAAAAGTGGCAACTGCCACACAACGTTAGCAATCAGACAATTTTATTTTTTTTTAGGTGTCAAGAAAATTGTGTACGGGAACAAATTCTTTCGAAAATTCATTTCGTTCAATAGAAAAATGGATTATAATTTTTTACGCACTTATCGGAATCGGAGTTATGTGCAACGCGAGTTTGCGAACAGTTATGAAACTTTGTTGCCACCGCCTGCACTAGGAGCAGTTCATCACGACTACGGTTCGTATGCATATTATGATGATAGCCCCATTAGTCCCATGATTAACTGTGCTGGCCAAGCGAGTGCAGCTGAAGTATGTTGTAAGAATCGTTTTATACCGGTATTTGCGAAGCCTTCAGGGGCTGGTTATTATGATCCGAAAGGCAGATGGGTATGTACTGCTAGCAAACAAAGCTTTAAAATCGCGAACGATAAACGTTACGATATTGGGGTGCAAATCAAAGTTTCCAAATCATCGTCAACTGATACCAACGCTTCAAAAGACGTACCTAAACCTAATACGGAAACAAATGATCAATCAAATAACTTATTATTTTGCTCCCTATGCTGCGTTAGTGTGACATCGGCTTTGCAAATGGCAATGCATTTGAGCGGCATAAAGCATAAGAAAAAGGCACAGAAGACAGGGGCGGAAAGCACCAAATTAGCTAATGAGGCCAATACTTATCAATCTGTAACCACGTGTTTCCAATTACAAGAAATTGCTTTATCAACCGTGTTACAAGTGGGTTTGTCCACAGCTGATTCCAGTGATGTGTTTGTGTGTCGTACACCGAACGGTCAATTTTACTGCAATGTTTGCAACACGACAATGATAAATGTTCGCTCTCTGCAACAACATTTATCCGGTAAACGACACCTGAAGGCCCAGGTAGAAGAGAAAGCAAAAGCATTTTTAAATCTCGTAAACGCACACAAACTGTAAATCTTACGTGTAATAATTATATTTATGACGTTGTATATTAAAAAACGAATAGCATTAAATATTTGATTTACGGGAAAAAAGAAGACGTGGGCAAAGCTTGTTACGCATTCGTTGGAACTTCCTCGAAACGCCTTTTCAGGCTTTCAGGAACGAACAAGCAGATCGCACTCGTGGCAGAGTTTTCATTGCCACATCGTTTGCCTTTGTGTTTTACCGATTCGAATTTCCAACTCCTCCCGACGTCGACTTGTGTTCCTATATTCCTCCAAACTTGTGTTCCTCTACTCTTTCTCTTATTTATCACGTAGATGAGATGTCAAAAATCTGCTGATATGATCACAGTTTCACATGTTGTTACAGCTGTACGGTCCCAACATCTACTAGAACTACTACTAGAGCTATTGCAATTTCAAATGAGTTATTTCAGTGGAACCTAGGTCAACACAACCATATTCGTACTGGTAATGGCAGGCTGCTAAATTTTTGCTTTGTCAATTTTCTGAAAATAGGTGCGAATCGCTGTCCACCTTTTAGTTTATGTGAGTAATCGTAGCATTCAGAAATTTGCTTTTTTCATTACAGTTAGGATGACACGTTGAATAACTCTTAACATGTCAAGTCCCACGCGATCGAATATATAGCCAATATTGTACTGCTTAACTCTTCTCTACCACACTTGGGTTTACAGTTGATTTTTTTTTGCTGGGAATATGAAAACCATAAGGTTCACGCTCTATAGTGTGTTAAATGTAACTATTTCCACATCCCCTTGCCTGCCGTGGTTCAATAAAGTAGTTATACACTCCAAAGATAGGAAAAACAAACTTCAAAAAATGTATGAAAAGTAATTCTGTGTACGACTATGTTGTGTAGCCTGCTATAAGGCATAGTTTCAACGACCCAATTAGCCAAAGAAATTGAAGATACCTTCAAATGATAAAACCGCCCATTCTTATTGATCCTAAATGTTTTTATAATTTGTCAAATCCACCGCCGTTGCCGGTCCGGGAGTTGTTTAATAAATTTCATGTTTCTAGGTGTCTTCTCCAGTTGTTGTGGGGACAGTAAATGGACCAATAGTAAATGGACCAACAGCACAGCTTGGACGCACCTGCAGATTCTGTAGTAACGCTACTTGTACTGCCATCTATTGTCTCAAATGTAAAATGAATCTGTTATATAGAAAGTGTTTAAAATACAAGACCATGGCTTAGTTGAACGTCTTCGACAACTCAGTGCTTCTTCTAAGAGATTGAAAGTTTTATGATGAAATTTTTGATGTTAATTATGAATCCATGATATGAATCGACCGGCATCTTCTTCCCGTTTCATCTGTCATTTCACAACAGTGTAAAAGTAAAGTGCAAAATGTGTTCCATTTCGGACACTTACTAATAAAAAACTTCGAGCGAAGAAAATGAGGAGGATAGCAGTTTTTATGTCGAAACTTAATTGAAAAAAAATTTATTGCCCTACAATAGATTTCAAAAATTTGAGGGCATTTTTCTCGAACTGCGAGTTCTTAAAACAGCCTACGAAACAATTTCTATAACTTGCTCTCTTTTGATTCGATTAAAGAAATATATGGGAACGTTTCGCTATGACGACACAAAGGTTTGCCAAGCGCACAAAAGTCGGAAAATATCTGCCTGCCTCCTCCCCTAGGTAAATGCATATGGATTACGCGAATATTTTATTTTGGATTCAAATTTACAAGAGATACCGTATGAGTCGCTTAAGCTTGATAACTTGAAAATGGCTTGCGAGAGTTGCTCCCGTGCTGCCTATGCTAATATTTCACAAAAATAATCTTTTTTTTACCCCTATTACCGAAGGGCGAGGAGTATATTGAGTTGATCAAGACTTATGTTTTTTCCCCGTTACTCATAAACTACAACATATATAAAAATTGAAAAGATCGGCCACGCCCGCTCAATAGAATGAATATTTAGTTTTTCCCCTTTTTCCCGGTCTTTTTTGGGATGACGTTGATGGGTCTAAAAGATTCAGTCACAGAGTAGTGTATAATTTTCTTACGCTTAATAAGCTGCTCGAATATTATTTTTCTTCTAATTCGAAAGAATTGTTTAAAAAAAAAACTCTTTCTCTCTTCGACACTGCTCTGAGAGGAATTGAAAAGCGTTTATGTGAGTTTCAGTGCGAAATGCTTACTCTTTCCATAGGCTTGTAAACGGATGTCTCATCAATTTCTATGATTTTCCGGTGGATGTACTTTTGTCGTTGAAAAAATGAATGTGTGTGTGTATTTTACATACTGCGTGTACATGTGGCATATCTTTAAGCAACTTGTTACAATTTTTATTTTATATTACACATGTATGTTTACTCAGATTTCAATTTTCTAGAAACAGGATGGAAGCACACCTTCCTGGAACTAATGACTAAACAAAATTTCTAAGCGCATTGCAATCTCTGCAGTCGCAGAATCTAAGTAACAAAACAAGAAAGAACATTATAGTTGGGTAAGGCCGACGATTAAGTACCCTATATCAGTTCGTCTACTACAGTGATTCATTTGTAAAGGCAAACTTTTCTTGAAAGCCCTCATATCGTAGGAAACGTGGACTAATGTAATTCAAGCTTAACAAGGATTTTATTATTTTTCAGTTATTTGCGTCGTCAATAACTAGAAATTAAACTTTATCCCAGAGAGCAAGAGAGAGAGAGGAGGTCCCCAAAATAGGTCTATCTGAGCTAATTCTTCTACAGTTAATTTTCTGTGGAACCAATTTTCATTTGACCTTTTTGACGTATAATATTTGAATAACCTTGATGATGTCGAAGAAATAGACCTATTGTGTCCTAATCCGATACAGTTAAGTTCTTTATCCAATTATCCTTACGGTACAACTTTCATGATAAAATATCAAATATTGGACATTTTTGCCATATAAAGGCTTATTTTCCATTAGAGCCCTTATATTAGGTGGGAGTCAAAAAATAGATCTACGTGCTCCAAATGTGTTACCTTAAATTTTTATGTTAAATTATTGCTACGAACATATTTTCACTAAGAAATATTGAAAATGAAGTCCTTTTACCAAATAAAGATTCAGCTATCGGAGGAATGATTATTTGGCGGGGGGGGGTTCAACAAAACTGCCCCCTCCGACTCAAATATCTTACACCATTATAGAATACCGAAGTAGAACTGCTCGCAATATTTCTCGCAAAGTTCTGAAAATTATAATAATTTTTCATATAATAATTTTTCACAATCACGCGTTAGACGAAGAGTGGCCGAA
Source organism: Glossina austeni (assembly GCA_000688735.1). NCBI lineage: Eukaryota > Metazoa > Arthropoda > Insecta > Diptera > Glossinidae > Glossina > Glossina austeni. Next base: position 107,532 of record KK502634.1, read on the forward strand.
AAAGCGATCCGATCCAAACCATTTTAAAAGGTTTCATCCTTAGGGCGAAATACGTCAGTATACCAAATTGCCTTAAAATATCTACATTGACTGCTTAGACAGACAGACGGACAGACAAGCTTAGATCGATTCAGAAAGGGCCTTTGAATCGAGCGGTGTACTAAAGTGTGGGTCTACCTCAGGCCATTCCGGGTGTTGCACACATCCGCACAAGCTTAATGCAATCCTTGTACCATAAGTGATGCAGGCCGTAATTTTATTCGTCTATGGCCGACTCCCAGAAAATGATGTTGTGATACTCTACAATACTGGATGGGAGTGGTTGTTTTTCCATTTTGTATGAACTGTGGCATCATCGGAAGAATGTGCGTAGAACTTTTCATCATCTGTAGCACTTGCTGCAGTTTAGGAATAATAAGCAGACAAAAACCCAATTGTCGTTGCTTTTGGGAATTTATCGAATGGTTGAGGGTTTTTTTTGTAAATTTGCAGCTTTATCCAGAGGAATCGGTACAATGTACTTTATCCAAAGTATCGTCCATCGCTAGATTCGAATGTTTTCCTTCCTGAGGCAGCCCACTTAGAAAAAGAGAAAAGAAAAGAAAACTTCTTGTCTTTTTGGGCGATTCAAGAATCAGCCCAAATTTTAAATTCTTCTTAAGATGTGAAACGCTTTTCCGCTAGACCAAGAGTCAACGCGTGGAAAAAACGGTGGTCGGAAGAACCAATGTCAGGTAAATACGGCGGGTGGACTATGAGATCCCATTGAAGCGCCTCCAAAGTTTCCGTGACGATTTTCGCAACATGTGGTCGAGCATTGTCGTGCTGAGAGATCACTTTGTCAGCTCTTTTGGCCTATTGAGGACGTTTAAGCTTCAATCCTCGGCTCCATTGCATCAATTGTTGTAGATAACGTTCCCGAGTGATGATTTCGTTTCAAAGCTGATTTTACTCTACATATAGCATTACGTTCTTGTCATGAATGTGCGCCATCGAAGTTGTACATGGCCTGTTCTTCGCTGTTGTTCGCTTTGGAGTGTCGTAGTGTATGCAATTTTCGTCTTCCCCTACCATTCCGATTTCATTTTGGAGCAGTCGCCCGCATGTTGAGAAACACCGTTCGATATCTCTTGGCTTGTTTATGGCCTTGAAATCGCTTGTTGAAAGAAAAAATGTTCTTATATGACTGATTTTTAAAGGGTCATGATGACCCCTTACCGGACCCGTTACCCAAAGCAATTGCAGTTATGCCACCTTTTGTAAATCCCTCAAAAGTTCTGGCTAAAATAAACTTCCGACTAACACAATTCTTACCACAAAGATTGCGCAGACGGAGGGATAGACAGACAGACTCGCTTAGATCGATTCAGAATTTAATATTCATAAGAGTTGCTGAAGTCTTCTTCTGGCTGTTGCAAACTTTTGGACAAAAAGTGAATATCTTCCCTACTCTTCGGATCAGTTAAAATTCTTGAGTAATACTTGCGAAGCGTTCGTTCGTTTGGACCCCCCACCCCCGGCATATATCAAGAAAGTAAATGTGAGTCGTAAGACTTTTAATTGCTGAAACAATACTTTGTGTTGCCTTCGTGTTGCTGTCATGCATTCTTATCGCGTTCCTAATAATGCCCCAAGGGCTCTAAGGATCTATACTACCTATAGTTTGTGTGACAACATGCATTTGGTCACTGCCAAGAAAATAAAAAAGCATCCTTACGTGAGCCGTCGTTATTATTGTCGTAATATATTTTATTGACAGATACCGCTACGTCTGTCTATATTTCAAACTCGCTTGGAGGGACGACATGTGGCGAAATGTGTTTGATATGCTATTGACTTGCATTAGAAATGCGACCGATTGTTTACAACGCAACGGCTAATATCCGTTGAAGAAACAAAAACAAGCATAACGTCTACTCATACCCTTGCTTGCCTTGGTAGTAAGTAGCAAGTAACAAAAGAGTAGAGAGAAAATATTCTCGAAGAAAAACATGACACAACACAACACAAAAGCCAGAGATTTCGTCAATTTATTTTTAAAAAAGAAAATGAAACAAAATGAAGATAAAGTCTTTAGACTGAATTACTTACTGAATGACAACAACAAGTGGCTGTTAATATCCAACCGACCAAGTCGGCAAGTAAACACACCAACGTACGTACATACGTATGTGTGTGTGTGTATGTGTAACTCATATACAAAGTAAGTTTATGTGCTTATGCATATTTTTATTATGCATGCGTTTGTGTGTGTGTCTTTTAATAAAGCTCTAAGGAATTTCATAAAATGTAAAAGAAAACTTAATATCTTTTATGTAAATTGATGGGCATGCACACACGCATACAAATTCATTAAATGTTTATATAATTTATGATATGTATACTGCACTTGGGTGCGTGTGTGTGTGTGCGCGTGTGTTTATATGTGTGTATGTATATATATATACCCATTGTGTATATAAATATATACATGTGTGTGTGCGTGCATCTATATTTTGTATAGATATGTGTTTGTGTGTGTGTGTGTGTGTGTGTCTGTGTAGATATGAATATATATGTGTAATGTGGATAGAAAAAATGCAACAGGCGGTTTCATATTTTAACCTTTAATTTTTCTTAGCGAAGCGCATGTCCACCTCATAGCATTCACATTGAAAAGCTTCTCACTTTCGAAAACTAAACATTAATAGAAAGCTTTCTTCCGTTTCTTAATCAAACTGTTGCGTATATGTTTGGTTTGGTTTTGTTTGTTTCTTTGTTGCATATATTTACCCACTTTCATCGCATTATCATCTCTCAAAATATGAATTCAAGTAACTGTTAAAAATCAATAATCACTTCGTTCAAGAGCTTTCCCTTTTTTGTTTTTGTTTTTGTTTTTGCTTTTTTTTTGTTTTTTTTTTTTTTTGTACTCCTGAGAATGTTTTCGTCTACTGGTGCACACACGACAACCTTTATTACTAAATAAAATATTGTGTGTGCTTGTGTGTTGGACATGCAATGTGAAATCAGCTGTCAATTTTTTATCAGCTAACGTAAATGAAACAAACTAAACTAAGAGCCCAAGTAAGTCAAATCAAGCACAGAAGTTAGTTACACTCACCTTAAGGCGATTGCTGGGCACTTATCGTCTAAAAAATAATTTTTCTTATTTCTCAATATTTATATAAAATATTTAAATCCTTTCGATAGAAAATTCCTATCAAGATTTTTTGAGCTCACTCTTTGAATTTCTTCTTCTTTTAAGGGAACCCTAAGTCATGGTGAACGCCTATTTCTGCCTTAGTTTTTTATTGTGCTCTTATGTAAATCTCTCTAAGTTTAGGATTTAAATAATGTTTACTCATGGAATAGACGGATCTCGGATTTCATTTGAAGATCGGACACAACTATCTCCGAATGACATATCAATCGATTGACAACGCTAACCATTGTTGTATGTTCTTCTGCCTTCAACGACCGACTAAAGCAGATAAGTGTCTTCTTACTTGACATTTGCTTGCTTTCCTGTGACCTTTGCACGCCAAATAGGATCTCTAATCGCTTACCGTGACTGTAACAAATGGGATATCGAAATGAGTTTACAACCACATTCTGTTAGTGTAAACTTAAAGCTCTAGAGTCGGTTTTCGAGCATTACGCGAAATATCCTCTTTAAGTACACTAACGTTCAAAACTGATGAAACTGATAGGGCAGCAATTAGTTGTAGTGTGATGCCAGCCCTAAAAAAAGTACTGAATGTTTTCAAGTGTTTTATAATTAATTCATTATATAGTAGGTATCGTTATTTCGAAATCTTTTTTGAACTGCTCCTCACACTTTGGAAATTTCTTTGCGATTTTGCGATTTTAAATCGAATCAATATCTTTTTTAATACTTTACCAATCGATAGTCTATTAACAGTTTTTGTTTTGTTGTCCATGCTTGCCGACCGACAGCCGGTTGTCTTGGCTACAAACAGGCATTTTTTATTTAATATTGAAGTAGTTGAAGTTTGCTCTGCAACCTCCCACATTTTTATACCATTTTAAACAGATATTCCATGTAACAATTCAAACCAGGACAGAGACGGACGGTCGGAAAAATATTATTAAGTTTAGACACAACATCCATCCATCCATCCATGCTCTCCATCTTTAAGCTATGTCTCCATATAACTTTAATTTCGACTTTCCCTTACATAGTGAGCCAGACCCCGGGACATAAGTAAATCTGTGATCCGTTTCAAATTCAATCGTTCACTGTAACTTATAAAAATGCTGAGAAATATAACGAATGCTAAGTTATAACGAAGACAAAGAATACGATTAATTTTTCACTTAAATTTCACGGGTGCTATGAAATGATGGAATTCTTGTCTTCTCATTTCTTGGATTGCCAATATTGTCTTGGATAGCTGCGTTTTATTTCAAAATACGCCATTGCTGCAGAGTTACACAACGTCTGTGGGAGAAAGATTTCTGACTAGTAGAAGGGTGTCGTAAAACGCTTCATTACCAGAGAAGAGACTTGATTTCCGGCTTACGATCCGGAAATAACCGATCAATTGGGTGAAAAGTCATTTAAAAATCATGATCATGTTGATTGTTTCTTTCGACTATGGTGGCGTTGGGCTTTATGGACTTCTTTCGCCGGTCAAAAATGTAAACCATGAATAGTTTGGAAAAATAAATAAAGATTTTTTCGCAATATATGTCAAATAATTGTAATATTCGATTGGAAACGATGACCAAAGCAATTAAAAAATTAAGAATAATTTTAATTAATAAGAAAGAAAAGAAAAAATTGTTCTTCTAAATGACGTCATAATAAGTTTTTATTAAACGAATCAGTTTTGCTTTAGACTATAAAGTATTACTCCGTATGTGTGTGTGTGTGTGTGTGTGTGTGCATGTGTGTATGCGCACGTATGTGTGTGCGTAGTAATTGACATTAAACCTCCCAAGAAGAGCTTTTTATATTTCGGGTGGAAATTTTTGTATGCAAAAAAAAAAAAAAAAAAATTGAAAACTTGAACTAATGCGATACACGGACTACACGTCGTATACTTCGCAATCCAACCACCACCTCTGTAGCCTATCTTTGCCGTACTGTGAGTGTGAGTTGATGATAGCTGCGTGAGCGTTGATTGTAGTAAATTGTGTTGGATAGTGTTGTGAGCTGAAAACTTTTTTTCTGCCACGACATACAAAGCGAAACCGTTCAGTAGGACAGCAGTCCTTCGGTAGTTAGATCCATTGTTGTGACAAGAAAATCGAAAAAAGAAAGGAAAACAAGAAAGGGAGCAAAAAAAAAATAAAAAAAAAAACATTATTTATATTAAATGAAACTAATGCGGAAAAAGGACTAAAACAGTAACAATTTAATTATAAATGAATGATAAAAATAAAATATTATATCTATACCAGATGGAAAGCGCAAAAGTTTAAAAACTTTCAAGAGCACAATAGAGCAAAAATAAAAACAAAAACAGAAAGAAGCAAAAAATAAAAAAATAAAACACAAGAATAGAAGAAATCGTATATTATATGTACGTTGGGCACAAGTTAACTAAAGTGAAAGTTTAAGATAAAAAGTGAAATTTTTTGACAATATTTTTATAAAACTTGACAAAAAAAGCAGACAAAGCAGGAGAGTTGGTTAGAAGAAAGCTTTAAATAAATTTAAAAAAAACAAACAAAAAAGCAGAAGAAAAACGAAAACGACGAGAAAAATTTATTCCATTAACAATATGTTTAGTTGTAGAAACTAAAACAAAAAAAAATATAAAGAAAGCACTTTTTGTTTTTTAAACAATTAATTTAAATTTTAAATTTGATTAAAAAAAAAGAAAAAAAAATTATTGATTTATTATTAGTTTTAGTTTTCCTTCTATTATTTATATTTGAAATTAAAAATTATTTCACAGACGTATTTACGTCTTTAATATAAAACAAGGGAATGTGATCGATGTGGGTGGGTGTTGTTGTTTTTGTTTTTGCAAGCATTTCTCATACATAGAAAATATATGAGGGGCGCAGCTTTACGACATGACCCACAACCTTAATCTTGCTTTTATGGTCATAGAAGGCAGAAGAACTTCTTGACTTTTAATAGCAAATTTTCCTACAATATGTCGAAATTCTAAAAAAAAAATGTCTACTTAAAGAAATTGAAAGAAATTACGTTCGCCCAACCCTGCCGTCCTGCCTGTCCTGTTGCCCTGTTGTCCTCCCTGCACGCACAGATGATATAAATAAAATAACGTCAAATGTTTTTAATATCAAAATGATGATGCAGAGAGTATCTGTCTTACTCTATATACTATTTTCACCTCATTTACTTTAACCCCAGATGGTTTCAGGCGGCATAAAATAACGTAAATGTCAAAACAAACATAAAAACGATATCAAGCCACCCACCCACTTACAACTAACTAACAACTAACTTATGGGAAGAAACGCCTTCAGTTTAAATTACACACCGTAGGAGAGAAAGGTAGCTTCGTAAGGATTTGGCAGGTTGACGAGGAGGAGTGTGTGACAATCATACCAGCACCACCTTTTTGCAACGTCATCACAGGGTAAAGCTTTTCTGTGAGCCTTTGCACATTAACGTAAGACATCCGTATAAGTTGGACCAACACAACCGGTGCAAATACGACGGTTGCTCGTTATTATACATATTACCCCTACATTGAATTTAAAAAGAAAAAATAATAAAAATTAATTATAAAATTATTTTTTTTAAATTTATTCATTTTTTTTTTAAGTGAATTATCGAGCGAATTTAAGCAAATTTTCATAAACTCATTTCTTTCAGTTTTCTCTCTCTCTCGCTCTGTCTCGCTCTGTTTCTCTCTATCTCTTTCTGGAGTTTCAGAAACAGAAACATTGTTTTGATATAATTGTGGAAAAAATGGTGTAAATTAATGGTGCATAATAAACGTGTTGATTCAGAAAGCGAGGTAAGTGTTATAAAAATACAACAAAAATAAATAAAAAAATAAATAAATAAATAAAAATTTAAAAGAAATCTATTTTCACTATTTTTGTCAATGGATCGCTCCGAGTCCTTTGTAACATTCTCTTTCAAAATCGTTTCACTAGTTGGTTCCACTAGTGATTGGTTCAGGGATGCAAATGATTGTGTGTAAGAAGATCGGAGATTGTTTTTTTTTGAATGAAAAGCCGATTGCAGAAAGAAGATACCGTGCGAGCATAACAGTTTTGATCGTATTGGCACTAAACGTAAATTATTTTTTTTATCATTTGTACAAATAAATGGGAAAGCTGGGCTTGGATGTCCATTCCTGAATATATAGAGTAAATGTAATGGTTTCATGAGCATGGTTTAGAATGTGATGTACACGATAGAGGATGGGCGATAGAGGACACGACAAGGGCATAGCGGATAAATTGACAGAGGAGGGACAGAAAACGAATGATGACTTAAAGCAGACATAATCACGGACAAATTCATAGAGAAGGAGTATGGCATCGCGGACATACTGCTGTGTGTATGTATTGTTTACCTCAAGGGTTCAAATAATTGTGTGTAAGAAGATCGGATTTGTTTTTTTTTTAATGAAAAACCGATTGGAGAAAATAGATAATGTGTGAGCATGACATGATTATGATCTTATTGGCACAACCCGTAGATTACTGTTACCCTTATTTGTACAAATAAATGGAAAACTAGGCTTGGAGGCCCATTCATTCCAATGGATGCGTAAATGTTAAAAAGTTTTGCTTTTGTTTGTATCCCCCGCCCCCCCTCCCCCATTGAATGACTCCAATAATTTGGGGCCTATGATCGTCTCGCTGTTTGCTTAGAAGTTCTTGATAAGAAGATTTATATTCAAGACATCGGTGGACAAGCTACGTCAACGGAATAACTACACGTTGCGGAAGTTTTCTACTTTTGACTAACGGTCACGAACTTCACTTACAAATAACATGCAAATGGCTTTGTGGGTTTCGAATCGCATCCTCCGATCTGTAGAAGTCCTCTAATCCTACAATTTGTTTTATGTAAATCAACGAAACTTGTCGACGTTTCCGCGTCTTATTATGAATTTGCAAAATGATCACCAGTTGGAGCCTAGTTACACAATTACTATCCGTTACTAGTCTAATGGAGATCTTTATGGAGTTGTTGCCTAGTTGGATACCTGGAGGCAGAGAGTCTCATCTTCTTCGTGGCATATCTATCCTGATTGAAGACGAGAATCAGCGATGGGGACCTTTCTTTCGCATTCCATGTTAACGACTGTTTATCAATTTGTCCACGGGAAGCTTGGCGTCAACCTCAAGTGTTAGATATCTAATTGGAAGTGTCGCACAGTTATCTCCTCTCTTCGAATGAGGTCTGATTCCTTCGTACCACAGAGTCTTTTCATCTCACCCATGTAGTATTAGATATCACTCAGATTCCAAGCTACGTAAATTTGAACGGCGGAAGTAAGACAAGAGATGAATTTATTCCAACAACTAAATTATAATTACAGTTATAGGCTAAAACAAAATGTAGAAGACTATAGCTACGAGCCTTTTAGTTGACTTATAAATTAACTGCTATTGTTATTTATGCAAGTCGTTGTGCAAGAGTGTAGAGGTACAGGAGATTTTAAAAATTGAAATAAGGTTTGAACTTTTTGATGGTTTTAGAAACCTTAACGTGTATTGGGAAGAGAGCATAATTTGTAGTGATTAAGTGAACCTGAAGGAAGCTTCGAGTTCTTCAATTACAAAAGAATGACAATCCAAGAATATAATGGCTCAAGAAGAGACACAGCAGAAGAAGCATGCAGGGGTAATATTTTTCTCCACATAATGTCAATGACCGACGTCGGTGCATCTCCAACGTAATCTAATTAAGTAAAATTGTTTGTGCTAAATTTCGTTCAAATTGTTTTCCAAATTTCATTTTCAGTAATTGTGACCAGATCACGTTTATCTTGCTTCAACACTTACTTCAAATTTTGTAGCGTTAAGAATGACAATATCGGATATATGGCACTCATTAAGCCAAATTGTTAGGCTAAGCCTCACGTATGTGTTCACAGAGAACTGAACACTTAATTATTACGATTAACAGAATAATAAAAGAATTGGTTACCATGTTATATGTGGCATAGAGTGCATACAATGGATGATATTGACAATTATTTCATACCCTACACCACTTATGGTGCAACGATGTATTAAGTTTGTACGAACGTGTGTAGAAGAACTTGAAATACACCCATCTTTCATTTTATTCCGATTCAGATTAGCTAAGCTTGCCTATCCGTCCTTGCGTCCTTCTTGTTTTTTTCTGTTCAGCCAATATTGAAATATTTTGATGAAATCTGGTAAATTAACGCATTTTGGCCGAAGAGCGAAGACTC
>KK502634.1:117757-128329 GCA_000688735.1 Glossina austeni
AGATTTGCTTTTCAGTTCGTAAAAGCAGTAGAAGTAGCTTTTCGTTATTAACCATGAATTGTGGGTTTTATTAAATAAACTTTCGCAAATTACAAGCAAGCTTTAGCGTAGGTGTTTATGGGAAGAAAGCTTTCGAATTGCGTTCTCATACATAAACTTGAATATCGTAAACTTTATTCTAAGTTGCGAATACCTCCTGTTGATTCTTTAATCCACGATGAAGTTGTTGTTGTTGTTGTTGTTACACGATTGCACGTTGTGTACCGAAAAGCTTTATATAGCATAGTTTACGGAGCTTTTTTTTGTGTAATGGAACTGGAAAATAATAAAAAATCGCAAGCAACAACGGTTTCTTGCCGCTTTGGCACAACGCCTGAAATCAGTTCAACCAGGAGAACGTCACAACTACATGTAGTTGAACGGTTAAATAAGATAAAAAGAATTTTAAGTGAAATGTTACTCGCTTCATATCTCTGCGCACCAAAAGTGCTAAGCATGCGGAAACAAACTTCATTTTAATATTTTAATTAATTAACAAATCGTTTACATTGTGATGATAATTTCCAATCCCAACTGTGCTAATCAGGAAGACCAGGGCGATGGCTATTACTCGATACTTATCTAGCATATGGCAAATTTTAGAGTGGTTGCCGTCGCTTGGGGTTATCAATAAATTCGTATAAGCGGTAAGTGCAAGTGTTCAATACTGTGTCCACTCAATGCATTCGTATTAGAAGAAATAAATAAATAATTTATATAATTAATGAACCAATAAATGCTAAATGTTGTCACTTAACCATTTCTACTGCTCGCCTTTCTTTCTATCACTTTAATACTTACATGTGTTTGCTTATGTGTGACTACTACAGTTGCAATGTTCATAACTTTATGAATAATTGCTTTCAGCGTTTGTGTCTGAAGTTCGCGTTTCCGTACTAATTTTATAGTTTAGAGCATTCAATAATTAGTCAGAAACTCCTCCAGAAATGCTTTAATGTTCTCCTCTTTCGCGTGCATGCAAACAATCGAGCCAAGTGCTTGTACGGCCGCCTACTATTTTGCTTAGCACTTCAAGTGAGAAAATTTTCTGTTTCAATTTTGCATTTGAAATGTTTTTTTTTTAAAATTAGTGACAATAAATTTTATTTAGGTAATGTTCGTTTTGTTACCCATGGTAGTTATAAATGGAGAAAATCGTAAATAAAATGAAAAGTTTATTTAATTACTATTTAAATTTATTATTATTATTATTATTATTATTATTATATAAATTTAGCCAGAGAATAAATTCTAAGACTAAAGTGTTAAAGCACTAGCATCTAAGGCTTTCGGCTTTATTTTTATTAATATTTATTTTTATTAATATTAATATTATTATTATTATTATTAAAAACTCTACCGCACTTGAGTTTTGAACCCACAACCATTGAATTGCTAGTCGAGACTCTTGCCTACTCGGCCACTCAGCCATAAATTTATATTTATATGTATGATTGAGACCGTTAAAGATCGCCTGTTTTTTTTTTTTCGTTTCAATTCCCTTCGATTCTTTCTGGATTTCCCAGAGGGAACAAAGTTAAGTAAACTTCACTTTTCATCTTTTAAGAAAGAAATCAAACATCATGGCCGAGAATAGACTTAAGTCGAACTCTCTTACTTGAAACAATTTCGAAAATTATAGAAAATTAAAAAAATATATATTTTTATTAATAGCAGATATCGGTCGAAGTTCAAAAACTTGTTGTTCTTTCAAAGCGAATCCTTTTTGCCTGCGGTAAACGTCATTTACAATTATTACGAGTGCAACATGAGAAGCCCGCATATCGTAGACTTTTCTTTTGTTGCTTTTCATACTAGCAAAGGTAAACAATAGTGGCGCTCGTTGGCAGGAATTTGCTTGAAAGTATCCTTAAAAAAAAACTTGACATTCGTGCAAATGGCTTAAATTAAATATTGAACCTTGTGCGCTAGGGCATAATGGAAACCGTTTAAATTGTAAAGAAGTAAAAAATCCTGCAGCACCTACGAATTTAGGCTAAAGTGCGCTTGAAGCCTAACATTACCGACGGGCCGACCAGAATGAGAAGCATCGCAATGAGATTGAAATTTCTGTGAAGACTTCCTTTAAGGCACTTTTCTGCAAGTAGTGCATATTTTTTTAAAAGCCTGTGATACGCTTTTTGATTTTTCAAGTATCGAAAAACACAATGCATAGAAAACAGGCGAAAGATATATGTTAACGGGAAACAACAAGACAAAAGTTTCCTTATTTCGCGATAGAAATAAATCCCCAAATGCTTTGGAATCGTTTATCTCTTAAAGCCTTTTTTGGAGGGGTACACACATGGAACTAGATAACCTACAGGATTTATACATATTTCGTCGGTTCACGATGCAAAACTTTACATATTGATTAGATAATAATAGTGTCCTTAGTTTGGACAGTATTTTAACAATAAGCAGGCAACCGGACTTGCGGGCAGGCACACAGGCAGGGGCAATACAAAGCTTGTTAATTAAACGATTACAGCTCGTTTCCGCATCGTACAGCTCTTTTCCGCATCGTATAGATCCTTTCGGCATCGCAACTGGACAGACGGACAGACAACACAGAAAGATCTACATATCTTTTAGCGGGCGATATAAAACGCTTAAAATTTACGCATTAATTAGACGACGATAGCTTTTTTAACATGAGAATTCTGATACCAGGCACATCGATAGCTGGAAAGTGTAGAAAAGGATTACAATAAGCACTTTTCGGGCAGTTAGGCAATGACCAGCCAAAAAAGTTTGAGCAAGTAAAAGTAAGGTAGTATAACAACCGATGACAGGATATTAACCGAAAATTTACTTACCTATCGTAGAAAAATATTTTGTTTTCCACATCCCCTCCCAGGTAACTGTTCGATCATATTTTTCAGTTGTTTATCAATTCCTTGGATGGGCTAGCACTCTATAAAGGCAAGGGCTTCTGTGAAAAGTTGCACGATTCCAAGTTGTTTTCAAAAAAAAATTCAATTTCCATGAGAACCGCATACTTGAAGTCCTAAAACTCGTGGCTTTCGAGATGAGAATAACCGAGGACAGGATATTAGCCGAAAATTTACTTACCTATCGTAGAAAAATATTCTGTTTTCCACATCCCCTCCCAGGTAACTGTTCGATCATATTTTTCAGTTGTTTATCAATTCCTTGGATGGGCTACCACTCTATAAAGGCAAGGGCTTCTGTGAAAAGTTGCACGATTCCAAGTTGTTTTCAAAAAAAAATTCAATTTCCATGAGAACCGCTCACTTGAAATCCTAGAACTCGTGGCTTCTCTTAGCGATTTTCCAATTATTTCCGAGAATAAAAAGGAATAAATTTCACTGAACGCACTTTAAAGAGTTAAAGCTGAAATTATTTTACGAAAAATCATTAAATCCGTTTCCGAAACTATGATAATAAAATTCTATGTAAAAACAAAACATTCACATGACAACGTACCCAACAATTTTAATTAATCGCCCCTAAGATGTAAAAGTGTTTATATGCGTTGCATAAATGCTATCGTTTCGCAAGAGTGTGTGCGTATTGCCTTATGGGCAGTAACTCCCAAAAAAAAAGGAGATTTCAGCCCGTTACTCATATGCAGTTTTCATTATAGGCAGTGGCGCGTAAAGTTACGGTATCGTTATTATTATCGCAACGTTCTTGCCGACTCAAGGCAAGGCTTCAAATTGCGTTCGCTGCCAAAATCATACGACACATAGGCTGAACATCACTCGTTAATACATTCATCGCCTTTGATCTTTGACACTCCCAGGCCAGTTTGTTGTTGGTTGTCACCGCACATACATATACAAGTTAATTACAAAGTGAAACGACACACACACATGTAATTACATATTCTTCTTGCGTTTGCTAACATCCGCAATCCCCGGAATTATACAGTGTTTCATAATAACATACATACAAACACATCACACACGTCAATACCAACCAACCAACCAACCAACCAACCAACCAACCAACAGACAAACTAGTTGTAGAGAAAAGACAGGAAAAAATAAATAAAAATCTCTTTGTGCAGACGAGTCGGCGAAGAGATCGACAACTGTCGAAATTATATCAATTTCATGTTTTTATTGCTGCGTTCTTGTTGCGTTTTCTATTATTAAAATTTTTTTTGTTGCGTACGTATTACGCAATTGTACGCAACATGTACACGCACATTTTGGCTAATTATTTAGGTTTCATCCTGATAAGCTTCAAGTGACGTTATGAAGTTTTCAAATTCAAACGTAAGATCAATAATTTTGAAAAGATTCCAGCTACACTATTACACTACACCGCACTGAACAACACTCTGTCTTATCGATGAAAAAGTTCTCTACTTAGGCTTAATCTTGCAGCAAAGTTATGTCACTGAAGTGTAAACGATATAAAGGAACAGAGAGTTTTTAAAAGTTTTGAATAAGTAAAAGTTAGGCGCTAAAGCAACACCAAAGACGGGAAACTTTATTTTTATGCAAATTACTGAGGCTTTAAGTTATACTTATGTTATCAAAACGGTTTGCAACATTCACGAATGATTCACTAAAACAAAATGTGCGTAGATCTAGACGTGCCTGTATGTGTGCATCTTTTGCTTTGCTTGGTAGATATTTACTTACATTAATCCGAGCAGCAAGTCAGGATTCACGGATTAAAACCTCGGTCTGGGTAGAGCGCACTTGGTCGTAGCTATAGTGAGTGTTCATTCCGTAAAGGCATAACTCTTGCCCATTGGGTACCCATCCAGTAGGAGGTGGCCACTCCATATCGCTTTCTTTTTTGTTATTGCTTTCTTACACGTGTTACACCCGTAGCGGACATGCTTTGCGTGATAGATGAGATCAAAAAACAAGTAAGAAGATTGTATTCGTTCCGGACCGTATTTTTTATATCCACTAACTTATCGCAATATTCAATTCGTACTCCACTCTATTCATGCATAGAAGTTACAGTTGGCCGAGTCGAGATTTATATGGCGTATGTGTTGTTCATTATAAGTAACAAGCAAAAATCACGTAAAGCAAAGGTTTTTCCAATTTTTGTTGCGTAGGCGTGTCCTTTGCAAAGTTAAGCTCCCTTTCAAATTCTTTCGCAAATTTGTAGGCGATATCTTCATTTTTGGCGAACGAGAGAATGTCTATCTCAGAGGCTACACAGTAGGCCAGAAGGACAGACGAAAGGAAGGACAGGCTGAAGTGCATTCTGAATCCAAAGCTGGCCTAGATTTTACACACTTTATGGAGCTTTGAAGTGCATTCTAAAGGCTTTATAAAGAAATTCAAATTTCGATACACTGTAATAATGGGTAGACGTGGGCAATTTTTCCCATTTTTACATAAATGCTACAGCATCGCTTATACTATGTACGTTCAAATTTTTATGGATTTATCTGTTGTAGTCTATGACTAATGATCAAAAACCAATTTTTTATTCTTTTCGAAAAACAGAGGAGTTCTCAGATTGCCTAGTACTGTACCAAATTGGCACATTTTCAATACCAAACTGCGTATAAGAGCTTTCAGTGCTTCCGACAAATTTAAAGCCGTTGACTTCATTTTTGTAGTGAAACGAATGTTTGTTGCAGACATTACACAACAACGCGCAGACGGATAGACGGGCAGACATGCTCAAATCTGATATTGAGAAAGGATATACATATACTTTGTGCGGTCTCCGAAGTTTCCTTCTGAACGTGGCAAAGGTTTTTACAAAATCCATATACCCGTCGTCCGTCCGTCGGCGATGGATATAAAAAAAGGATATAAAAGAAGTTCGTGCACTGTTAATATTGAAAATGGATTAAATGGATCAAAGGACAAGCTTAGAGTGTCGTATTACCTGGAGGGATAAGAATGGTTTCTGGGTTTTTTGCTCACTGGACATAAACTCCATCGGATACATGAACTCCACCGCATATGTTTCTACGAAAATGATAAAAATCAGCAACACTTACCTAATATTAGGTTGGGGAAAAAGAAATCCATTATTTCTTCTTCTTCTTTTGATTCTTTTTGAATCCAGCTTTGTGTAAATGGTTTAAAACTGTTTTATGGTCGATTTTTAGCTCCTGGGGGATGTTACGACCGGCCGATTTTATCGACATTTTCGACGACCGGCCTACCTGTGCGAGGTGCATCTTTAACATCAAAAATTCCTGAACGGAATCTACGAAACCAAAATTGCACATAATTGGCTGTTACAGTATCGGAACCATAAACCATTAACACCATTCACAATTTTAGCCGCCTGGCTTGCATTTTCGCCTTTGTCAAAGAAAAACTGTAAAATGTACCGAATTTTCTCTTTGTTCACTTCACACATTTTTAACACGCTGTAACTCACAACTGAATGCACCAAACAAAAAACAACAAAAGAATTTTTTTTACTGCGAAATGTCACCTTTCCAACGGCGCATAAATCTGAAATTGTTTGATCGTTACTTTACGAGAAATCTACCAGTGCAGCCATCTACCGAAAAAATAATGGATTTCTTTTTCCCCAACCTAATATTATTTCTATTTTGATGAATTTCTGTTAAAACGTTGATAAGCGTACTAGTACAAGTATATGTCTTATCGGTGGTGTTGTGCTAATTTTTTTTTTTACCGGAACGCGTATATTTAATTATATAGACAGGGTCGATCCTGGATAGGCGTCCGCTCTGTGCGGTGTGTAATAATAATAATAATAATAAGTAATAAACTAATAAAGTTTAAAACATCTACCAACACTGGAAACCAACATCTGGAAATTCTAGTTCACATTAAAAGTATAATAAAAATATCGAAAGTTAATTTTTTTTTTAATCTTAAGAAAACGGTGTGTGCGAAGCATCCGGTCACAATCGAGTATAATTTTCTTTCCTCCTTTTAGGCTAAACTAATAATTTTAAGTCCCGAGTGGCCGAGTATGTAAAGGGTCTCGACTAACAACTCAATGATCGTGGGTTCAAATATCACGTGCGGTAGAGTTTCTTAATAGAGCCGAGAAAGCCTTAGATGCTAGGGTTTTAAGACTTTAGTCTTAGAATTTATTCTGTGGCTAAATTATGAGTAATAATAACAACAATAATAACAATTTTGAAAAGAACTGGTGATAAGAAGGCTGCTCACAATCCTCAAAAAGGAAAAACATTGAAAACACAATTCCCATCAAATGCCTGCTTAGTGTGTAACGATACATTAGTTAGGATCGGGAATTTCCGTTATTTCAGCTAAAATCAAGGAGAGATATATCGAAGTTATTATAAAAAAAAATATCTAAAAAAATCGCGTCATTTTAACGATCTACCACAAAGGGTTACATGAATGCAAGCGAGCAATGCAAACGAAGAATCGGCAAGAAATTAAAATGTTTGTCTTAAAACGCGTATCATCTGCTGTGGAAATTATGAAAGTAATCATAAGCTTCAGTTGCTTATAAAAGGTCGTTCATTACTCGTGATACTCGTTAAGAGTGATATTTGCTAAGATTTGAAAAAGAAACAAAACAACTGAACGTATTAAAGTAAATTATGCTTTATTTCGAAGCCTAGACAGTTGTGCAGTTGTGTTCCGAATAAAATGTCGATAACCTTTTTGAGCACATAGATGCGCAGGATAGTCCCAATTGTCGATCACTCTGTCCAACATCATTAGCGCTATGATGTTGCGCTAGTCTGACAAACTGTCGCCAGTTCAATGTCCTCCTCCAAGTGTTCCAAAGTTCGCAGC
This sequence comes from Glossina austeni, assembly GCA_000688735.1. Lineage (NCBI taxonomy): Eukaryota > Metazoa > Arthropoda > Insecta > Diptera > Glossinidae > Glossina > Glossina austeni. The sequence continues at coordinate 125,509 of KK502634.1, forward strand.
CTGATAGGATAGGTGTAGGCTACGAAGTTGGCCCCAAAGGAAAAATCCATGGCTGCTAAATCAAGCGGGCTCGAAACGGCGACCGTAACCCAAATTTTCTGGTGAACAAACGATGGGCGGCCACAATTGAGCTGCGACTTTATTTTGTTTTGGATACATTTTCACACTTGAAAGCCAACAACAAAGTATATTAATCCGCCTGAGTGGCCGAATAGGCAAGAGTCTCGACCAGCAATTCCAATGGCCGTGGGTTCAAATATCAAGTGCAAGTGTGGAGTTTTTTAATAAAGCCGAGAAAGCCTTTGATGTGCAGAGCTTTAAGACTTTAACCTTAGAATTTATTCTCTGGCTGAATTTATAATAAAAAAAATTATAATAAAAAATATTAATAAGAGACCTTGTAAGAGACTCTGTAACCTGTACCCTATAAATGGTAGTTAAATTGTGTTTCATTCTTTAACTATTCTTCAGTTTTTGCTCTTCACCTCTTGGTCGTAAGTAAACTAAATTAATTACTTAATGATTTGAATGCAATGTCCCCGCCCATTTTTTGAGGAAATCCTCCTCACTGTAAGCAAAAAGCGTAAAATACTTTGCATGACCGATAAAAGTGAAAAGAAGATGAAATGTTGACAATTTTCATAGTTTTTTTTAAATCTTCATCTCTTTGCCGTGGTTTTCCTAAGCAAATTTTTCTTACTTCAATTGTTTAAACAATTGTAAAATTTTATTTAATTACCTTTAAATGATATTTGAAAATAAAAATTCATTCATTTTTTTTTTTTCATAAATCTCGATTTATTCTTGTGTGCTTTCACATTACATTCGACCAATTAGTGAAAAAGAAATTTAAATAAAAAAATTATTAGGCCTTCATGGACTTTATTTTAGTTCTTTTTTTTTTTTTTGTTTTTATCCATTAATCTCTCTCTGTATGTTATTAATTAGTTTTTCTTTTGTTTTTCTTTTTATTAATACTTATCATCGTCGTTTTCTTTTTTTTTTCTTTGTTTTTTTTTTTTTGTTTTTTTCATTACGCTATTATATGCAACCGAGCGCAAATGAAATTTTCAAAGCGAAGAATCCTTTAAGAAAAACTCAACCAATCATTGTATAAAATTAGTTGCAGTACGTTTCATCTTTGTTTGATGTACGTACGTACACACGTACGTATGCACACTAAGGTTTAAAACTTTTAATGGTTTTGTGAGAAAAACTTTGCCTTTTATTTTTTTTTTTTTTTTTTTTTTTTATTTATTTGTTTAAGTTCATTAAATGACTGCATTTGTTTGTCTAGATGTGAATATGTGTGACACAATTCTGATTTCCCTGTTAGATGAAGGAAAGAGGAAAGCGGACCAAACTTTTTATTCAAGTTTTTTTTTTGACTTTCTTCATATATGAAATCTAACGAAATGCTATGTGCATCGAATGTGGAGAAAAAAAAAAAGGAAATTTTCTTATATTCAGGAGTGAGTTTTAAAATAATTTCACACTTGCTTGGACTCTTACAAGTAGCCAGTAGTAGTTGTTGTTGTTGTTGTTAGTACAGTTAAAGTGTGAGCAACTCTTGCATACAAAGTTTTATTAAGTTGCACTCTCTGCCTACGCGTTAAGATATTTTCTGATATTTTATAACCGGGTTAAACGTGGTTACGAAAAGAAACGGAAAGAAGGAGAAAAAAAAAACCGTTTAACAAGGACTCGAGTTTTGTGAAAGCGTGAAATATGTTTTCTTAACAATATTTCATTTGTTCAACTTTTAAAACAATTTAAAGTTGAATTTTTTTTACTTTTTTCTTTCTTTCTTTTGACAAAGTTTTTGCTTCTTTTCAATTTTCCATTTCTCTTGTATGTGTGTGTGTGTGTGTGCGTGTGTGTGTGTTTGATATGAGAAAATAAAAAATGAAAATTTCTCTCAAAAGTTTTTCAGCGAAAAATTTGTATAGTTTTAAGTTTCCTTTGCAGTTGTTATGTTGTTTGGTTTAATATTTTTTTTATTTTTCTTTTATTTTTCTTTTATTTTTGTTTCGCGACTCTACCCACTGGCTGGGAGTTAGTTTTTGCTGGTGCACCGCACAGCTGTGGATTTCAAGTGTCAGGTTTGCTTTTTCACTGCCTTTGGAAATTTCTTTTTTTTCGTTCTTTTTTTTTTTTTGTTAACTATCGCGCTTTCCTAGCTTTAAAAATGGTTACGACAGTCATCGGTCAATTTTACAGCCACAAATTATTTTCTGCATTTTATTGTTACAAGACTTGAATTGAAAATGAAATCAATTTAAAAATTTCTCGATATGCGTTGAACTGTTTGTTTGATTCGTTTCCTTCGCTTTGGTATGAAATGTATTTTTGGGATAAGATTGAAAGTTAATTCTCTACAGTTTACAAGCATTAAAGACGACTAAAGTACAACTAAGTTATTTATTATTAAAATCTTTTTCATCAATTTTCCTTTAGAATAAGTAAATGAATATTATATTAGGGTTACCCATAAGTAATCAATTATTTTATTTCAATTATGACGACGCCTTAAAATCTCTAGTGGAGTCCGATCCTAGGTTAACTATACAGGAACCTTGGGTCTATCTGGTCCACCGTACAAAGGCATTTAAAAAAAATTGGCAATGGGTACATAGACAAGGTAAATGGATTCCACACCTGTTGTCTGAGGCCAATAGAGATCTACGGCGAACAATTTGTAATTCAATGCTCTCACCAAACTAAGCAGAGATCCATTTTTGTCTAGGATCGTAACTGGAGATGAAAAGTGGATCCTGTTGTCTGAGGCCAATAGAGATCTACGGCGAACAATTTGTAATTC
>KK502634.1:150673-171487 GCA_000688735.1 Glossina austeni
TCTAAGCAAAGTTTCAGAATTCAGTTTTTTAGTTGACGACGGAATACGGACAGCACTATCCACATTTTGTTATTCACTAGCACATGCTAAGCCAGACTGCATGCATTCTATGGAATTTTTAAAGTGCGCTTTCTACGCTTTCATATAAACTTTCGGTAAAACTCATATCTTTAATACTCTCTACGGTTAATAAAAATGAAAAAAAAAAAAAAAAAAAAAAAAATATCGTAACCTTCGGTCAGAAACTTTGTAGCTAGACGTACAGTTATGGCTATCAGTTAACACAACGCATCGAGTGGAAAACCCAAAAAGTAATCGACATCAGACGGTTCAGTTCGGACGGCTCCTTGTGAGTATTTATTTTTGTTTGTATAAAATGATGAAAGCACTAGAGGTTACTCGTTTTGCAGAGCAGGTCTAACTAACTAATACTCAACTTACTAACTAATACTTAACTTACTAACTAATACTTAACTTACTAACTAATACTATACTTAACTAATACTTAACTAATGACTTCCATAGGGGAAAGATTTTGAAAAGATGACCTTCAAAATTCTTAAAGGAAAATCTATATGATATTCATGTATATATGAAATTTATCTGCCATAGAAATTCATCTCATGAGTTGACTGAATAAATAGAAAAAATATTTCAAATTAAAGAACACTCAAAAAAAAAATCTAAACATCAATAAATAAATAAATAAAAAAATGAAACAAGAATCCAGCGAAAATTGTAATGGCAAACAAGGCCGGCCTTTAAATATGCTGCACCACTTCTTCTTAGTTTACTTTCTTGGTAAAATGCCAAAAATTGCCTCACCTTTACCAAGTAAACACTTATTTTTCATAGGAGACCTTAAAACAAAACCTAAGTGCCCCGCCTTTGTTAAAGTTAACTTTTTGTTACTAGAATTTTCTTCCTCTTCAATCATTTGCGTCACCTAGTACTCAGAATTGAAATTTAAAAGAGGCCTTTAGGTCGGGAAGGGTCTCAAATAAGGACCTGGGCAGTCCAAACTCGCCGTGCCACGTTTATGAGCCAAACAGATATTTTGGACAGATTTCCAGCAAAGAATGCTAAGAATTGGTCTTTGTTGTCATTTTTCCTAAGAACGCTTTTCCTGAAGGAGATGCAAAAAACTTTGTATTGATCTCTGCCGAAAACTTTTAAAAAGTTTTTTTCACACAGCATCGTTGTACGGGCAGTCAAGGCAGGGTACCAAATACACGGACGGCCCAAATCGATTCAGAAAATAGTTTTAAAACAGATTAGGTTATAAATAGCATTTAAATTTTTATAAAGGACCCTAAGGGTAGATACACGAGCAGTTCCAATCAATTCAGAAAATAGTTTTAAGACAGATTAGGTTATAAATGGCAGTTAGATTTTTATAAAGGACCCTAAGTGTGAACCTAAACTTTTTAAGTTCTTCGGCAATTTTTCTTTTTTTTATTTTCAAACAAATATTTAGCAAAATGAAAATGATGCCGAAAAACGAGTAAAAATTAATTGAAAACGTTTAAGAATAAAACGAAATGATTTTCATTTTTTTGTTTTTTTTTTTTGTTTTTGTTTTTAACAGATGATAAGCTAGCTATTCTTTTCTCCCTCAGAAATGCAAACATCAGCAAAATGTTCCTCCTTCTAAGGAAACAATTTTACTATGCTTTATGTATGTATGTATGTATGTATGTATGTTTAAGTGGAAGCAATTTTCATAATGATTTCTACACTAACTATCTTCTCTTTCCCCGTCGCCTTAATCTGCCCCATCGCCACTATTCAGCTGCTATTGAGATTTTCAATGTAATGTTTTGATGCACTCAGTATGTAATAAAAAACATGAAAGGAAAAGCATTCAAACGAAAGTAACAAACATATGTCATGCGATACACACGAATATAAATAACATCCTACGGACTCTTTTTTCTTTTTTTTTTTAACAAAGAATTCTTAAACGAAACAACTAAAGAAAATCTATTCGTTGTTGCGGCAAATCTTGGAACCGTATAAATGCATTTTGCTCCTCTGGTTTTTGCAAAAATTATTAAATCTTTACACTTTGCTTGGCTTTGCCTATAAGAGAGACAGAGAGAGAATTTTAACAACAACAAAACAAAAAGAACACGAAAGACTCCATGGTACGCTAGACAAGGCATCGAAAATTCACGCTGATCTTAGAATCCCTGACTTTTATCCTCTTTTTCCACTTTTTCTTGCCAATGAAGCGTCAATCTTAGGCTTATCGACCACCTAAGGAAATGATGCAAACCTGTAGTCATCTCATGCAATATCCAGCATAATTATAGGAGAGGAGAGTCAATATTGTCAGGAAATAGCAAAACATTTTCAAATTAATTAAAATAGAAATTTTATGTGTGTGTAAAATCCTTGCAAGGTTCTCTGATTTTTGTTGTTATTGTAGTTTTCGAAGAAAAAAGAGTCATTTTACTGATATTAAAGTTCAATAAATGAATTCTATCGTCAAACAAAAGCAAAAGTCTTATGCAAAAAATTGAATGGGTGTTCGTTTTTTGAGTACAATTGAAATTTGCTTGCAATTGTTTGTCTCCCATCTCTTTGAACGTTTTTTCCACCCACTTATTTGCGAGTAGAACAGCAAAATGCTTTTACACCATTACTACTGAAGAGGGCTTTCCAAGCGTACGCATCATGCACATATCGATCTTATTTTGAAAACTAAATCCACTTAAAAAGCAATAGAAAATCTCTATTACCTGAGTTATTATTCAAAACTGTTAAAGTGTTAAGTGCTTTTTCCCGTCCAGTGCGATCCCAAGCATTTGACGATTGCAACAAGAGCGTATTAAAAAATGTATTTTAGTATTATTTTCCATCGCACAATCACTTGTGTGCTTAAAAATGTGCAGAATATCGTAAAATGAAATGGACGCTAAAATTTTTGACGACATTTTAAGAAACTTTACATCAACATCACTGAAATATTCAAAGTTTGACTATATTTTGAAAATGGAAGAAAAGGACGTAATATTTTTTTAGGGAAAATCTCAAGTGTCAGGAGTCAAAACTTACGACTGTTACTCGATGGCATTCAAAAATTTGCAAAAGTTGCACTCATTACAGGGGTATTCCGGGTATTCCGGGTAAGAAATTGAACTCTACATCAACGCCACTGAAATATTCAAAGCTTGATTATATGAAAAGGAAAACTGTCTGTCTGTCCAAAGTTAAGACTGTTACTGGATGGCATTCAAAAATTTGCAAAAGTTGCACTCATTACAGTGATATACAAGAAATTTAACAACAAAAAGCATTCAACTAAAGACAAAGACAAATAAGTCGAAACATTATAGAGCGGGCCAGACCAACTATTAAATAATCTACACAAGTATGTATAATACAATCATTCGTTTATTTCCGTGATAATATGCCAAAAATGATACCTTGATTTTATTTAAGGACATACTTTTCATAAAACTCATTATAAGGGACGATAAGCCCAGCGCCAACTGATGTGATCCAAATTTAAAAAAGCGTGATTTTCTTCTTCAAGATTTTATTATCTTTCATCTGTTTTCGCAATTGGTAGCCAAGAACTAAACTGTGCCACGGTGAGGTGTAAATATAGATCTCTGTGATCCTATGTGAGCGTAGAGTTAATTTTTACGCCAGGTTACCATTACGGATCAATGTTCCACAATAACAAAAATTAAAGGTTTTTGTTGTGCAAAGACTTCCTTTTCATAGGAGCGGGCTCAAAAATTGTCGCATTTAAACCAAATTTTCTATATGAGTTTAGAGCACTGAAGTGAAGAGGTTTTGTCGAGATATTTTAAAAACAGCCAAGTTTTTTATCATATGGGAACTATCTGGAACTAAGTTGCGGTCGCAAAAGTGTTGAGATTCAATCTATTTTCAATTATGACTTCTTGACTGAACACAAATCACTTGCACAGACATTAGACGGACAGACGGACAGACGGACAGACGGACAGACAGGTTTAAATTGTTTCAAAAATTCAGCAAAACATAATTCATTATGCTGGGTGAATAATCTGTTGTTAGTTTGCGAAATTCTAAAAGAAGAAGAAGAAGAATTTCACTGGATCACCATAATAAATAATAAAAATTTCTTGAGCGTCTCACATACATTCTGTAATAAGAGCGATGTAGGATACAATCAAAAAGCTTACCATGAGAAATCGTCTTTTCAGGAACATTAACATATGTTAAGCAACCATTTGCGGTCAACTTTCATTCTAATGAATTAATTTTAAGCTTAATAGCGTAAGTCAAAGTATTTTTTTCAAGCAAATTAACTCGATTATTATTATCAGATAGGTTGTCATTAGGTCTATCAATGGTTTCTAGATCGCTATCATCGTGTTCTGCTCCTGTACGAGTGTGTTTTCTTTTTACTGTTTTCATTGCTTTGCAATGCGCTACTCGACACCCTATGACAAGTTCGAGCGTCCGGATGTTCTAAAAATATATTTAGCATATATTTCATTGCATGGTAGAGCACACATATATTCCCGTCAGTGTGTGTGGGGGGATAAACTCAACATTTGACCAGTTAGCTAAGAAAAAAAAAGAATTCACCTATCGTCTCTTTTACACACACACACATTTATGTCCTGGAATTCAAGCCCATTATATAAATCACACGTTAATGCACGTGTACTCAGCCGTTTAACTTAAGTAAACCTTGTATGTACGTATGTGCTTACTGTACTGTTGGCTTTAGTCAAACTTACAAACCACCATACATACGCAAAATATTTTATACCCACATGTACTATTATGCACGTATGCACGCATGTATTCACTTGGGATGCGTTGTATAAAATGCTATTTAAGGGCGGGCGGGACATTTCTTCTCAATTTCGAAGAGAAATAAACTCAGTAACGATTACAACAAACGTGCCCTATAAATACGGATTAACTTCGTATGCCTGCATTTTAATAATTTATTGAGATTAAAGGACTAAAACTCTGCAGTCACATGATCAGAATTTTTAGTTTCTAGTTTCCCACACTCTCGTAAGATTACGAGGCTTTTTGTTAATTACAAGTAAATATCAAGTAAATCAAAAAAAAATGCGCCCAAACAGGAGGTAAGTACATACGGCCCTTAGCTTGTCAATAAATTGAATTGTGCCCTACATGTACGCTACGATAAATTGCCCATGTCTCGAATACATATACAGAGGCTTTCGGTTTGTATTTTAAACAAATATTTGCTTGCTTGGTTAACAGATTCGCTTCAAAATTTTGCTTTCTTTCCCAATTTAAGCTAAAACTTGAATGTACATTTTTTTAATTATAATAATAAAGAATTTAATCTTCGTTGTTAGCATTGTTTAGCGCTACTGCAGAGAAAATATTTTATAAAAAAATTTACTTTAAATATTCGATTTTCATGAGCAGAATGTGTTCTGGAATTTTTTAAACAAAATAGAAAAAACACATAGACACACACACAAAAGAGATAGAGAGAGAGAGAGAGAGAGAAAGAGAGAGAGAGAGAGAGAGAGTAACTGTGTTGATTGTCAAGTCCAAGTCAACATGAATCAAAAGGAAGAATTTATTTTGATTTAACTTTCCTGTCGCAAGTGTGACATCAACATATACAAGGAGGAGGCAACACAGAGAGACATTAGTTGTGCCGTTAAAGGCGAGCATTTATGATGCACATGAATATCCGTTGCATACCCTTTTTTAAGCTGAACTATGTCCGTGCGATGAATATAAAAAAGTAAGAAAATTATATTTTACTGCTGCAACTGCTGAATGTTTTGCTTCTCTTAGGAAAGGAGGGAAACAAGAAAACTATCAAAACTTTGATTCTCTATAATATTGGCTGGGAGTAGTCGATTTTTTCGTGCAAGTGTCACCGAAGTGGGCGTAGAAATTTCTGCCAATGTATCCGAATAAGAAGAAGAAATCCTACCATTTTTTTATTATCTGCTTTTAAAAAGACTGATACTCTTAGTTCACCTTATACTATAAACGTATCCTGCATCTCTGGGTACAAAAAAAGGCAAAATCTTCATTTCTCTTTGGTGAGCAAGAGCAGGATATTACACAGACGGCCATGTTAGAATTTCCTGGGGTTTAGGAATATTTCGGAATACTTCATAAGATTTCTGAAGCTTTCTTGGGGATGTTGCAAACGTTTAGATACCATGAATATATTCAACATTTTTCGGTAATGAGTGTAAAAAGGGGGCAGATATTTGCCAGTTTTTGTTAAAACAATTCCTATGTTATTAACGACACACAAGATACGCTTATAAATGTGTCGATATATTTACTCTCATAGATGTAGAAAAAACATGTTTCTATACCCTACACTCTACTCTATATGGTACAAAACATATTAAAGTTGTGCAGATGTATGTAACACTTAGAAAGATTTAAAATAAGCTCAGCTTTTATTATATCCATCGATTCAGAACCAGGTTCTGAGTAGACTTAAGCCTGCCTTCTTAGTCCATATGTTTTTGTGTTTAATGTGCAGATCATGATTTTCGCGATATATCGACGAAATTTGCCGCACTGGCGTGTTTTAGCCCAAGTATGCTCTCTGGTGCATACGACTTATATGGAAATATTTTTAAGGACCAGTGTCCGTACAACGGTCCATTTTGAAGCATATGGCACTTTTCAAAAAATGTCCGCTAGAATCACGCACGATGTAAACAATATGAAGCAGGAGGGGGCAACTTTTTTAAATCAGCCAACATGTAACCGTTCCTACGAGAAGTAGAAGAAGAAGAAGCCTTTATTTCTAGAATTCATTCTTATTAGAAATTTGAAATAAAGATTAACAATATCAAGTTCGGATGGATCTTGTAGCCAACAACAAAGTAAGAATTGTGTTACGCCTTAAAAGGATGTAAGGTATTTAATGTCCATCGTTACTCTTACTTGGTTTGTCTTTCCTATAGCCGTACAGTGCGTATGTGTTGTGTAAAAATATGTTTTGTTTCAACATTTTACTCTCTCATCGAATAAAACAAACATATTATCATTACTTGCTTGTGTACGTACGTACGTACACAGGTTGATGCGGATGTTCAACTCCATTTTCTGTTTATCTGTTTTTATGTTTTTATGGGAAAATTGAATATCAAAAAAAACTGATATATAATCGAAATAGGTTTTTGCATGTTTTACATTTTATGCATTTGTATGTATGTACTTCTACACGTAAACATTTTATTATAACCTTAACGGTACAAAATATTTCCATAACTATATATAAAAAAAATGAAAAAAAACTACAAACAACAAAATATTAAGCAAAATACATAAATTCTCGTCCAACAATGTTAATACATTTTCCTATTAAAAACTTCATATGGAGACGCATATCATGTATGCACAGCCACGAACAAATACATAGCAACAGTTGAAATAAACAGAAAATGCTTACTTAAGAGCTATGCACACAATTATAAATAATTATCTCAGATTGACTTTCTTAGAGAGATCAACGTCAACGTATTTAACCGTTTGAGTACCAAGCCGCGCCAGCACGCTGTTCAGATTTCATGTCGAGAAAACCCAGACAGTTTTGAAAAAAAAACTGTCGAAGAATCCCAAGCGAATCATTGCGCTGTTTAGATTTTATGTCAAAACTGTCTGGGTTTTCTTGATTCTTCGCTAGTGTTTCTTCAAAACCATCTTGGGCTCAAAACGGTTAAACAAATATTTTACACATATTTGGGGGATTCCTTAAGGTACTTAACAACAATAAAGCAAGATAGCGTGGCAACTGCTCTAGAAAAAAAAAAAATACTTTTTTTTAATTCACAATTGACTTTCAAGTTCAGTAGTAACTTGTTAAGAACTTTACCTCCAATGGGTGTTGTTAAAGCTTAGCCACTTTGCCTTTAAATTTTCGAAATAACTTCCTAGGGACTTTCCCTAGGAAACAAGTACAATTTTTTGAAAATATATTGACTCTGACGCTGAAATCGGCGTCGAGTTTAGTAGAAGTATTATATTTTTTTCGAAAAAAATTTCCCAAATCCATTAAAGTGAACTAATCGTAAAGACTGCCATTATTGAGAATCAAATGGTTGAGAATTGTCAGATACTTTAATGGCATGACCAACTCAGGAAAATGGTGTCAAGTAAAAATCATTTAAAAAATTAAACCGATGATAGTTTCAAGCAGTATCTTCACTCGTAAAATCAACCCGTCCAAATCTAGGATATTTAGGCGATGATTTGAAACAAGAATCAAAAATAGTAATAAATGAAATTTGCAAAGTGTAAGCAATTTTCGAAAAGCGGTTCTAATTGAATAAATATTTTTTTACCTAATTATCGGCATCCGGTTACTTATACTCATTATCCACAAAATGTACTAAGAATTTAATTCTAAATTACACTAAAAAGTTATAAATTTCGAACTAAACGTGTCTCTAAAGGTATATGAAAAGTTATTTCGGAATGGAAAAATTCTTAAAATTCCCTAACTTTAAAAAAAAAGTTTAGATGACGTCATAATACCAAAGTTCTAAATTAATTGTTCCTTCTTTTTTCGATTCAATGCATGTGTGCATGGGATGGTCAACAATATTGTTAATTGAGAAGAAAGTAAAAGCAAGGAAGAAAATTGTATATGTAATCGCGACCGGGTCTTTTATACCCCTCACCGTTTAATGCTGATCAATGAAATGTAGACTTTGTAACTTTGTAGGTGAAGGTGCTTTCTTTTCATTTTTTTTTTTTTTTTTGATCAAAGAATGAAATTTTAATATCCTATGATATTGAGTAGGCGTGGTCATTTTTCTCTATTTTTGTAAAGATGTTGCAAGACTACCCACAGAACATACATCCAAATTTTTATCGTTGTATCTATTGTAGCGTATAAGTGCATATGGTCGGAACCTATGTTGCACTGCGATCGTGTCCCTTGACCAATGCAATTTCTTTACTACCTAACTAACCTAACAATTCAATTTCTATACTACTTACTAACCTAAGCGCAAGACCCTTTTGCACCTTTGCAACCAGAAGAGTGTTTACTACAGGCATTCCATAGTTCAAAAGGTGGACAGACAAATACATGCAAATTTTTAGCGAGCAAAAATCCAAATTTGTTTATTTTTGAAAACGGAGGTGGTCTTAGGTTATATTGTACTGCGATCATGTCCCTTGACCGATTCAATTTCTGTGTGCAAGACCCTTTTGCACTTTTGCAACCAGAAGAAGAGTGTTTACCACAGGCATTACACACTTCAAAAGGTGGACAGACGAACACACCTCGAATCTTTGAGCTTTCCTTTCAAATGTTGCAAACGTTTTCACAAAATGATTGTACCACTGAATCCTCGCTGATAGATATAAAAATATTTATTAAAAACGTTGTTTTAAATTTCATCTATTTAATTGCCCTTGGCTGTATGTGTGCATATATTAAGCTAAATAAAATATTCATATGAGCTTTTCAGCCAGAAAAAGAACGTAAATATTTATATGCGAAAAAGAAGTTCTTTTTACTTTCCATTAACCATATTGCTCAAGCAGAAATTTTACTTAATTTTAATGAACTTAAAAATTTTCTTTTTCCATTCAAAATGGAAAAATATATTAATTCTGTGAAATGTTTGCTGCATCGGATGCAATTGCATAACTGATGTCATGGAAATTTCTTAATCATCACAAGGACAAGATTCCCTGCATGCACACTATCGTCTATTTGTCTATTCTTTTATTCTTTCTATTTTCCTTCGACGGACTAAACTGAAGCATCATCAGTCAATTATTGATCTATAGATTTGTCTATAATTAGCAAGAGTTCGAACCTTAGCTTAACTTTTGACCGACTTTAATAAACTTTCCAACCTTTGGTTGGCAGACCTCCTCTCTTTGTCGTTGACTATTTTATTTTACATATCTTTCGGTTCGAATATGTTATGCTGGTTATCTTATGTCCGTCTGAAGATGTTTTTATGTTTCTTTTTTCAAGCAACAGCTTTCACACGGCAAAATATTTATTTGTGTGCAGCGTGCCATGAAATGTTTTCTCATCCATAGCCCGTTATCTTTGTTTATCTTTATCGGCTTTAATTTATAAAACAACAAAAACAAATGAATAATACGGTATTAAAAGATTAAATTTCTTTTTTAATATATTTTTTGATGCTTGAATAAGTAAATAATAAAAATAAAGTCCGCATAATTTAGTTTAATGGAGTCAACAATTAATTTACAGAATAACATGACTGATAAAATGTTCTACTATTTAAGGTAGAACCGAAAGTGTCAATCAGTACAACGAACATTTTTCTATGGGCACTTTTTAGTTAACACTAGCGAAACAAAATTTGCACCAAAATCTTCCATTAGCCATTGGTCTTCTTTTTTCATTCAGGAAAGACATCTCGATAAGCACAGTGACAAGACACAAGACATAGTAAGCACAGTGAACGGTTCAGGTAGAATTCAGGTAGTAAAACAAGGAAGTTACAATTATGCCTATTGTGCCTATTATGAGTAAAGTAATCGAAGTCTTAAACGGTCCTAATGAATGTTTCTTCGAAATTCCGCAACCTAAAGTTATCGATTCAAATTGGGTACGCAAGGGGTCATCAAGTTATAAGACCGCGAGAATTCGAACAAAGAAAGAATGAAAGATAAATGGGCGGACGGACAAGTGGAGAGACGGATAGACGGTCAGAAAGCCAGTCATGAAAATATGAGCAGACTTAAAGACGGACGGACGGAAACATCATCGAACTTAAACCGATTTTGATCGAACTTGGAATCACGTTGGATACGCGAAAAACATGTATTTTCTTTATGAAGATTTCATTGGATGCTGCCTACTTGAAAACGGACAGAGGGAAACGCCATCGAATTTAAATTGATTTTGATCGAATTTGGAATCACGTTGGATATACGAAAAACATGCATTTCTTTGGATGCCGCCTACTTGAAGACGGACGGACGGCAACACCATCGAACTTTAGTCGATTTGGATCGAATTTGGAATCACGTTGGATACACGAAAAATATGTGTTTTCTTTTCCATTGCATGCTGCCTACTTGAAGACGGACGGACGAAAACATCATCGAATTTAAATCGATTCTGATCGAATTTGGAATCACGTTGGATATATAAAAAACATGTAATTTCTTGATGGAGATTTCATCGGATGCCGAAGACGGACAGACTTTGGAATCACGTTAGATATGCAAAAAACATGCATTTCATTGGATGCTGCCTACTTGAAGACGGACGGACGGAAACATCATCGAACTTAAGTCGATTTTGATCAAATTTGGAATCACGTTGAATATACGAAAAACATATATTTGCTCTATGAAGATTTAATTGAATGCTGCTGGTTACTACGAAAGGAAAGACCGGTCTTGTACACTTGCAATGAACATTAAGAAAGTTATAGGCTGTATTACCCAACATCTGCTAAATAAAAATGAATGGACATCAGAGATTCCATAAATATTCGCATAAGATTCGGAGGGCTTTTAGCTACACACACACATTTCTTCACTTTTTGGTTTCTTTTGTTTAAACAATTCGAGAAACAACATTGAGCTCATTGCTCAAGTGGCTTCATATGAACTGCCGACTGAACAACGCAATGCTCATCTTTTATTAATGCGAATATCGATATAAAATTCTTTCGTTATTTAGACGGACTTACATACTAAAGGCATTCTCTTCACTTTGCTTATGAAAGGATAATGACGTAGAGTACATTATTCATATTATTCCGTTGGACTTAAGTGGCAAACTAAACGATTAGATGGATACATAGCGTAGTTTTAATCATTACCAGTTTTTCCCTTTTTTTTTTTTTTATTTGACGTAATAAACTAAAGGCAAGTCAGGCATAAAATCTCATGATTTATGATTGATTTATTAATTAATATAAAGACCATGGCCATCTTCTTAATGATAGGATTACGCTCAAGCGCTCAATCTATTAAAAGTCGAAATTAAGTCAAGTGAGATTTTCACAGCCAATTATCTAAATTAAAATCAAAGAAAAAATAAAAATTATTTTCTCAGGCCGCAATTTAGAAAGAGAGAAACGGTTGTAAAAAAAAATTCTTGAATTATTCCAGCATTAAAGCATAGGCAAGAGGTTGTTGTGGTATAAAAAAATAAAATCATTTTTTCTTTCTTTTTTTTTTCATATATAATAACAAATGTTTTTCATCCTAAAAACAATATGGCAGAGATAAGGTGCAGTCAAATCAAAGCCCCCAAGGTAAAGGGAAATCAAAAGCCCTTTCCCAGGCGCAACATATACAAATGTGAGTGTGTGTGTGTGTGTGTGTGTGTGTGAGCGAGTATCTATATCAATGCCTGTAAAATTTTATAATAAACAAAGAAACCTTTGGCATGGCAAACAAAGCGAGCTTTGTATGTCACTCGTGTAATGCCTGTCAGCAGATTTTACAAATAAATGAAAATATTGAAAAAAATTGCTTCTAAGATGCGGTACATATATATGCATGTAAATAAAATGTTTATAAACATAAGGTGTAAAAATAAGTCATGTCCGGCTATTTTTTCTTTTTTTTGTTTCTTTAATGAAAAACAGGCTTTTTTCCGAAGAAAGAGTAAAAAGTGTTTTTAGGTAAACCCTTTTCTAACAGAGTAGGAATTTCGTGACGAATAAACAATCGCCCTTTCGAGCGTGTATATCAAGGTTATCATGACAAGCATGAAGGGCGGAACACGGAAGACGGAAGGCGGAGGTGGGATGCCCCGTATAAATAAAGCACAACTGCTAGCAATATTGTAACCTATGGCTGGATGGGTGGCGCTCCACTATGCGCAACCCATCGCTTCATTATGCGATATGGAGCCTACGTAGACTCCTCGCATACAATCGTCGCGTTTCATTTAACAGTCGGTAGTCAAGTCGGAGCGGCTTTTAAAACGACACCGCACCCAGAAGGCGTAAGGTATTCGAATTTGCGGCAAAGTTAATAGTTCGCTTGATATGTACTACGGTACTACAGCGATTCCGACATAATACAATTGTCCATTTTTCACACTTACCTTCAGAATAAGCAACAGAAGACAAGTAAAACTTTCTGGCTCGTTTTTAACGTAGACCCAAAACTTCTAAAAACTATATTCTGTACACTTTAGTGGGATAACCTGTCCTTAATAAACTGCCCCGAAATTGTATTTGAAACAACAAACTCAGTATAATTATAAAAAGTATAAAAAATATAAAATAAAGTATAAAATAAAAAACTGCCCCGAAGTTGTATGTCAACCAAGCTTAATATAATTTTTATATGAAAAACTGCCCTGAAGTTGTATTTGAATCAAACTCAATATAATTTTTATATGAAAAATTGCCCCGAAATTGTATTTGAACCAAACTCAGTATAATTTTTTTATGAAAAACTGCCCCGAAGTTGTATTTAAACTAAACTCCGTATAATTTTTTTATGAAAAACTGCCCCGAAATTGTATTTGAACCAAATTCAGTATAATTTTTATATGAAAAAATGCAGCGAAGTTGAAGAACTAAACTCCGTATAATTTTTATATGAAAAACTGCCCCGAAATTGTATTTAAACCAAACTCAGTATAATTTTTATATGAAAAACTGCCACGAAATTATATTTGAACCAAACTCAGTATAATTTTTATACGAAAAAATGCCCCGAATGCCAATATTAAGTCGGATAGTCTGATTATATTTGAACCAAACTGTCCTGTTGCGTACAGCTTAAAGATAAGTCGACACATGTACACCATAGCGTATACGCAAGTTTTTCAATAATTACTAGTAAATATATAAATATACGTGCAGATAAGTATGTATGTGTATACATACATATACATATATAGTTTTCATTACGCGAGGTTGATTGTAGCAAAAAGGGCAGATTACAATGTACGCGGGTGTGTGTGTGTGTATGAGAGGGTGTGTGTGTGAGAGAAGGTGTGTGTGTGTGAGAGAGGGTGTGTGTGTGTGTGAGAGGGTGTGTGTGTGTGTGTGTGTGTGTGTGTGTGTGTGTGTGTGTGTGTGTGTGTGTTTCTGTTTGTACATTTATCCATGGGTATTACTGTTTTGATAAATCGTCTTTGTTTTGTCTCTCTTCCTGCTGTCGCACCTCTGTGTAATGAGCACTAATAATGAAAATAATTACAATCAATGACAAATCTTTTGCTATTATTCTTATTCTTAATTAAAAAAATCGTATTTGTAATTAAAAGAAAATATAAGCTAATCTATAACTTCCAGATTTATTTCAAAAATCACATAAGTGTTTACCTGAAGCAGAAATAATTTATGTCCGTGGTATAGACAAAAATTTCTTTCAATCTGTTGGCTTATTGTGGCATTGTAACCGGTCACTAGTGATAGGAGAAAATAATGCGTTTTCTCGTTAATTCTGATATGTCGAAGCAACAATCACTTCATTATCAATTTTATTGTAAAACTAATCACGAAAACTATAAGCAAAAAAATACCTTATGACTTGTGACAATTTTGTGATAATGATCAAAATAGAGACTGTCAGTGATCCTTTCATTCTAAATTTATTCATTGCTGATAGAATCGTCGATAGATTCGTGGATCATTAAAGCTTTGCTTTGTTACCTTAATGTTAACGGTACTCTTATAGCAAAGTATTTCTAAAAATTCGTCATGGTCAAGTGGACAAGTGCAACACACGAATGGATCCTAAAGACATCTAATCCTTCTATCTGTAATTGCTGGCGAAATCGTACAATTAATGGCCGCAACATTACTGAGCAACATTACTCAGCAACATTACAAAGATGCTGCAAGTTACAAGCCTGCACTACACTACTTGTGGATATATTAAGTTTGTTGGGACGTATGTAACACATAGAAGCGATCTATTTAGAAAATGATTCTGAATCTCATATCTGTATATATGTAACGAAAACTGAAGTTCATATGACAAAAAAATTTTACGAATCAGATCTTAATAGCAATTTAAGATAAAAAAATTAACTGGACCAAATTTGGCCAATATGGGCCCATTTTTTGAATCCTATCCTATATGTATACGTTTTCACGAAAATTGATCCTTTGCAGAAGTCCTTGATCCTTGGCAGAAAACTCTAAATTTAATTATGTAGATCCTACCCTATCTAAGGATTTGCACGGAAATATTTATTTTTTAGAGCAGAAAAGTCCAAGTGTAATAAAAATTGATCCATAATAGTGGTAGTAAAAATTAATTGAACTGAACTTTGAATGCGTTCTGGAATTTTTGAATCTCTTTGGAACAGCTAGCTATTCTTACGGAAAGTGCTCCTTTATTTGGAAAGAGGTCTAAAGGTCCCATAATAGTAAGTTCCTATAAAAACAGGGCATGATTGCTGTGTTCTATAGGAAAAAATAAGAATTGTGTCAGACAATATGTAGAGTAGGATATTTAATAGTTGAGATAGCCCGATGATAATGTATTCACTTGTCTCCTTTGCGATTTGCATGACCTCGTTTTGCCATAAAATTAATATTCGAGGGAGTTATTGCTGCGAACCTTTCTGCAGAACATCAAAATTAATACAAAGCCACAAAAGCATTGTTTTCTTTTGTCATTAGGGACTGGAGCGTATTCGTAAGCGGTACGCCGGTATATATCCCTATAAATATATCATTTTTGATTGAAAAAAACAGCCTTTCTTTGAAGAAATTTTGAAAATTCCTACAGGACATAAGGTCAACAGTATTCAAACTTTACTTCGATGGGATAAGCAAATCGTAATAACAATAATAATAATAATAATAATAATAGTAATAACGAGTTTTGCTTGGCAAGATTATTATTGTGAACATTTTATACGTGCATATACCCGTTAATATATACACAACCTTCCACTACCTACCTACACACCCACTTCCTCTAACTTTCTACTTGAAATTTTTTATTTTTTTTTTTTGCATTATTTGCAAGGCTTTAAAAAGCCATAGATTTCTCTGCTTACTCTTATGCAGCTCATGCTATTAATTATTGACGGATTTAAACTGAAACTGAAAGAGTTGCTTACCGTCTTTGAAAAGATTGAAACTTTTCTTTGTTACACCAACATGCACCCCGTTTTTTTTTTTTTTTCAAATATTTAAAAGAATTAAAATATTTAAAATAAAAAAATCAAATGTTCTAACAAACGGTCCTTGGACTTTGGAATTAGGAATAATTACATGTGCATATGTTAAGTTTTTGCAACTTAAAAAGCATAGGTAGGAAGGATACGAACTTGCCACAGAGTTAAGTGCACTATAGCCTATCTAAGTTGGTCTTCCGGAAGGAATTAAGTCTCGGTTACTTAACTCGTGCTGTATAGCGATTTCCATAAAATTTTGCTTAAAGAGAAAATTTATTATTTAAATGTTTCCATTAAATAGAAATTTTAAATATAAAAAAAATATTTATTACGTGTATGTGTAAAAGCGAAATCGATTTCTTAACGCATGCAGTAAATTTCATTTTTATAGCTTGGGTTGTTCTTCTATTTCTTTACTAATTGATGGATGTCTTAAGAACCTTTTAGAGCATGATTTTTACTACGATACTTATTTTCATATAATTTTGGACTTGGATAATAAAAAAGAAAATTTATTGATTCAACTTAGTATTCACTACTTTGGGCAAATTGTTTTAAAATTATTTCCCTTAAGGGAAAGAAGGAGAGGAGAAGCGACTTTATCCAACGACTTTTCATGGCTTCTCAAAAAGACATTTTGTTTAAAATTTTTCATGCAATAGATAGCTCGAATGTTCTATGAGCTGTGCGACAGATGGTACCTGCAGAAAAGATGAACGCGGTGTCGTCCAGCTGGACATAAACATCTTTCACATCGATTGCCTCAATTTCACGTGAAAACAAGTGCAAATATTACGGTCGGATTACAGCGATTATTCTATTGGATAGCATACAACACGTTGAACTACCACAAGTCTTATTTTTGCCATAGAACACTAAAACAGGCCCTGCCTGATATGAACATACTATTATGGAACTATATGTTAAAAATAACCCCTGTTTGCGAAATGATTCTGAATCGATCCCTGTGAGGGATAATAAAAAGGTCGGCCTATCTTAAGTCCTTCCGCGTGTTACATACGTCCGCACGAACCTAATACCCTGTACCCTGTACCACAAGTGGTGTAGGGTATTAAAATAGTCAAACAACATCCTTCGGCCATACAATCCATGCATTGTATGGCATAATTGCATCGCCAGCACTAAAAGCCACACAAAATTATTATCGATCGTGGATGGGAAAGCTGTGCGAATATTTCTCTAAGATTTTCATAGATCCGCATCGGACAATTTTCTTGTTTACGTACCCACCCACAGACTTCATCACTGAAAATAACTTTCTTCAGACAATCAAAGCCTCTCCAATGCATTCCTGGGAGGAGCATACGAGTTTGTATCAAACCAGTTCTTCAATCTTAGTTTTTGCTTTTGAACTTATCATCCCGGGACAGTTTATAGACCATGTTGCCACTAGCAATATGTACTGAAAAGGCTTTAGCCCTTTATGCATATTTTAATGAGCGTAAAGCCAGGTTTGGAACTTGGAAATTGTTATATACATTGCACAATAAAAAAAATTCCCCACTCGAAGTGACGTAGACCGATGACCGGCAATCCTTAGCTGAACTTATCATTCTGGAAGTAAATATAGAAACAGTTTTCCCAAGGTTGCCAATGAAGACTTAGTTTCTCCGCCCTCTCTTGACGAAACACTGTGAGCTGAGCTTATTCGCTTGCATCATTTACCGCCACTATTACAGTTAATGATGAACGCTAGACGTTCGTCGTCGTTTCCTTCATCACGAACGCTTATTAATTATTAAGAGGGAAAGGAAACAATCTTTGCATGGTCCGTATGTCCTTGTTCGTCGTCCAAGCGAAAAGCAGAATATGAACTCTTTTTGCACTTCAGATCGATTCTTATCTTAAAGGTAGAACTAAGCGGTTAATATCTCCTTAACAGTATTTGATGGGAAGAAAAAAGTTATTTACAGATCATACGACGCGCGGTTACCACAACAATGATTTTGGTAATCATGATAAAAAATGCTTATAGCTCAACATTAGTCGAATCAGATCATAGATTAGTCAACAATTAGTCCCGCGTGAAAAAGCGTCAATGATTGTTTATTATGTCGACAGTGCATTAAAAAGCTAATGAGCGCTATAAAGCAAAGACAGCGTTGCATGAAAAATTGCCTTCAATTAGCAAGAAATGAAAACCATTTTCCCTTTAATAGCGGCTATGACATCGATGGCTGAAGGCTACTTTGTTACGCCGTCGAAAAATCAATTGTGTTTTTTTTTTTTTTTACGACAGAACAGCAAATTACTGGGAAAAAATTACATTGACTTTTACTTTAGAGCAAGTGGTGTAGCATTGCAACATGTTACAGCATATTAAACGCATAACAAATGTGGACATTTTTATTGCATGTGTCGTACATTGTTATCCTTATATTATCACATTGCTTGTTATCTCCGCAAAGACGCACACATGGCATGCTATCGATATTAATACGATTTGCATGTAAAATGCATTAAAATGCTTCTTCTTTTTTTTTATACCCAAAGATGTAAAGGCTTAACTCGCTCCCCATCTCGCTCCTTTGGCTTTGACTATAAGTTCGTGAGAAAAGAAAAGTATCATGTGTTCTTTGTCCCCTTTCTCAATTTCAGTCGCTCTGTCATCCATTCGCAACACTAGTGCGATTTGATTCACTTAAGCAGAGTTTAAAGCAAAAGTTGCAAATTATTGCGAATGGATGGACTGAAAAAAGAAAAGAAAAGAAAATGGAAACCGGTAAGAATAACTTTATTTTGTGCTCAACCCGAAGAGAAGTAATTGAACTCACAACGATTTTTAATAAAGCGACAAAAACTATGACGTTAAATGAATTGAAAGGAAATCGCATTAAAAAGATATTACATATGTATGCGTTTGTGTTTCTTTTATTTAGCGATTTTCAAAAATTCTAAAACGTTTCTCTTTCAGTTATATGTGAATCAGATGACGAAACAACATAATGTCCTTTAATCTCCTTGAAAAAGCTTTTAGCTAAATGTCGCATTTTTTTTTTCTTTAAATCTCTTTTGCTTTTTCTTCTTCTTCTTCTAATCCCCTTAATTATTTTTTGTTACCAAAGAGATTTTGTAGATTGAAAAGGTAGGAGTCAAACAACCCTATGGCACCATGTACGTACATAATATAATCCAACGATTCCAAGCCTTCACCTTTAGCGAGCATGAGTTTTCTCCTATCGCTGCAATTGGAATTAAAATTTCATTTCAATTCGGTCAAAACTGGCCACCCGAGAGCTTTGACTTTAAGAAAATGTGACAACTAAAATCCTTAAGGTTTACGAAACTTAATTCTATTTGAAAAACGGAACTTCTAAGAAGACCGGCAACGTTTTGGAAAATTAGGAAAAAAAAAGAAATACGCACCATGTACAAGGACAGGAACAGAATGTGCATTACATAAATAGCTTGTGGGACCAGGTCTTACAGAGTTTGATTTTCAGCTCTATTGACGTCGACCAAGCTAGACTTTAACTAACTGAATTTACCGTTTGGCGTACACTCGGGCATAAAACCCATCAATTGCTTTGGGAAATTTTTTTTGATTCTCTTTTCCTCTTTTTCTCAATCTATCTATAACCTGGCAACAGGTAATTCTCTTTGAAAGCGGAAGGGGTGTAATCGGAAGGGGCTCCCTTTTCTAAATTGAAAAGCAGCTTTTCTTTCCCTATTTGGTTCTCTTGGTGGAGGTCATCTAATGATGATGGGCAGCGATATCAAGTAGGTTGTGGCACAGCTATGTGTGTGTGCTGTGCGATGACAACTTTGGAAGCATTATTTTCCTTGAGAAAGGATGAAGTGAAGGATCGTCCTTCCGGGACGTGTGGTTAGTGCAAAGGCAAGTGCTATAAGCGTACAGTATGAGAGCACCCAAAGCTTTATAGCTTGGTGTAAGTTCTTGCTTGAACGATAAACCAAGAAGTTGATGGGCGTCCACGGTGGTCAGGTTGCCCAAAGTAGGATTGCTCCGGCAGGAAGATGCACTCTACCCATCGGAATGACGGACGAATGTCTTTTTGTCTGACTGCTTGGGTACGGCCCTTCGGGGAGTATTCGTAGTGGCTATGGTTGCGCCAAAATTTCGCGGGCAGCTATCTAAGAGGTGTGACAGGAATAGAATGTGCATTACATAAATAGCTTGTGGGACCAGGTCTTACAGAGTTTGAATTTCAGCTCTATTAACGTCGACCAAGCTAGACTTTCACTCACTTAATTTGGCATTTGGCGTACACTCGGGCATAAAACCCATCAATTGTTTTGGGAAATTTTTTTTGATTCCCCTTTTCTCTTTTTCTCTGTCTATCTATAACCTGGCAACAGGTAATTCTCTTTGGAAGCGGAAGGGGTGTAATCGGAAGGGGCTCTCTTTTCTAAATTGAAAAGCAGCTTTTCTTTCCCTATTTGGTTCTCTTGGCGGAGGTCATCTAATGATGATGGCCAGCGATATCAAGTGGGCTGACGCACAGCTGGATGTGTGTGCTGTGCGATGACAACCTTGGGAGCATTATTTTCCTTGAGAAAGGACGAAGTGAAGGATCGGCCTTCCGGGATGTGTGGATAGTCCAAAGGCAAGTGCTATATGCGTACAACATGAGAGCACCCAATGCTGTATAGCTTGGTGTAAGTTGTTGCTTGAACGATAAACCAAGAATTTGAAGGGCGTCCACGGGAGTCAGGTTGCCCAAAGTAGGATTGCTCCG
>KK502634.1:187187-209194 GCA_000688735.1 Glossina austeni
TGAATCTTTTATACCCATCACCGTTATTCTAAAAAAGATAAAAAACAGAAAAAATTGTCATGCTCTTTAGTATAGAGTGGGCGCGGCTGATTTCTTCCATTTTCAGAATAAAAGTGGAAATTTTCAATGTCATGTGTCTGTCGTAGTGTATAAGCAACGATCAAAAGACACGGAAAGCAAAGACGTTCTCAGTTTTGGTTGCATGGACGTGTGCGTGTTGTAGGCATATTCTTTGACTTGCTTGCGTCATTTTCAAAAACTTTTACGAATTTATAGGCGATATCTTCTTTTTTGCGAACGGGAGAAAGCGTATCACAATTTGGTAGAGAGACGAATGAAAGGACTAACAGACGGGCAGAAGGACATACGAGCAGACTGACACGTTTAGTTGCATTCCAAATTTGAAACTGGCCAAGAGCTTATACACTTTATGGGGTGTTTGAAAACTGCTTCTAAGTGTTATAAAACCATAGATCGGGTAGGCGTGGTCAGTTTCTCATATTTATACAGCTGCTACAGCATCAGCTATAGAATTTGAAAAATCATATTTTTGTAGATTTTGTAGTCTGCTTTATTTGATAAGTAATGAGCTACGTATCAATTTTTTATTCCTTTCGAAAAGCAGATGTGTTCTCAGTTTACGTGATACTGTACGCGTATACTTTGATCGATTTGGCCGATTTTCAATACCAACCTGTGTCCAAGAACTTCCAATGATTCTACCAAGTTTGGAGTGGATAGCTTCATTTTTACAATAGATATTACACAGGCAGATAGACAGACATACGGACAATGTTTCTGCTAAATTTGAATTCGATAAATTCAGTTTTGTGTTTACTAGAGACACTATACAGAGCACCAAGCGGCCATACTTAAATCGATTCAGAATTTAATATTGATCAATAATATATATACTCTGTGTGAATCTTGCTTCTGGGCGTGTGCAAATGTTTTGACAAAATGAATAATCCCTTCTAATGGATGCAATCTTTAAATTAGAGAAAGTAAATGAAAATATTTTCATAAATTTTGATTTATTTTAATGCAACGAACACGCTAAGCAAAAAAGCTTTGCTTTTTATTTATTCATTTTTTGTAATTTTTTAAATTTAATTTCAAAAACCTTCAGCGGTTGTAAACGAACTTGAGTTGAAACATCTTTAGCGATTGAAAGCAGCTCATCCGGTTTTTCTCCCTTAATATCAAGTTTACCAATTTTGGTTGAGTCTTAAGCACCGCACACAGTAGTGCAGTAGTAGATGCAGGTTGTGTAGATGCAGTAGTGCAGTAGCAGATGTACTTATTCATATAAAGTTGGCCACAATGCAATGCTTGATGTATTTTTGGGCGAATTTCATGTTGCATGCAAAGAGAAGGAGAGAGTGATATGCGTATGATGAATGCAAATGGAACTTGTAATGTTTATGTGCACACACAAGATGTAATTTTATCAAACTGCTACTGCAGCCGGTGTTCCAGTGCTTTACGTTATCACTCGTGTAGACTTACGCTTTTCCTAAGGTGCATGATTACCCAGTTGCATCTTTATGTAAACGACTACATTTAACGTATATTTTGTAAACTCTCTTTGGCTACTTTTAGAACTGAAGCCCTTTTAGAAAGCACTAAAAAATATTGTTAATACTCTTCTTTCTATAGAAAAAGGTGTTCAGTTGAAAGAATTGTGAACTGAGATGGAGTTGGAGTCTTACATCTAAATTCGCATCTATCTCATCTCTTAAAACTTAAAATTGCTTCATTATGATTTCTTTTGGTCGCGCTGTGGGTGTGTCACGTCTAAGGTTTTAAGGTTTTTTTTCCAAGCTGACACATTGCTCTTGATAAAACAGCACGGCTGCAGTAGCAGTTTGACCCCATGCTACACCGCGTAGGTGTCGGAACCTTTTATTTTATCTAGCTCGCCTTGAAAGTTATTTACGAGCGATGCATACAAAGAATTAAATAAAAGAAGGCCGCACGTACGGCGGCCACACATTGTTTCATAGTCAACATGCGATGCAAAACGACCATAGCTTTCTTAACTTTTTTTCCATAGAATTTTGTTTTTGGTTGCTTCCAATTTTTTTAATTCTTTTATACGCTATAAGCATCTAATTGGCATTGAATTGTTTGAAATAAATATTTTTATATAAGAAGCAAGAAATTAAACTGGGAGGCCTTTTAAACTTGGCACACTTAACAGAGATCTGACATTAATTTTTACGTTTAAAAGAAAACTATTCAAAACTATTCAAACTGTGAACGTGTGATTAATTTCGTATTATTTTCATTCATGTTCATTCGAAGTGTTGCCATTTATTGAAGGCAACTCTGTTCTTTCACATGATACTTTTTTTTATAAACCTTGTAAAGGCAAAAACTAACTAACGGTTTTCAGCGAGAAATCAAAGCCATTTTACAAGTGCACAAAGAAGTTAAAGCAAAGGGAAAAATTGCTAAATAAAACGACAAATTGACTTATAAATTACTTTCTTTTTTTTTTGTTTTCCATTGCAGAATAGAGAGAAGATCCAGAAGCCATATAATAAACGAGAAACGGGCAGGCAAATAAGCAAAATGAAAGTAATTAAAATTTTTTACAAAATTAACTTACAAATTACTTAATTTTTTTTTTTGTTTTCCATTTCAGAATATTAAAGTTCCACCCACATAGCTATTTAAGGAAAATCGTCCAAAGTAAAGGTAATGAAACATTATGCAAATATATTTATAAATTACTTAGTTACGTTCTCATTTTTTACTTTAGATTAAAAAGGAACGATGCGCCGCTGCCCACCGCCTGTTATACGACGTCAGGGTTCATTGTATGTCAAGGTAAGTTATGTTTATCTTTAGTTATGA
Source organism: Glossina austeni (assembly GCA_000688735.1). Classification (NCBI taxonomy): domain Eukaryota; kingdom Metazoa; phylum Arthropoda; class Insecta; order Diptera; family Glossinidae; genus Glossina; species Glossina austeni. The sequence continues at coordinate 190,050 of KK502634.1, forward strand.
TTATGTATAATAAATTCATTTCCTTTTATTTCATTTCAGTTAAAAAAAAAATTGAAGACTCTTGTACTTCAGGGGATCGCTTCAGGGGAATGCGACGCTTCCATAGGCCAATAGTAAGTTTGTGATCATCTTTATATATAAATTTAATAATTACATTAATGGATCTTTGCAGATGTTAAGAAAGCTGCACAGCGGCGATCGTGGATATATATTTTTTATGTATTTATGTATTATGTATGTATATTATATATAAACGGGGCTTATATTTATTTATTATTATTATTATTATAAATATTATCATAGTTTTATTTTATTTGAACATAAAAAAATAGTTAACTCCTCTGTTAAAAATAATGGACTCCTCTGCTAAAAATAACGAACTCCTCTGTTAAAACGCATTTACTTCTAATAACGTCGAAAAGTGATTTGCACTAAAGACTATTTTGTATGCAGAGCGATAGCTTCCCGTCAAAATGTTACATTCCAAAAAAACATAATTGTTTTCCTAATGCATTAAATTTTTAACCAATTTTTTGGGTACCAAAATAAAACTAAAACTATCATTATTATCTGTAAAACACAAAATTTCTATAATTCGGAGTTAAAGAATTTTAATAACGTTTAGCTGTATATTAGGAATATATAGGAAAATTAAAATCTCTTATAGCAGCTAATGAACTGCGAGTATCCACGCTATCTATAAAATGGCATAAAGCTGGCTGATGCAGCAGTAAAACTAATAATTTACTTAAACCAATAGTAAAAAAAACGTGGTTTAAGTTATGAAAATATATTTTGCTTTTTATTTATTTAAAAATGTCCATTTGAAAAAAACGAAACAATTTTTCTAACATTTTTGTTTTTTTTTATTATTAATTTTTACTAATATTATTGCAGTTAAATTGATGATGCAAATTGTTTAAAATTTTATTTTAAAAATTGCACAAAATACTCGCTTAAGATGAAATTATGAAAGATGATGGAAGAAGTCATAAGGCCAGCAAAATTTGTTTAAAAGTAAAATTGCGAACCATATCTGCAACGTTTTATTTACAGGTTTACCGGCACTAACTAAATTCACCTAATTGTTTGAAATATAAAAAAAAGTTTTGCTTTTGAATATCTTTGAAAGCTAGAAACCCGCTATATTTACCGTCATTTTGTTGGGCGAACCAAGCTCAGCCCATTTTTTTTTTTTTTTCAAGTATTTCACAACACATTCAGTTACATGGTCAGGATTCGGATTTGACGCTAAGCGCAAACAAAACTTTCCGATAACTTTGGCAGGTATCACAGGTCTTTGCATCCAGCTCATATAAACCTCATTCGACTCATATAAACCTAGTTCGCTGCAGAGCTTTGAGAGAGGCCTGTGAAAATCAGTTGGTACAGCTTTTCGTCCCGAAATCGCAGAAGATCTACAGTGATGGCATAATAATGGTTTCACCTTAAAGGTAGCAAAGGACTACCAATAAAAATGGTACATATTCGATTTTAAAAGAATTTTAAATATAAGAAAAAAGTTTGAAATGCTTGACTCGATACTGTTACGGGACATAATTTTCATAAAACTTAGTTGAACTGCGGATGGTATAATAATAACTAAAATCTGAAAATCGATTAAAATTTATTTATTTTAATTATTAGTCGAAAGAATTCTCCGCATACCCACCTATTGAAAATAATGAAATTATTAAACAAACATAACAAGTTTAATGTAAATATAATATAAATTTTCGATTAAAATAGTTTATTGATATCTAATTAATGATTATTTATGTATATTTTACAAACTTTATTTATTTATTAATTTATTATATCTATGTATTTTTTAGAACATTGGCATGTGAATTAATTTATATATTTATATATTTTATATTTATATTTATAATTATATTTCTATTTATTTATTTTAATCGCTTATTAATTATAATAATTTACTTTTGACGCTTACACAAAATTCAATATTTTTTTTTTTTTTTGCGTAAGAAAATTGAACAAGAAATGAATGAAAAATGATTTCATTAATAGAGAAAAAGAAAAATGAAATGTTTTATTGTTGTAGTTTTTTTAATTTTTTGGACAAAGGGACGGTAAAAATTACAGAATGAAATATATTTCATATTTTATTATATAATGTATTTAACTTTTAAATATATATATTATATATATATATATATGTATACATACATAATATATATATATAATTGTGTGTGTTGTTCAAATATTTTTATTCTTATAAAAAAACATTTCACATATATTTTGCTGTAATAAATCAATTAAATAAACAAATCGAAAAAATTTGCATATTTGTATAAATAAAATATATATGAATAACAAGGAATTTTTTTTTTTCTTTCGTGTTTCATAAATGGCTCGGTAGTACATAATCATTATTTTATATGAATTGAATTTCATTTTTTTGCTTTTTAAGTATTTCCTTCCTTTTTTTTTTAATGTGTGTGTTTAGTTTAGTTTTTTATACAGCAACGAGACAAATTCAAAAAATTAAAAACAAAGACTTTAATTGAAAAAAAATAAATAAGGAGTAAATTCATTTAACTTTACCGACACTACTGATATCTATATAATTAATAATTAATTAAATACGTTTATGTGAGTCTCCTCTAAGAGTTAACTCATCATTTGTTGTCGATTAATTTTTTTTATAATTTTATTTCTGGACATTTGCATGAAATTGAATCTACTTTTCATATTTATTTGTTGGATTAATTATTTATTTATTTCTCATGTATACGTTGCGTTAATTAATAAAAACTACAATTAAAGACAACATTTTAACATGGTTATGCTACCCATCCCATCCTAATCGTTCACGACCACCGAAAACTGACGGCGGAAATTCAGAATGAACGATAGATGAAAAAAATCATGAGTAGATTAGGTTTACTGATCATGTTTTTATTCTTCGCTTTCCTTCGAAAAAAACCTCTTTACAAACTCGGTTTGAAGACAATTTCTTGCCTTAAGCAAAAGATATTCTGCAGTTTTATTAGATGTTCGTTCAAGAGCATTTCATTAAAAAAGAAAGTCCTTCGAAAGCGTTTCTTATTGGTGCACAATTTTGCAGAGCCATTTTTATTATAACAGTTCGCCACCACTTCGACAGTTACAGATCTGATTGCACAAATTTTATCTAAATTTATCTTTTCTCATTTAAATATAATTAATTTATATTAATTTATAAATATATATCTACATAAATTGTAGTTATATTATAATTATAGAAACTTAACAACTTAAAAGGCTATGGAATTTTATTATTATTATCTTTAGAAATCCATATATAACAAATTAATTTACTAACTTTAATTCAGTTCTACCCGAAAAAAGCATACAAGGAAATGAAATATGAAAGAAAAAAAAAAGATATTTTTTTTTTCTTCTCTTGATATATTCTTAATGCATATTTATTTAAAGTAAATATGAACCAAAAAAAAAAAAAAAATAATAATAATTTATTTAGCTCGGTTTAGAAGAATCTACGATTTCCACCACTGATTTTAATGTATTTCAAAGAATTTTTAAATATTACTTCTCTCAGGCATATGTAAAAATGAATGAAGATATTTTTACTCAGAACATAAAGATGTTTATATAGATAAAGTTCAGTTTCGTGGAAAATGGTTCTCTTTTTATTTTTTATTTAAATCCAATGGTTCATCTCCCCTTTCTTTTCTGTAAGTCAATACAACCGCCGTTCCATTTCTCTATTTATGTATTTTTTTTTCATGTTATAAATGTAGGGTATAAAAAATCGTCATTTTTCACGAAAAGTCTTACACATATTTTCCGCTTTGGATTTGTGTACAGACAATCTATCTTTACTTTCCTTTATATTAAATAAAATTTATTTCAATTATAAAAGTCAAGAGATTACCGCCGGCGCCTATTTACGAAACAATGAAATTATTTATGCTTTCAAACAGTAAGAGGATGTAAGAGTAACTTTACAAACGGCCTAATAGTCATTTCCGCAACGTTGTTACTTTTCAATTTTGTGCCCTTAAGAGTTTTCGACCGCCTGTTAGCTGTGCTTTATGCTGTCGTTTTTTTTTTTTACTTTTGTTTTTTTTTCTTCAAATATTTTATCTGACTAATTAATGTATTCACTAATTCTGTTTATTAAATTATAAGAAAGTCGGAGTAATTTATTTAATTTGTTTTCTATGCACACACACATTCGGTTAGCTACTCTAATGCACATAAACTAGTGATACTACTTTTTTTTGACAAATCTGTTTTCTACAGTTTGTTTTTTGGTTATGACAATTCTGAAAAAGAAGAAGAAAATTATATTCAATCTTTCTAATAAATTTAAAAATAACTAATATAAAAATTTTCTGAAGAGATTTTTAAATTCACACGTTAGTTATTTAACTTTTTTTTATTTACTTATTTTAAAAAAATTCATTTCACAAACCCATCATTTTTAAACTTATGATTTTAATACAATAGTTATTCTAATTAAATAAAATAGTGATGACTTTTTAACATACATTCTTGTATTCATTATCCCACCCGTTTCCCTTGCATTTCGATTCGTAACGAATAGACTTAAGCATACGTTTAAGTAACAAACCGTTTTACATTATTTCCATATTATTATTATTATTATTTTTAATTTTTATTATTATTATTTTTTTTATTATTATTATAATGATTTCTTTTTCAATAATAATACGAAGCCAAAAAATACTTTCCTTTCGACTTTAAATTAATTATTCACAAACACAATAATGAATTTTTTTTATTTTTTTTTTTAAATAAATAATTAAATAGAAACAACAGCTTTAGGTAAATTTTTAACATAAAATAAAAGCCTTTTCATTGCCCATTAATACGCTATGATCCGGTAAACAAAATTTTCATTTAATAGTAAACTGTAAACTGTATGTGTTTGCAAATTTTCAATACTTATACATATACCCAGAAACCAAAGTAATACCTCAGAATAAAAAACAAAATAAATATAAATTTCTTTTTTTAAATTTTTAGTTATGATTTACAACTTAAGCAAGGTATACACTAAAGCTAGAAGCTTACGCTGTACGCTGATTTTATGTTAGAAGGTATTTTGATTGTTACTCGCTGCGTTCCGTGCCGATGGTCTCGATGAGAGTGACGATTTACCGCCGGTGCCTCGTTGCGCTGGCATTGGACGACGCGCATGCCGCATCTCTCTACAAGTAAACATAAGTTGATCAAACATTAAAGATATTTTTATTGCCAGTCACGTCAACCATGAGAAGCATACCAAACGGTAGAAATCTTTGTTTTGTAATTCTATTCTGTGTTTCTGTTGTATAAAAACAGTTTACAGCAGCTTCCTATTTTTTACCCACTAAAATGGCCGAAGCTTTATTCCTTCAGAAATATCCGTCAGATATTACACATAAAGGGTAATACATTCTTGATTGGCATCATTTCAACCAAGTCTTTGCATCTATTCGGGGAATGTTAATAACTTAGAACCAATAGCATCTGTCGATATTATATTTAGAGCAAAGATTTATCATTTCCATTTTAAACAGACAGATATATAGTTGGGAAAGACTTGTCGTCGTTATAATCTTTGTGTGTAAATATCGATCAATAAATGACACGAAGGAGGCTATCAGTATTACAAAGATGGGCTAAAAATTGTTCGTTGTAACGAAAAGTTTAAGATCTTTTTCTATATTTAAAGCTGTTCACTTTGCCACCCTTGGATGGACAGATGGACAATCATTTTAAAAATATCAATACTTTATGGCAGAAATTTTAGAAACCTTATGATGTTTTGTTAAATGGGGCAATACAAACGAACAGTAGTGTTAAAAGAAAAAGAAGAAGAATACAAATTAACCCACCTATCCATTTCGATTTCTTCCAACTTTTGCGTTAAATTCAGTTTTTGTTGTACAGCCAACCGAAGCAATTGGTTCAGAGTCTTTTTCTCTTCTTCAGCCGCCTCTAATTGCCGATTAAGGTCATCCACTTGAGTGACATATTCTTCACAGCGCGCTGCAAACATAGCGCGTAAACCTATAAATAAATGAGTGATAAGTATTCACTTGGACGGCGTTATGAAAATTTTCTTGTAAATCTCACTTGAAAAGGTTGCAGCGTCTTCTTTGAGTATCTTCAACTCGTTCCTTAATTTCGACATTGTCTCACTGACAACCATTTTCTCGTTTTCGTACTTGGATTTGAGATTTGTGAGAGCCACTTCCGCCGTTTGTTTATTTGACTTCAGAACAGTGCGCAATGTGGCTATTTGTTCACGTTTGGTAGACAAGAGACTCTTCAGTTTGATAATTTGCTCTTGCAATTCTTCAATTTCTTCCCGATTGTACTTATCATCTAGAAGAAGGAAATTTAATTTTCATGAGATATTTTTTTTTGGCTGGTGCGTATAACGTACCTTCACTAACACTGCCGCGAACTTTATTCTTATTCAGTTCAATTGTATGTTCTACAGCAGTCTTTAAATATTTAATCTGATCATTAACGGTATCAACATATTTCTTGATTTCTACCGAGTCAGCCAGACCTTGCAGATCCTCAACGATTTGTGGTCGCGCTATGAAAACATCCGACTTAAATTGTGATTGTATAGCGGTCAGTGAATCATTTTCAAAGCTAAAAAATATAAAAATTTTAATTAAAAAAAAGGTTAAAAAGCGTAACACGCATTTTCAGCGCCTATCACCCGCAGATATTATTTTGCAAAATTCCTAAATTTTTTTTTTTTTTTTGAATAGTCAATTGAACCTTTCTATCAAAGGGACATAATGACAGAATATGCAATAAAAACCCTTTTTGCAGGCATACTTGCAGATGTTTAGGAAAATTCTGTTTGGATCTAAACTTTGGAGAAGTCAGTCAAGTGTCTCAACATGTAAAGTTTTATGCTCTTATGTCAATTTTTTAACCCTTTTTGTTAAGAAATGTATTTGTCGTCACATAGGTTCCTTAAAATACTAATATTGCGGGACTTTTGTCCCGTTCCTGTTCATATCTCGTAGTCAAGGCGGGGATAGTGATAACCCAAAATTTATGCAAATATTAAAAATGATAGCGATTTTAAGTTAATAAAACTCTTACCTCATGTCATCGCTTTTATGGTCCAATAGAACTCTGGCAGGCATCTCACCATTGACCGTACACACTAAATGATATAATTGAGCCAAGTCATCGCTCAATGCTACCAACGTTGAACGTGCTGAGCCTAAACTTTGACCAGCATTACGTGAAATATTTGTCAATGTTTGGACATCACTCTGTAGATCGAGCGATTTCTGTTCAGTGGATAATAATTTATTTTTCAAATTTGAGACTTCATTACGCAGCGATGTCATGGCATCGGTGTAATTAAGACCTTTCTGTAATTCAGTCAAATCAGTCTTGAGACCATCAATTTCTTTAGATGCTAAAGTGAACCAATTTATATATTGGCCAAGACAATCGCGCAACTTTTGCTTAAGATTCTCTTCATTCTGCTGACGTTTTATAGCTTCCTGAGGATCCTCCCTATTATCGTATTGCTTCTTTAATTGGACCAAAGAATCGACGTGCGCGGTCAACACAGCTAAACGGGCCATAAAATTTTGCAGTTCATTTTGAGATCGATCCAAATTAGATTGAGCTTCTCGCAGGTTGGCGGTTAAATTAGTTTTTTCATTTTCCATCGATTCCAATTGTTTTTCTAATTTCTTTAATTCGTTCAAATGGATTTCGGAAAACAAATCGCACTTCGTGCCGTCCGGAGACTTTAATTCGGTTGTTAAATCGGCTTCGATACGCTTCAAAGCGAGATTTTCCTCTTCACCGTCGCTATTAGCGCTTGTGTTGTCGTCGATATTGTTGCGTATATTGTAAGCTAAGTTGCTAATGTGATACATTGACTCACGGTTCAGGTGACTGTCAAATTCTTTTTTAAGAGCATATTTAGCTTCACGTTCACCCTTACAAAAACAAAAAATTACAGAAAATTTAAAATTAATCATTAAATAAAGAGAAAAATTAATCAATTACTTGCAAAGCTTCCAAAGCTTCTTCCATTTGTTTTTCGGCAATTTTCCTTAAATTAGCCAATTCATCGACCTGCTGATTTAATAGTTCCAACTCTTCCGTCAAACGGCGTATCTCATGTTTAGCACCTTCAAATTCAACCTGTAATCAGTTGTATATAGCGTTTCAGTCTCGGCACTAGTTTCATGTAAAAATACTTTAATGATTTTACCTGAGAACTTCTTAGGCTGGACACTTGTTTTTGTAATGATATATTCTCTTCTTCTAATTCGGAATATTCGGTTAACATGCGTGTCTCACGAAATTTCAATTCTTTCAACTCGGCCTTAAGTCGGAGTCTTTCAGCTTCATTATCCGATTTGTCCCGGCCAATATCTGAATTCTCTTGCAGCATACGATCGCGTTCGTTGCGTACACGTTCAAGCTCATGACGCAACTGTTTCACCTCATTCTCTAAGTCGAGTATTTGCAGGTTCAGAGATGTTTCACGAGCAGCCGACTCATTCAGCAAAGTCTCTTCTTGTTCAATGCCAGTTTTTGTAGTGACTTTCTGAGAAGTTTGATATTTAGTAAGCGCCTGCAATAGAATGAACAAAAATTTTAAACTTTTTCCCTTTCATAAGCTTTGTTCCTTCATTTCAAATTAAATAACTTCCAGTTCACTCTAGCTAACGCTAGAGCTATTTATTTACTCTGCGTTATAAGAACATACATACATACATAGCTTGCGTTTATCAAAAAAAAAAAAATAAAAAATAATAATAAAAAATAAGGGGGAAAGAAATCAGATTCGCCTTGGAGCGATATTTTAATATCCATTAAAAGGATGTTTGATTGCAGGATGACTTAAAGAACTATTCGCTCGATAAATATCGTATATTATAGTGATTGTGACATATCGCTTATATTGTAATAGAACCTCTTTTATAAATGCCTTCTCATGCCTTTTCTAAAGTCGATGCTCACATAGTCCGCTGTAACTGTATATGAGTTGTTTTACAAATATAACCGTCCCGCATGGGTTATCGAAATGATTTTTGAAGATGAGACAAGGATTTGAAAAAGCAATACTTTAAGCCAATGGTGTCCAATCTGTGAGGCGCGCCCCCTAGGGGGGCTTTTTCCAAAATATCATTTTCAAATATTTTCTACAGTAGCTGTCTTAAAAACAAAGTATCGAGATCTCGATTAATGATTGAAAAGGAACTGAGAACCGCGATTTCTTCAATGATACCACGGTTTGAGAAAATTTGTGCTGAAAAACAAAGCTCAACCGTCGCATTAAATTTTTATGTTGTAGTAGTATTAATTATATATTATATATATTTTGTAGCCCATTAAATAAATTATTATATTAGTTGAGTATTTATTTTTTTTGTTTGTGAGGGAAATGGATTAGGCCTGTATGTGTCGATTTAGACCCATAATCCAGGTTGAGTATTTATGAAATTTCATTTTTAGATAAATTAACGGGACGCAACAGTTTGTTTTTTAAAGGGGGGCGCATTAATTTTTTTTTTAAAAAGAGGGATGCCGGTACAAAAAGATTGGAAACCACTGCTTTAAGCCCTGAAGTTTTAAACGTTCAAAATCTTAAACCTGGGGTAGAAAACTTAAATTGATCAGTTTTCTAGAAAGTAAAGACCGTCTCATAACGGATTTTCGAACTTGGCCTGGCGAGAATGATAAGAAGAGATCTAACATAAGTTTCATTCTTCTAGGGTTTTCCAGATTTCAGCCAATAGAAAGACTAAGCTACACGAGCTCTACTAAGGACGTTGATGAAGAACACTTGTGAGCACATTTTGAGATCTTTGATACGTATCTCAAACCTTTATTTAAACGAAATCCTTTGTCAATAGTCGGCCTATATGAAAATACTTTCACGTACATTCCGTTTTACGCTCTCGACTCATTAACGTGGAATGAAAAGAAAAGAAAAAAAAAGGAAAAAAAAAAGAAAAAAGAAAAAGTCTATCGAAATTCATAAATCTGCTTGCGTCCACCAACCTACACGTTCATGGAGGTGTGTGTATCCTGTTACAAACATTCTATTCTTATATTAACAAACATAAAAAACTTCCGACAAAAAGTTTTTACAAAATTGCCCGAAAGTTCGCCAAATAAATGTTTGTCTGTCTGTCTGTGCTGTTTTGTGCCCTGTGCCCTGTGCGCTGTGCTCGTTCGCTTGATTGTTTGAATGATTTGATGTGCTAGTGAGCTGTGATGCTATCACTTGACTCGATGGCAGTGTCAACAACGCCTTTAGGTTGCATCCCAACAATAATAATAACAATCTGTTTTTGTTATATTTTTTTCATGATTCTTTTTTTTTTTTTTTCCATTTCTCTTTATTTGTGTTGTTGGATTTTATTGTTGTTATTTCAGTGTTGCTGGTATATGTACAAATGTATACTCGTTCAGTCATTTGTTCGTTTATTTAGAGCGCATTCATTGCTTACTTACAATACAATAAAAATAAAATATACATCAGTTGTTCGAAGCCTCAAGTACTCATACTACTCATTCTCTCATACTACTTCGGATTCAAACTCAAACAGCACTAGAGAGGGCTAGAAGGCTGCTTTCATTTCATAACCATAGGTACAATGCCTTTAACGCTACCACTGTGTTCAACATCATCCCTTTTACCTACGGAATTGACTACAGATAATAATAATATGTAATCTTGGCCCTTAGAGCTTTGAATTCATATGTAACGCCGTATGCATGAATGGTTGTCCCTGCAGCATAACTCTGCCTTCTCTGCCGAGAGTACACTTTCATCAGCAGCCGAGTTTTTGGGAGTAGATTGACTGACAGCTATTGTTGGATTTTAGTTTCAGTTACTTGTTCTTTCTTTTTTTTTTTGTTAATTTTTTTATTGCTCGTTTGCTTGCTTCCTTTCGTTTACGCGATAGTCCATCAAAATAATGCCCACAATATGTTTTAGTTGTAGTATAAAGCGACTTTAAAGGCACATCAACACCTAATTAAAGATAATTCCATATTTATAAAATAATTAATTTTGCCGGATTTGTTATGAGAATGAAAATTGTCCTCCGTACGATTAATCTTAAGCCAGATCTTATATATAATTTAAAATGATTATGTAAACTGGTGTCAAGCACTCGATGGTGAGATCTCGTTTGAGGGCAGGAAACAGCTGTGATTTTAAATCGGAAACCGATCATTCGGCACAGCCAACCCATTAACAAATAGATACCAATGTCGAGTACAAAAGTCCATTCCATTCGTCTACTCTCGGCTATCAATCAATAAATGCGTATCATGGATTTTTGTCGAGGGCAATCCCGGCGATTGACCAAACAGTTGAAAAATGTAGCTTGAGGAAGAACCGCGATGCACACGACCAAAGATTGGTAAGATTTAATCTTTCAACATTGGTTGTACATTATTTGAACAAAACTGCGCATATATTTTGCGAATTTCATTAGCGAACACTAGAGTTCTTAACACCATATCACTTCACTTCAAATTTTGAGTTTTAGAGAATTTTCACGCTTAGCTAAAAATTGTATAGGAAGCATCTCTCAAATCAATCTAAAGATTTTGTTTTTTTAATTCCGGGCGTTTTATCAAAAAGATCGAGAACGTTTTTGGAAATATCTCCACCACATCGTAGTAGGAAATCCTTTTGAATTGGAAGCAGATTAGAGTGAATGATAAAGTGTTTTAAAGCTTTTTCTAAAATTATATTTTAGGGGGTATTTACTACCCCGCTTCGTTACTCTCTCGCGCGCTTTTCTTTTTGATAAGACTACAATTTTACGAGTTACTCCGTCTAAATGTCTGACGATTAATTTTTTCAGTTTGTTAAGACTGCTTTAAATGCGTCGCTCAAATTAGATTAAACCTCAAAGACATGATATTGGACTATAAAGAAGTTATGCTTCTTATTTTTAACATTTCATGGTCGATAAGCTGTGCTTTGGGGAGGGGAGACCTCTTCTCGAGGTGATCCTTGTTGATTTCTTCAGGGTTTTTCTCATAGATAGCTTGGTGGTGCACTGGAGAAAGTTTTGTTTTCTTTTTAAAAAAGCGCTTTTTTTCTTTCTTTCTTTTCTAAGGATATTGGATTGTAAAGTACGCACGAAAGCATAGATCAGGTCATGTCAGTTGTATCCGCCAACGCATGTATATCTTGAAAACGAATAGTCTGGATTTGGTTAACTGGTCTTGTGTGGCACATTCAAAGTCAAGTGTGACTGCGGTCGCGTAAAGCAATGAAAAAAGCTTTATAATCTAAATTTAAACCCCATAGGGGCCAAGGGCCGACTCACTATCAATCTCTATATAGCGGAACTTCTTAGGGAGGGAATCGTGTAGTTATGGCAGTAAGACCTGACTGCTGCGTACGGTCCTTCAAGTGGTTGTCAACCACTCCTAAAGCGAATAATTAGAGCTGGTGTTGATAGGTTTCCAGAGTGGGGGTTATTGGCCATACACTTTAAATCATTCTGATACTCCCCAGTTGCAGTGGGGCCCCTAGCTAGGGATTGACTCATTGTCCCATTCTCTGGGTAGGCGCCGGTTCACGCATACATAACCCATATATCAGCGGGCATTGTGAGGTTAAGTTTTCCATTTAGGTACACCCGTTAAACGACTAAAGATGTCTGTTAACATTTGATAAATATGTGCGTACTTACGTTACTAGTTAGCAACAAATATTTGGTTGATTTTTATGATAAATGTCGGAAATGAAATGAAAAGCAATTCAATGTAAGTTCTTGCAGCCGCGCGCAATTTTGTACTTTTTCTCCCTATTTTTAACGGAAACTAATAAATTTCTCACACTTGACGGCTTCCCTGATAAAATTGCAATAAACATGTTTTCCGTTTTCTTCTCTTTTTTTTTTTGTTTTTTTTTTTTTGTTTTTTGCGAGTCAAAGCACTTTTTTGCTTTACTTAAATCCTTTTAAGTTTCCCTCACATCCTTTTCAAAAGGTTGTACACAGCTTTTCCGCGCGATACTCAAGTTCTCATGATTTGACTCGGTTTTAATCATAATTAACAACATTCTCGTTACTAATTGTACGCGCTGTACAACGAACGCGAACACAACGTAATAGAAACGTAATGAAACACAGGCAGGGAGAGAGAGAGAGAGCGAAACTTCATTCGCCGGTGTAATGTAAACCGCATAATTTTGAAACGGATGTCGTTTCATCTACTTCCAAAGAAACATTGAGTAACAATAGTTAAATGCAAGAACAACAACAACAACAGCAAAAAAATGTTTTCCATTTTATAACTCAAGCGGCGATTGCTTGAATAATAAGAACGATTTCTACCTTTGGCAGTTAACTTAAGTTCGGAGATATGCTAGATTTGTCATTCAATTTGTAATCCTCAGGAATGTGCGTTGAAGCCTCCATCAATAATAATCCGCATTATTGATCAGATTAAGCTTCCGATTCTATTTAAAACCTAGTGGTTGGCGACGAACGATCGAAAAACTTGAAAAAAATAATTCAGCCTTTTGTCCGGTCCAATGAACAATTCGACGAAAATTTCGGTCCAAAAAAAGAACGGGTGAGTGATCCAGTGTTTTTTTTTTTTTTTTTTTTTTTTTTTTTTTTTTTTTTTTTTTTTTTGGGGTAGTTGAGTAAAATTGGACTAAGCCAATAAATTTGTGACTTATATGTCCGAAGTGGAATACTTTACTGAGTGATCCAGCGTCAGGTGAAACTATTCCGATATATCGATTAATTTGACTCTCAACATAATTTTCCTTCCTTTTCCTTGCTTTACATTTATTTCTGTTGTTATTAAAAAGTGAAAAGAATAGAATGTCGGAGAGCATTCATTACAGGAAAAATTGACTTTTTTTTTTTTCCATTTAAAAATAAAAACAATCATTGCTTTGTTGATTGTTTAATTGACTACAAATAACGAGTTTTGTAGTATGCTGCCAGTACAGTACAGACGTACGTACGTACATGTATATATGCTTTCATGAGACGAAGCATAATGTTTTCATAACATTTCATTGTGTGTGTGGATTGATATACACAAACATACGAACATATTTTGCATGAGTGAACCTCTAAAAGCAAAAAAGGAAAATATTACTACAACTAAACATAACATACATTCTATATAACATAAATAAATATGTACACACAAACATTAAGCTGAGTGATAGACTTTGACTTTATTTTTACATATTTGTAGATGGATGATGAACGAATTGCGGGCTGATTTGGATGATTTTAGAATTTAGCTTTGGCGAGGTAAAATCACCTAAGTTTGCGGCTCTGGATAAATTCTACAAATGCTTAGTGTGTTGTTCAGTAAATCGTGTGAAAACTTGGTTTCTTTTTTTCTTCCATACATGGCTTTAGTTAGGACTGACTTTAGTCACTTTAGTCACTTGTACTTGTCTTCTTAAGCATTCCGGAACACATATACAAATTGCCCACACTTCCGCTTGAAGTAGAGAGACAGTACACTTTGAAATCTAGGACCGCGTAGGTCAGCCTTAGCTTTCACGTTTTCTAGTTTTGAAAGCGTCTTATTTTTGTACTTAACAAGGCAATCTTGTAGCGCGTTTGTAAGATGCCGGGACATAGATAATTAAGAAACATCACCTTATCACATCTGTTAGCTCAGATAAAACTAAGGACGTTTTGAAAATTGCCAAAAATTCCCAATATTTTGCCAGATAAGTGCGAAAAAAGTGAAAGCTTGGAAGCTTGAGAAGTTTTAGTGAGTCCGCGATACAGCCTGAATCTTGCCTCGTTCCATCAGCAGAGCTCTCTTAAAAGCGAAAAGCTTTGCTCACCTATCACCCGGTCTGTCCGTCAGTGTGCCTGTGTGTCCGCTTATCATCTCCTCTTAATGCTTAGCTTGAAAGGATTGTATGTCTACTAATGGGGTCGCATTAGAAAATTGAAATTTGGGGCCTACTTATTAAAGGACGTTGTCAGTCCACATACGGGAAAAATCCATAATTTAGAATTGATAAGAGATGCCGATGTAATTCGTAATCTTGGTAACATTATTTTCTAAAACTCATCAAATCAATCCGCATGAGAGATCGACCAGATAAGAATCATGACTACCAGGTTACCGTCCACACATGCAAATCTCAAGCGCGGTGGAGTCTGTACTGACCGTCGCTAATGTGAGTGCTCAGTTGCTCAGTTGGTAAAGGCATAGCACTTGCCTATTAGGCGCACAACCACTGAACTGCGACCATAGTCTCTTTATCTCTTTTTCTTACCCCGCTTCTTTGTAACCGATTGGTCGTATCAAAAAAAAAAAAACAATATATATATATATATATATACATATCGTAGTATATATGCTCACCACGAAGAACGCGTACAATTTTTTTACAATTACATATGACTTGACCAACTTAAGAGTTGTGTACACATCGTAGTCCGCGCATCCGCTCGACCGTGAATAGAATTTCATTCTATTAATTACGCTTGTCAAACTGCACAATTCCATCTATTAATTACTCTTTCCCGTTCCTTTGAAGTTTTATTGCAGTGGTTTGCTTTTAATTATAGCTGATGCATACCAATGATTCTTCCTAGAGGGAATATTGCAACTGTGGTAGAGCGATATCAAATTTGTGAGGTTATATGCAACAATCGAACGATCTAAAATTTTCCCTAATTTCCCCGTTTGCACTAAAACCAAATGAAACGTGGAAAACTTGAATTGGAAAAATTCTTATAAATAATGAGCGAAACAGTATTTAATGATAAAAATTGATCCAGAGAAGCGATTCACAATATAAATTGAATGCACGAAATACGGGTCACATTGATTTATTTCTCCAACTGTAATCTTTCCATATAATCTTTCCCACAATAAGTAAGTCTTTATATGTAAACAAAATTGCAACCCTGCATAGTTGAATGATAAGCACATAGTTAGTTGACTGAGTAGCAAGCATGAGGAAAATAAAAATTTTATTTTCTATAAATAGCACATCATTCACATAATATATTTAGCATAACTCTTATGCAGACAGATGATGGCAACCTTCACACGATATGTGTTAAAATTTCATGGCATTCTGGCATTCATTTTACAAGTTACAGTTGCTTTGCAAGGTCTAACTTTAATATTTCATGACGAAAACAGATGAACAGATTTCAGTTGGTGTAGCGTGTTCAACGGTAGTCTACCACATTTCATCTTTTTTTAATTTATGTCCATTATTGCGCTTCCCTTTTTCAATGTGAGTCATACGCGCTATGCATAAATATGTGAGCAAAAGTTTGTAAATTCATAGAGAAGCTCAACTTTACTCTCGACCGGTTCTTAAGCTTCAGTAAAATTGTAGAAACAATATTTAATCGCCGCTGTCATTACCTTTGATCTCTACAAGCGTACACAAATGCCGTTCGGAGTTAATTGGAGCGTTGATCTGATCAACGTCGTTAATGATTATTTGACCAGAAAAATGATATCAAAACAATTTCACAAACCATCGAACTTTCCTTCACGGTATCTTCTCGAGACAAAGCGCATAGATTTTCCTCTCGGATTTGAAAAGCCGAGTGAAATGGGCGCGATACGCATTTTCTCTTTCATTCACGAAATTATTATTACATTTTGTACGCAGCATAAAAGCTTTGAATTAACTAAACGAAGACGTTCTGTACGTTTGATAGGCTGGCTTGCGAGCGGAAATCTGATTACGAAAGATATTGTTCGGGCTTTTGTTATGCAAGCACATAATAAAATGTTAGAAACATTTATGATGGCCAAGACAATGTATTTCGGATAGCGAGAGAGAAGTAAGTAAGAAAATTATATGCGGCACTGGTCGAATCTTTTATACCTACCACGAAAGAAACGAATGTCTGTGAAGCTTTCTTAGCTATGTCAACCTATCACACGCTTTAGATAGAAAAAAAGAAAATATCTTTACTTGATTTCGGGAAAGCATTTATCATTATCGGTATAACGTATTTAGGTCCCAGATATAAATTCTGGAACTAAAACATCTGGATGAGCATAAGCAACCAAGACAATCGGTTCTTGTTCTTTTAAAAGGTAGACCAGTCAAATATTTTATTGATATGAAGTTCTTCCAACAATTTCAAGATATTCACGGGATTAGACCCTCCGAAAATAAGTCCTCGAATAATTGCGAAAGATTTTGGCATTCACAAATTGGCCAAACTGGAGAAGTAGATTTCTTAAGGGTTCTTTGCAATGATATGGCAAAAGCGCCTTTTCGCAAATGTTCTGATTTTGATTTTCTCGACATTGATTGGATGTGATTACGATTAACATGCGGGTACTGTGGATTGTTGCTCCACTGTCGTATGTTTTCATCAATTTTTCCTTGTGACTGTTTTCCTTATATACTCTTGAAGATCAAACTTTTCGATAATGACAGTTGCCGGAGCTGTGGATTTGATTGAAAGGTCTGCTCGCTGAAAGGACTGACTCGGTACCCAAAAAAAAAAAAAAATAATTCGGAATAAACTACCTAAAGAACATCATCAACACTATTTCAATAAAGAAGAATCGGATCAACATCAAAACAATGACACCGACAGTATTAACACCAACAAGCAAGAAAATTATATTCAGTTTTGATCGAATTTTTTATGCTCCTTACCGTTATCATATTTTTGTAGAATGATCTTGTAGAAGTTTACATCGTCCCTCTTTTGCAGTTCATGAGCCACGAGCAAGAGAGGTAGGAAAAGCGAAAGTATTCATTGTTTTTGTTACGCAGGCTTATGGGTGTTGTAGTAGTGTGGGTCCTTTTCAAATTCTTTTAAAAGTTTGTAGGCAATAGCGTCATTTTTACGAAGGGCAGAATGTTTACCATAAATACTACACAGTTATGCAGATGGACAGACGGACATGCTTAGGCGCATTCTAAATATAGAATTCTCCAAGAATCTATACACTTTATAGGGTGTTTGAAACTTGCAGGTGTGGCCGATTTATTGCATTTTATAAGATGTGCTACAGTATCACCCATAGAATAACAGACGTTTCCATAGTTTGCGTAGTACTGCAGACGTATCCTTCGACCGAGTTGAGCCATTTTCAATGCTAACTTGCGTGCAAGAGCTTCGAATGTTTTTGCCAAAATTTGAAGTCGATAGTTCCCTGTTTACGGCCAAGAGAATCTTTACAATAAACATTACACAGACAGACAGACGGACAATGTTTCTACCAAGTTTGAAGACGATAGCTTCATTTTTGCGGCCAGGAGGATGTTTACAACAGACATTACACAGACGGACAGACGGACAGACGAACAATGTTTCTACCAAAATTTGCAGTCGATAGTTCCATTTTTGCGGCCAAGAGGATGTTTACAACAGACACTACACAGACGGACAGACAGACGTATTTAAATCGATTTAGAATTTGATGTTAATCAATACTTTGATCGTATACTTTGTGGTCTATCTGATGCTTCCTTCTGGACGTTGCAAAGGGAATGTTTACAACAGACACTACACAGACGGACAGATAGACGTGCTTAAATCGATGTAGAATTTGATGTTAATCAATACTTTGATCGTATACTTTGTGGCCTCTCTGATGCTTCCTTCCGAGCGTTGCAAACGTTTTGACAAAATGAATATACGCCTCATCGTTCGATGATCGGTATAGAAATACAGGGAGCGGTTTCGATTTACCCAATTTTATGAGCACGTAAAACATACACATGTACTATGTACAGATTTTAATGCATGTACCGTTAATTATGGATCACCTCAAGTGTTCTTTTGCTAGTAATGCACACGTTTTTACGTTTGTTAAATGCTTTTTACACAAGACTTTCTTCTTCTTAGAAGCAAAAAGCAACCACTTGAAAATGAACAATAACTCACTTCAAGTCCATACCGAGCGTGATTCTATTCTATGCGCAAGCATTTTTCCTAATTTTTAGTATATTTTAAAAGTGAAAAGTGAAATGAGTTTTTTTTTTTTTTCTTATTCTTCTTATTTCGAAACTAAAATTTTCATCTAATTTTTTATTGTTCTACTTTATCAAAATTTAAAAAAAAAAGAATAAAATTAACTCAAGTCCATATATTATTTTTATTTTTATTCTGCACATATGTATATATATATATATA
>KK502634.1:210262-244173 GCA_000688735.1 Glossina austeni
AGTAGTAGTAGTAGTAGTAGTAGTAGTAGTAGTAGTGGCATGTTGATCATTGGACCCTTCTATCCGCACATTCTCCTCAATTAGTCTCGGCAAGCAAGCACACCCCAAAGCGGATATCTTTTAGTAAGCCGAACGTTTTTCAAAGGTATTAAAAATAGTTTTCTTGTTTTCGGCCTTTTAAGTCCAATTTAAAATGAATTTGTGTCCTAAAGCGCTTGTGGTTAGAGGATATACAAAATTTATGGGAATCTACGAAACATCTAAAAGAACTTGAGAACTTTTATTATATCAATCGATTGAGAATCATTTTATGATTGCACTTAGACCTATACACCCACCTCCCCCCGCCCCCCATTGACTGAAACCCGTTCAAATACTTTTGTATCCAACATGCAGATCCTAATTTTCGAGATATTCAGCAGATAGGTTTTGATCCATCAACGATTCTTAATGAAAATGCATTGCGTCAAATCATTATAACGCGCCATTCAAGAAAAGCATTGCACGAAAGAAAGACACTGTCCATACACACACACACACACACACACGCAAATCACTCTGTGCACTCTGGGTACCATAGGTTTGTCCATTTTCAAGCCTTTACATAGCAATGAAGTATAATTTTTTAGATTGCATGAGATAATCCGGTTGAGTGGCCAAGCAGGCAAGAGTCTCGACTAGCAATTCAATGGTCGTGGGTTCAAACCTCAAGTGCAGTAGAGTTTTTAATAATAATAATAATAATAATAATAATAATATTAATAAAAATAAAAATAAAGCCGCAAGCTTTAGATGCCAGTGCTTGTAGAGTTTAGTCTTAGAATTTATTCTCTGGCTAAATTTATATAATAATAATAATAATAATAATAATAATAATTGTTGCATGAGAACAATAGATGCAGAATAATAAGCTGTTTGACAAGAAAGTTAACTTTATCAAGTTTGGAGCAAGTCGGTTAACGCGTGGGACTCTCTTCCGTATAAGGATTCTGATCATAACAAAGCAACAACGAATTATTTTCAACATTTCACGACTAAAAGTTAGTCATGTGTGGTATTTAATAGTCTGACTTGTCCGCCTATAACGGTTTAAATTCTTTTTTATTCTTTTAAACTACTTGAAGGCATTTCTGCACGCTGTGAAGATTATAGAGATTTTTAAGATCATTTTTGCACATTTTTATATCAATTTAAACTGAATTCAACGTTTTTTTTTTGTTTTTTTTATTACTACCGTTGGCACAGCATCAACGTCTTTTGCTAGCAAAAAGAGTCTGTCTAAAAAAAAAAAAAAAAGAGTCTGTTCAAAAATTGAAATATTCCTCTGTCTGTATATACTCAAGCTTTATTCCTGGCAAGACTCTCTCATATGCTTTTGGAATCGTCAATGGGTCAATGGAATACTTTAGTTAAGTGTGGCCAGTAGTTTACAGTCGAGTGATAGGAACAATTTTAACACCAAAGTCATAAACGTCATTTTAAAAGTACTAGCAGCAAACACATAGACCCGACTAAAAAGGGTAGCAGCGGACAGACGGACAGACATGGCTTAATCAATCGCTGTAGTCAAAGATAGATAGTTTTTCTAGAATCTTCAATGAGTACTTCAAAGCCCTATAACTATCTTACAGATGTAATGTACCCGCTACGATATAGTTCGTACTCGATTTCTAGATGGTGATGATTTGTTCAGTTCGGGGAAGTATTGAAAAAAAATCGCAAAAACGCTCATTAGTGTACCAAATTTCATCAAATTATCTCAAAAATAGCGACCTGTAGGTTGAACAGCAAAAAACCCGAGATGTTTCTTTTCCAAAAAAATGTTTGTTACAAAAAACTGAATTGCTTTCAATTTACGACCCACTGTGCGTTTCCGCTCCAAACGATTTGGCCGATTTTCAATACCAACCTGCGTGCAGAAATTTCCAATGTTTCTGCTAAATTTGAAGTCGTCATCAACATTTTTGCGACCAGGAGAATGCCAACAACACACACCACACAGACGGACAGACATGCCTAAATCAATCCAGAATTTCATGCTAATCAAGAATGGGTCCCTGAAGTTTCCCTTTTCTAAGGAAAAAAACAAAATGGGTATAAAATGGGTGTAAAAAAAGTTAAAGGAAAAATTGTGGTTAGTTTAGTTGTTTTAAAAAAAATTAAATATTTCATTAAAATGTTCTGCAGGTACTTTTTAAATTGCCATAGGTTTAGTCCTTTCAGATGCAAGTTTTCGCGAAATGAGAAAACATTCCGGCAGGCACAAGACATGCGTTCAATTAGAAAATTTCTCTATGGAGACTAGAGGAATGGCTTTCGTTAAGATGACTGCTTACAAATATTCTGAAATCTGTTACAATTTCGTCAGACAGATCTAAAATCCATAGATATTCTGATTTAATGTGGATAGCTATCCGCAGACAGCATGAGTGCTGGTGAGTGATGGTGAGTTTTTTTATTTTTTGATGTCAAAAATGAGATGCCAGTAATTACAAGAGAGGTCGGGTGCCGAGTTACTTTTCGCAATAAGCTTGAATTTCTTTCAATGAAATCTGAAGCGAAAAATGATTAACTGTTTGAGTACCAAGCAGCGCGATCGCGCTGTTCAGATTTCATGTCGAGAAAGCCCAGACAGTTTTGAGAAAAAACTCTCGAAGAATCCCAAGCAGCGCGATCGCGCTGTTCAGATATCATGTCGAGAGAACCCAGACAGTTTTGAAAAAAAACTCTCGAAGAATCCCAAGCAGCGTGATCGCGCTGTTCAGATTTCATATCGAGAAAGCCCAGACAGTTTTGAAAAAAAAGTGTCGAAGAATCCCAAGCAGCGCGATCGCGCTCTTTAGATTTCATGTCGAGAAAGCCCAGACAGTTTTGAAAAAAAAGTGTCGAAGAATCCCAAGCAGCGCGATCGCGCTGTTTAGCTTTTATGTCTTTATGTAGTTTTTTTCAAAATTGTCTGGATTTTCTCGACATAATTCTCGAGAGTTTTTTTTTTTCAAAATTGTCTGGGACTCAAACGGTTAAGCATAAGAAGAAAAGCGGTGGGGAAATAAATAACTTGAGTTTGTTAGAACACAATGTTGATACACATATTTTGCGCAAAACGCACACACACATAAATTTATATATTTGTAATTGTGGTCTCTTTTATTTATAGAATTTTAAAATAACTTTTCTTAATCTCTTTATAAAAGTCACTTTCATACAAACACACATATTAATATATATATATTATATTTATAGATAAGTAAGTAAGTGTGAATTGATTGAATTTTAAGAACGCTTAGGCATATTCTTGTTCTTGCTATGTATTGTTAAATTGATATTATCGGGATTTTTCAGAGCCGTTCAAGCGAATTTTAATTGTAAAAGCAATTTCTTCATTAAGATAGCGGCACAGCAGAGCAAGAAAGAAATTGCAGTCAGTTAGTTATTTTATCTTTTTGTGTGTGTGTGTGCCAAAATTTTTTTTTTTTTTTTTTTTTTTGGCAAATCTCCTCAAAATATTCTTAAAACCACTTGAATTCTTCATCTTCCGCATTGTTGAGTTTCCTCAGCTAGCAGCTCGTACCTGAATTAAATGCATGACTGCGTAGATGGGTGAGTGGAAAAATGACTAAGGATGAGAAGCCCAAAAACGCTATGCCATCATAATGGGATACGGTACACGAAGACGAATATTGTGGAAAATACATTTTTTTCCTTTAAAAAAAAAAATTTATTAAATCGTTTAACTTGAGGTTCATTACAGATTACAGATACATTATATATATATAGGCAGCGAGAAAAGATAGAAGCAAAGCATAAGGCAGGTTGGACAAAAGTGTGACTACTTGTACTACTTGTACTACTAAGCTCGTGATAGGAAAGCTGCTGTAATTGAAATTAGTTAACGAATAAAATTGCAAAAGCTGTAAGCAATATAAGCAACATAACAAGAAGAAGAAGAAGAACAAGAAGAAGAACGAGTAAGATGAATAACAAGTGCAAATTAACGGAAAATATTATAATTTATAAACCGTAAAATTCAGCCCCTTGAAAAGGAAACGAAGAAGAAGAGGGAAAATTAGCTTCGCTCTCTTATCAAAACAAAAAAATAACCCAAATTATATATAAATAAAATAAGCTTATCTTCGTTATAGATAAAAAACAATTTTTGTTAATTGTGAAAATGTGTACCGGCGCACACACAACACGTAATTGGTCGGTCGGTGGTCGTCTTTTCAAATCTGAGTTTTATAAACTTTGAAAATATGATTTTATATACAATTTTTTTTCTTTTATTGAAATTGTGTGGTGAGGGAGAGAGAGAGGTTTCTTTCTTTCTTTCTTTCTTTCTTTTTCTTTTTTTTCGCTCCCCTATGAATATATGAAAATAATTAAACTCAATATTTTTTTTTCTTTTTTTTTTTTTTTTATACTTTTCTGTAAGCCTCCCAGCCATATTTGTTTATTCTGCTGCCAATAATAATTATAAGAGTCTACTGCATCTACAGTTATAGCCTTGGTTGCACGCTGCGGAATGCCACGAGTCTTATCACAACAAAAAACGACACACACATACGCAAGTTGTGTCCTGACCTTAGTTAACCTGTTTAATGCCCCTCATGGATATTGATTATCCCCTACATCATGTGTGATGCGAGGGTATATTGAATTTTTCCAATACCCGGAAGGGCAGAATCACTTCGAAATCGTTTTTTGAATAGATCTAAACTTGTCTGTCCGTCTGTCCTTCTTATTTTCGACATATAGGTCGCAATTTTTGAGATATTATGATGAAAATTGCCACACTGGCGTGTTTTGACCCAAAGACGAAGTCTATTGAAAACGGCCACTTTTTCGACTACATCCCCTGTACGGTGGTGTTTTGTATTTAATAGTGTGGCGTGGCTAAGTATGATGTTTTTACGTTTTTTCTTTTTAAATATCACTCACGCGACATCTCCTACACAGATAACGCGGTATCGGCCAAACAGGAGTAACAACAAAGAAATGGACAGAAGGAAAGCCTAATAAATGTGTGATCAGTCGATAAGTTCTATGTCTTTACCGATTGAACACAAAGTATATATTTACCGCCAAAGTAAACTCTACTCTACCGCATTGAGATTTGAACCCACAAAAACTGACTTGATAATCGCGACTCTTACCTACTCGGCTACGCATGCGCATAACTAGTTCTTCTTCTTCTACATATGCAGAATGCAATGCCTGCAAATATATCGAAATGCGAATAATGCGAGGCATGTGAAAAGAAGTCGATAGACAAATGCCGTCCGTCCTTCGTTCTGCCTTAGATCTAGCACCGTTCTATGATATGATGTAACATTTTTTCAATGTTCATTCAATTCACGAGTTTTTGTGAATGCTTGGGCAAGTTCAAGCGACATAAAAGAATGCATTTTTCATATTCATACTTTCGTACTGATAGATGAAATTTTAATTTCCGTTGTTTCACACGTAATCACCAAATGATAAGCATATGCGAATTACATATGGGCGTGCATTCATTAAGAAAGCAGCAAAAAGTTGTAGTTTTGTTTTCCTACAACACATCGATACATTACAAATACATGCAAACGCATTCCTCCCGCATCGTTCCACAAATTAATATACATTCAATTTATACACATTTACCGAATGCACTTGCATTCGTAGCACTGGGTAACTATAACAATAATAATCATTATATTGAAATCTAAATGTTTACTAATATACACACCATTATGTACGTATGCATGCATGAGAATATATGAATAAAATGCATACGTACATGTGTGTGTGTGTGTGTGTGTGTATATTATGCATTCATGCCCGGTTTCCACATAGCAGACACTGTTCTATGCACGGATACCAAAAACAAACAAAGCCACTACGCAAGGACACAAGGGCACTACAATTAAACCATATGTATATTTAGATACATATAGATACATATAGATACATATAGATATATATATATATATATATATATATATGCATATGTGCATTTGTGTCAATATATAATTTCAATTAAAAATCTCTTTTCACGCTAAAAAAAAGGATTACAGATTTTTTATTGCTCAACAAACATTTCATGCAGTTTTTATTTCCCATATATGGGCGAAATTAATTTTAAAGCAAAACAAAAGTTGTTCGTTGTAAGTGAGGGGTAAATTTTTTACTAACATCACACACACAATTTACAATGAAAACATGAAATTATCATATATCGCGTCCTCTAGGGATAAACATACGCCCTACACTATATATATATATAAATATGTATACACATGTATGTCCTATACTGTAGGGCGTATGTTTATCCCTAGACGACGATATATATATATATATAGAAACATTTAAAAATATATTTTTTCCGAAGTCGGAAACGTACTACTGGGTTATTATTAAGCAAACTAAGGGCCATTTTCGGACACCGAAACACATAGGAATGGCCAATTAGATACTGCTCCAAGCCTACCAAGAATATATATATATATATATATATATATATACGTATATATTCATATTAGAGATAACCCATAAGTAGGAAATTATTTGCAAAGAACTCGTTTTGCCTTCAGTTATGTGGTGTGTATAGTGTCGTTGAAGATGACAGACGTATATCTTTAGAGTTTTCGCTGAAGCAGTGTGTATAGGAAATATTCTGGCAAGTATAATGTTTTTTTGCAACCCTGGCGGCGTCCGCACCCTCGAAGAATTATATTCGCCAATGCGGGAGTTAATGTAACAGCAAACAAAATTTCCGATAATTCCGGAAATGTATTGAAGATCGCCCAGTGTCAACATTGGTTCAGAAAGTTTCTTATTCGAGATTATGAGCTCTCTGACAGCCATCCAAGTGGACGACCAGATATTAATAATGATTTTCTAAACTTTCTAGTGGAAGCTGATTCAAAATGAACTTTAGAAGAATTGTCGAGAAGCTTTACGTCCACTTGGTCAATACGCAAGAACAACTACACAAAATTGCAAAGGCATGTAGGCACGGAATATGGGTACCGCATCAATTATCTGAGCTAAGAACAACAATTTTCATCGATCTATTTGCATTTTATTGCTATCCAGATTTCGTGGAGGTCTATCTCTTGTCAGAACCGCTACGGATGATGAAAAATGAATTCTCTACGGTAACATAAAGCGTACCAAGCGTGATGGCTTTCTGCAGCTCTACAATCCAACCCCTAAGCCTAGCTTATCAAGAAGCCAACCTGAGCCAAATATTGCTTCACGGACCCTTTATTTCTATAAAAAGGGGGCTTTGAAATTTGCAGGAAAGATGGCAAACTGTCCTTGATAACGATGGCTAATAACATAATAAATTGCAAAACAAGTAAGAAAATTATATTCGGCGGGGGCGAAATCTCGCACACCCACCACTATGTTTTTCGCATTCTACTCTCCGAGTTCTTTTATTTGATATCCATATCGTTGGTATTATTAAGAAAATATTAACCGCTGTGTCGACCACAGTCATTTTAAAATTATATCATTCTTAGACAGATAATATATCTTCATTTTACGCGTGCACAAAATAGTTTTAAACATTCGGTCTTGTTTGCCTTGTGATAAATAAGCGTAAAGCCTCAGTGAGAAAAGCGAAAAAATCAATATTTAATCACTTGTAATTTTGTGTGGGCATGGCGGATGTTTTCCACTTTTGTACGTAAGGAGTAGAGTGTTTCGCCAAGTAAATGTGGAAAATTTCAACCTTTTAATTTTTATAATTTTCAAGTAACGAACAAAAATCCACAATTTTTGTTAAAAAAGAAGTTGCGTTCAGTTTACGCTCCATTGCGGGCTTTTGCTCGGACCAATTTGGCCCATTTTCAATAAAAACCTGCCTGCAAAAACTTTCAATGTTTTTACCAAAATTTGAAGTCGATATCTTCATTTTTGCGACCAGGAGAGTGCACAACAACACACAGACGGACGGACGGACATGACTAAATCAACTTAGAATTTCATGCAGATCAAGAATATACATACTTTATAGCGTCTCAGAAGCTTCCTTCGTCTTTGGGCCGAAATACGTTAATGAAACGTCTTCGTTGAACTGGCGCGGATCTTGAAAGATGGGAAACACGTCTTTTCGTATGTCTTACGCTATCTAACATTCTGAAGTATAAGTCCTCTCTCCTTTTTATTTAGAACCCATCCCTACACCCATCTTACAGTGATGGGTATAACTTGAATTTATTACAATATTTGTTTTAGATTTCAAAACAATTCATTAGTTATGCGTCGTCCCCCCCACCCTATTATATGCATTATGTGTTCTCTGTGATGCTTACATTTATACGCAACAAACATTTAACAAATTTAATATCATCTCGCGCCTATTGTGCGAGTATAAAAAAAAAGTAAAAACAAAACAAACAAAAAAATAATCAACTGAAAAAAACATTCTCATTACATTTATCTTCATGTCATGTTCTTTATACGCTGGAATTGCCGTTTAGCGTGACGAGCGATTCATATAATTTAAGCCTTTTTTTTTTTTTTTTTTTTTTTGATTTTTCTGCAAATGCGACCGCAAAAAATCAGTGTGTGTTAATTCCATTTAAACCTTTTGTTTTTTTCTTTTTGCTTTTTTTTAAAACAGCAAACAGTCAGGTCAATGTATTTGTTTTTTTTTTGCGCTTATAATTCTTTGCTATCGGATTAATTAATGAAATTCGTTACTAATAGAAAACATTAGTATTTCCCTTTTTTATTTGTTCATACACACACATACGGGCACAGGAAGGAAGGTAAATATGTTATTCATTTGTTGAAAACTGCATGCATTCAAAGCAGAAATAACATCAATGACACAAGAGGAAGGATAACCGGGACAAGGAAAAGTTTTCTTCTTCTCAACAAAGTTTTGGTCTAATGATGATGAATTCAATAAACGGACATAACGGATAACGGATAAGGTACCAATATATCGAATATCTATCGCTCTACCTTCCATTTAAATAAGGCACGCGTGCTAATGGTGGGTTAATGGATCGATCCCATCCGAATATAATTTTCTTTATATAAAATATGCTTAAAATGTAAGTGAGAAGATTTTATTAGCCTTTTAAAGTGAGCTCAAGATTATTATTATTTTTATTATTATTAATGCAACTTGCACAGACCAAAGAAGAAGAAGTAAATTCTAGAGCTAAATGCACACCAGAACTAATCCGTAGAATGCGTACAAAATTTACATAAAATCATTGTCATCCTCTGTATCTTATAAATAATTTATTTATGTACCGTCATGTTGTGTGTCGGATTGCTGTTGTAATATGTCGTGCTCGGAAGAGCGTCGAAGCGCATTTCCAGTAGTTTCTAGCGCCAGTCAGATTGGAGCGAACTGTCACTAACTAAATAAATCATAGAACGTGCTAGTTAACGCACAGATCACTTTTGTTGGCTCCGAATCTCAACCCCATCACCCTTACTGATGGCTAACAACAGCACGAGCCTGAACATGAACATATTTATGCGCATAAATAAAATCGTTATTAACAGAATGATATGATCATCGCATTAATGAATTATTTCATTATGAGGTTATTAGTCTGTAATCCAAGTTTTCTTCCATTTCTTTTGTTTTTTTTTTCCTTTTTTGCTTTTTTGTACCCATCACTGTAGGATGAGATGTATGTTCATTTTGGCAAAACGTTTGCAACACTCAGAAGAAGGCTTAAGAAACCCCATAAAATGCATGAATAAAGCGATTTAAGCCTGCTCGTCTGTCTGTCTGTCTATCTGCGTAATGCCCAAGGTAGACAAAAAGGAAGCCATCTGATTTCAATCTGGTAAAAGTATTGGAAATTCTTGCCCGCAGATGGGTACTGAAATGGAGGCAAATGGGTCAAAAGACATCCCTACCACCACAACAAATACAACGATAACAGCGGCTCTATTCGGCGGATGGTCCTGTTGCATCTAACCAAAAAAAAAAAAAAAAAACTGTCACGCCCGCCATTTTAGAAAGAAACTTCCGAGATCCTATGAAGTCTACATATGATTAATCAAACCTGTCTAGATATGTTTGTCTGTCCGTCTGTCCATCTGGCTGTAAATTGCTGTGCCCATGGTCGCAAAAAGGAGATATCTGTTGCATGCACACGGTATTAAAATCCCCTTTTATTCTGCAAATGTATAAAAACCCATCCACATGCGCCCGATATTAAATACTATGGAATTTACTCTCTTAGCTTTTTTTTAGAATAATAGTGATGAGTATAAATAATTCGGTGGCAATCGAATATAAATTTCTTACTTGTTTCTCTTTACATCGACAGCAGCTAGTAACAACTAGTGTATGACTAATGAAGATAAAAAAAAAAAAAAAGAATAAAGAAAACATAAGCGTATACATATATGGTATTCAAGTCGAACTCGCAATACCCAATTTCAGCGAACTTTCTACATAAAAAAAAAAATATATTCTTGACAGTTCCAGTTCAGAAACATTAAATACCTGAGCAAACATAAGTAACTAAACTGAAATATTTTTACATACTTGCGTAATGATCTCTAGCTCGGTCGCTCGCTGTCTCGCACTATCTCCCCCCTCGAAATGTTATTTTTAACTCTTCATTAATTAGACTCTGAGAAGAATATTTATTTGACAAATCGGAAAATGATTTATTGACTTAATTGCACGAATATCAGCAAAGTCACTAATACCCACTGTTCGCAGCTGTACTAAGAATATTATTGTTAAAGTACTGACTTAGTCGGTCGAGAACATGACAATGCATCGGAATTACAGAAACAGCTAAACAACAAGAAGAAGATTCTACGAGACGGAAAACCATCGACTTTCCTCCAAAGGAAAGAAAAAAAACAAACAAAAAAGTTAACAAAAAAGGAAATAAAGTAGAATTTCGAGACACTCTAATGTTGAATTTTTCCATTTTCAATAACAGAACAGATCTGTGTGGATGTACTCTAATATATATGTGAAAAGATCTAACAAAGTATCTCGAAAAATCTGATTGGTTTACTGCTTTTGAAAACATTTTCTATATCAACCTACAGGCACATGAACTTGTAATGTTTTTGTTAACCTGAAAGGCGAGATTTGCCACCGGGAGAATAAGTATCACGAGCATTATGTAAACGGACAGCTGGACATGCTTAATCATGCTTCACATTTCAATGCTTATCTAGATTGTACGTGAAGCTTCCTCCGGCGTGTTGCAAACGTTCTGACAAAATGGGCATACCACCATCCTTCGAAGAGGTCGTTATAAAATATATAACTACAGGCTGTCTTTCCGCGACGCTTATGATTCATAAACTATCTGCGTTTAACTTTCTATTCAAGACACTACACTATCATGAAAAATTCAAAGAAAATAAAACGAAACAAAATTTAAAACAAAATAAATCGAAATTCTTCAAAAGCTCGACCAAATGTACTTGAATATCCGAAAAGATGTTATTTTATCACATAAACACAGTGAACAAATTGGAAAGCAATTATTTAAAGCAGTAACCGCTTGAAAGCATTTCACAGAAAGAATTTCTTTGTGTTGTTGTTAGTGATACCTTAGTGCACAATGTTTGGCGATAGGTAAAAAAACTGTAAAATAAATTTTAGTCAAATTTAGTCAAACTTAGTTTTTCGTTTCCACGAATATTCATTCAATTCAACTCGGTTCAAAGGGCTTATACTCTCTTAACAGTGGCAGCACAATGGAATGGCGAAACATCTCAAAGGATAACAAGATGATCAAATCAAAATGTTTTTTTTTTTTCTTATTACTCCCTACACCACACAACTAAGGAAAATAAATTTAAATATTATATACATATATATATAAATAATCATACATTCTCGGTCATAACCTCAAAGCAAAGTGGTTTTAGTCCAAGTAATCCTGTTGACGATAATATCACATCTTTTCCATCGTCGTCAGATTATCCATAAACTCGACAAAGCTACTGGGTTTTATTTAATATATTTGTGTATATTTCTTTATTTAATAATATTTGAATTTTACTCTTACTTTAAACACGTTTTGTGTTTGCATACTTAAGGTATTATTTTTGGTGCGATTGCATCGAAGATATTATAAACTCTTGTCTACATCCTTAGCGGAATTGTAAATATCTCCAAACACTTAATTGATCGATATTGAGGGCACTGCGTGAAAATTCGGAAATAAAAATTGATGACAAGTTTGCTTTACACGATTTCGTTAATAATTGCCCAGGTCCGAAAAAACCCATACGTATGCTTTTGTCTTCACTATTCCAAATATTATGGAGCTTCTCATATACCAAGCATATCGTAACATCTTTCAAAATATATATGCAGACTGAGAGCTTAGTCACGTACTCTTGCCTCTTTATCTTTTCGCCAATAATTGGCCAGGTCCGAAAAAACCCATACGTATGCTTTTGCCTTCACTATTCCAAATATTATGAAGCTTCCCGTATACCAAGCATATCGTAACATCTTTCAAAATATATATGCAGAGTGAGAGCTTAGTCACGTACTCTTGCCTCTTTATCTTTTCGCCAATAATTGCCCAGGTCCGAAAAAACTCATACGTATGCTTTTGTCTTCACTATTCAAAACATTATGGAGCTTCTCATATACCAAGCATATCGTTACATCTTTCAAAATTTATATGCAGAGTGGGAGCTTAGTCACGTACCCTTGTATCTCTATCTTTTCGTTGAAGTCACTGTTAGGACTGTTCGATCTGGCATCACCTACTCCTTTATTACATTTCCCTGGGCTAAGTCAAAAATCAGCCAAAATTGATAGATCTGAGTCCACTCTTTTAATACCTGTGTAGACGTGCACTCTCTTAATTATTATAAAATTTTGAATGTAAACAAAAATTACCCTCGCGCGATTGTAATTAAAAATTCACAGTTGCAAACTCGCAACGTAATAATAGAATTGGAAAGGCCTCGTGTTTTCAGAATTTTGTGTGCAAAAATTTCATGAATCCTACTTTCAATCTTATATAAAACTCTTCTAGATTTCTATGTAGTCTTTAGTTGAATTAATGGACATTTTATATATTTTTGGTTATGTGATATTCCTGTTAAGTCGAAGAGAGGTTTTTTCAACACTGAACTATTTTTTATTAATTCGTACTAACCTCTTGTGTTATTTCCAAATCATGTTTTGCATTCTCGTATAAAGTCTCCAATTCTTCCACTTTTTGTGCGAGACCCGACTTTTCCTCCAATAAAGAAAGACCATATTGGGCGGACTGAGCGCGTTCACTGGTCGCCTGATCAAGTTCGCGTGTTAAACGTTCGACTTCTAAACGCAACTCATCTACATTTTTAGGTAAATCGGCCAAGCCGCCGGCTCCCGAATCGAGTGACATGTTAATCAAGACTGCGATATCGCTCGTTACGTATACCAGGAAGTTGAAAGTGTTGTGTGTGATGTCAAAACAGTAACTTTATAAATGTGTATATTTAGTATGCTTAATACGAGCGCACATACACGTTGGGGATGATAAGATTTTTTCTTTTCTTTTTTGTTTTCCTTTTTTTTTTTTTACTTTTATGTAATCGCTTTGTTGATGGACGGGCACAAAAGGGAAGGTTTATATTTTGATGGATGAATGAATGCGAAGAGAAATTTAAAACTTAAGCCGAAAAATTCCTGTGAACTCTGCGTGTTGACAGTGAGTATTTCCCTCGCTGATATTTAAATTAGCATTTTTAGACAAACAAGAAAAAAACAAATTTAATAGTGATAGGTGTGGTAAACTGTAGTGGGCGGAATCGTAATGATTTTTTTGTTATTGATCGCTCGTCGCATTAAAATGTAAGAATCTCGTTGTAATTGGAGGGAATGTTTCCTTTTATTTTTTTATTACTAAAACTTCTTGAATCAGATTTGGACGTATTGTTACTTTAATTAAATGATTGATATGATATGCTTATTCTCGTTTTTTTTTTTGTTTATTTTTATTTATTTTTGTAAATTTTCTCTTCTCTGCATAATTAACATTCTTTTTGTAACTCTTCTCTTTCTCTTTTTTTCATATTTCGCTTTGTAGTTGTGTGAATACTCTTTCTAAACTTAACGCTCTCTTTTCATTCTCGGGAAGCAATGAAAATATGCAGCTTTTTTTATTTTTTTTTTTTTGATTCGTTTCTTTACAGGTTATTTTATTATGATCTATGTTTTTCCTTTCTATTAAAATAGTACTTTAAGTATAATTTCACACACAGCGCCACAATGCAAAAATTGAAATACGCAAAGCTACGTATACAAATTTCTTTCAATATTGAGTCAACAAAACTTTTCAAGACAATTATTTGCAAATGAAGTTAAATAAAATGCTAGAACTTGGAAACTATTGAGGCCCAATAGTGACATCACAATTTCTTTGCCTTGTCGACTTCTTCTCTTCCACACATTTTTCACATTCAACTTTCTATTTTACATATACACTTATTTGTTGTTTATCTAAACCCACGGAATATATATATATATATATATATACCCTTCCATTTGTATGGCAAATCATAAGTATTATGAAGCAAATAAAAATAAATAATGCACTTGAAAATTGTGTTATTCCAAATATTAAGCTTCTTGTAAATTAAAAATATATTCTTCAACACGTCTCTTCTTTTAATGAGTGAATGACGGAATGCACAAAAAGGTATGCCACAGATTCGTGTGAATGCTAATTAAAGACCAAAGATTAGGACAAAATGCGAGCGACACTCTTAAAAAATGGCGAATTTTCACTAAACCAACTACAAAATCAGACTAACACTATTGCAAGCGGTGCAGCCGTTCATGCGAGTTAGCTTCCGCGTTGCTAACAAACGTATTAAGATATTTCAATTTTATACAACTCTGCAACTCTGAAAAAACCACTATTTTTGTAAAGCTTTTTATGTTTGTAAGCTCGTACAAGTGTAGTTTTTTGCTGAAAAGGTAGTGTCGTATATATTTTGTTGCTGTAAACGCAGTACACCTTTACTCTAGCAGGAAAGATAGCTTGAACATCCAATCAAGAGACTGTTAAACAAAAACCGCATTATACACTTGCCAATTAAATAAACGTGTCAGATTATTCCACAATTTGGTAACACCGATTTGTTTTCCAAATGATTTTCCAGGTGTTGTTGAAGACCAGATGCACAAGTTAAGATCTTTCCGCAAAAACGACATTTCCAACCTTTCAAATTCTTTTCCACCTCTTCTTCCCATTTAACAGATATGCTTACGCCATTTCTGTTATTTCGTCCCATTTAATAGATGAGAGCGATTTTTTATTCATCCTTTTTCTTACTTATTAAAAGCAACTCTGTGCCCTCTCTATTTACCATACATAATACTTTTTTTATAAATGGTGTAAAGTAACAAACCAGCTAACGGCTTTTTCAAAAGTTTCATTGAATTGAACTGAAAATGATCAAAAATTTCTATTTCGCTGGTCTGTTGAAAAATCGTGTATTGTTAAAAGAACACATGACCTGTGAGAGCAATTCAGACTCGCTGATTTAATTTCATATATTTCCTCATTACGAGCACATTCAGTATAGAAATTGTAATAAACTTAAAATTTGTTGAATTGAAAAAACGACTTTGAATTTGGTGCAATGAGCGAGTATGAATTTGGAAATTGGTGTAATGTGAGAGTGTGAATTTGGTGCCATGCACAATCAGAACCCAGCTTTATGCCTAATATTTATGTTGGTAATTAACAAACGTGGAAGAAATTAGTTTCGTTGCTTTTAACAAATTTGAAGTGCTTTTTATAAACCTTGTAAAGGGAAAAAGCAGATAATGGCGTCTGGTCGTTTTAGGAAAATCACGAATTTCTTTGGGATGAAGCTATTATATATAAAGCGGGCTATTATATAGTCAATTAAATCAATGTCAAAAGTTCTCAGTCCACATCAATAGAAGTCAATGATTTCCTGTTTACGAAATTTCTAAAGATGATCTACCCTTTGCGTGGCCTCTTAGTATGCAATAATTTTGAAGAGAGCTATTCTTCTAAGTCTAATAAGAAAATAAATTCTGCCCAATGCCATGCAATACGTTGTGTGTAAGGTAGTGTGATTGCTGTTGCAAATTCTAATTTTTGTTTACATTTGCCATGCACGTGCTATTGTTTACAATATGTGTATGTGAAAGTAAGGCTTCGTCAAGTAAATATTCGCTTAAGAAATCTTCTTTGACGTTGCATTTCTTTACTTTAATTTACATTTTTAATTAAACTTATTAATAATTATATCACTTGCTCTTTTACATTTACGGGTCCTGATAGATTTTTCCAAATAAGCAAGTCCGGTGTTGTTGTTGCCCATTGCCGACAAAGGCAAATCATCAATTGCTATTTCCAAAAGAAATTTAGTTAGAAGAATGAACTTTTTATTTAACATTTAGTTAATATTTTCAAATGTAAAATATTAAATATTATAAGAAGTGATAGGAAAATGAAATTTAAAAAAGAATTCAGGATTTTTTGATAGTAAAGATTTTTAATGGGAGGATATGATCTCAGAGATTAACAATAATAACAATATTAATAATATATGTATATGAAAAGTTACTAAACAAAGTAGCAACAAGTTCTTGAAAATATAAGCAAAGACGAATATGAAACACAACAACATCAGAAAATGCAACAATAAAACTAAGCTGCCAAAAAAAAAAATATCTACGAAAAATTTAGCTCTTGCTAAATTTTTTTCGAAAGCCAACTTTCAGCTACATGATTATCTCCGGCAGTTTCAGCAAAACGCCACTGTATTCTAATTAGATGTAAAAAGTTCCTAAAAAAAAAACTAAATCTAATAATCACAATGCAAAATGAATATGGAATTAAAATATTTTTAACAATAACCTGCTGTTTAGTGCTTCCACTTAAAAAAAAATTGTATTTTAGCCAACATTATAATTGTCCAACTATTTGTTTATTAAATATATTGACATAAATTTTTGATGTGTTATCATTCCACTCGCTGCTTTTGCAGAAGAAGAAAGTTAACATTTATATTATATGAATATGAATTAATGAAAAAGAACAAGAGAAAATTGCTTTGAAAAGAAAATGCTGAAATCTGCCATAAACGGATTATACGTAAGTGTTTATTTTATTGAATTTCAAATATTTATGCGAATATCTTGTTACAGAAACAATGTCAAGCGCATTCCAAACGGCATCTCCATTTGATTCCAATGGTTGTAGAACAAACTGGAAGGGGCGAACGTGCTTATGACATTTACTCACGTCTACTTAAGGAGCGAATTATATGTTTAATGGGACATATTAACGATGATATAAGTTCCTTGGTGGTAGCTCAGCTTTTGTATTTGCAATCGGAAAATGCAAACAAACCGATACATTTATATATAAATTCGCCGGGTGGTGTCGTAACCGCTGGTCTTGCGATATATGATACGATGCAATATGTGAAACCACCTATTGCCACATGGTGTGTGGGGCAAGCTTGTTCAATGGGTTCATTGTTATTGACAGCTGGAGAACCGGGAATGCGATATTCGTTACCAAACGCCCGAATCATGATTCATCAACCTTCTGGTGGCGCTCAGGTGCGTTCAATATAATACGAAGTTAACAATATGTTTCAACAAATTTGCGTATTTTCACAGGGTCAGGCTACTGATATACAAATTCAAGCCAAAGAAATTATTAAACTTAAAGAACAACTAACTAATATCTATGTGAAACACACAATGCAGTCCTACGAAAGACTCCACGAGCGTATGGAGAGAGACACTTACATGAACCCTGAGGAAGCTAAAGATATGGGTCTTGTTGATCACGTTCTGGCGCATCCGCCAGCACCAGACACTAGCAGCACTACAGCTCCTACGTCTGATGAAGAAGATAAAAAGGATATATAACTAAATTCGTTTCTCTGCATATTGGAGCTGAAGCAATTTGACGACCAACTGTGATGATTCCACAGTGTTTATTTAATAATAATGATTTTTGTACATTTAAACCTTAAACATATAGTAAGACAAAAGAGCTGATAATGGTACGATCTTATTGATGGATGACTCCACTATCCAGATTATTGTTCATAGGGGATATCTTTGGGTATATTATGTCTTATGAAGGGACATTAGTAAACTCACACCTATGTCATACTTAGGAAAAAGAAGGCATTGTCAGTATTTCCTTTGGACCAATACCGTTCTTTTAACAAGCCTGGATGCAAGCTATTAATTCAGTACGTGACAGGAAGACAGCACACCTTTCAAGTTCCACTTTACCGTTTTTTTGTTTTCCTACACATTTAGATTCTACGTCACTCAAGCGCCTTTCATCTTCGATCGGTAATATACGATATCAAGCGCAGCAGAAAGCTGGAAATATTCGTTAATATTTAGTTGTCTCAATTTCCATTAAATCTTTGTTCTTTGTCGCAGGAAACACTGGCAATACGTTCTTTTTTCAATGGTTCGCGTGTACTGGCATCTGTCCTAAGTAAGCCTAAAGTTAAACAATCAAATTCTTCATGACCAATAACTCTGATATTTCTGTCGTTTTTCTGTGACCAATTTGATCTCCTGCATCAGCTATATTAAAAACTATTTTTTGAATTTGTGTTCATTGAGTAGCTAATGCAAGTTATTTCAACAAGAAGCGAAGACATTATCAGTAGT
This sequence comes from Glossina austeni, assembly GCA_000688735.1. Lineage (NCBI taxonomy): Eukaryota > Metazoa > Arthropoda > Insecta > Diptera > Glossinidae > Glossina > Glossina austeni. The sequence goes on from KK502634.1 coordinate 228,906, forward strand.
TATTTTTTTACAAAGTGGAATAATAATGAGCCCAAATTGTTCCTACATATCTTACTTTTTTCTCGTTTGTTTTTACCTGAAATAATTTTTAAAAAAATCCTACTTAACTGGCCGTTCTTAGCATATCTTACTGTATATACTTTGCCAGTACAAGTCAGCATAAGCAAATGATTTGTACCCAAAGCAATATCGCGACGTCTCGATTCTGTCGTGATATCACTCCAATGCTGAACACGTCTAATCATGGGAATTACGAGATCATCTTTACGAAAATTATCAAGAAAAAGGGAAGGACTCGTCGAGAATTTTATCGTATTATATGGTAAATTAACTAAATGGAAAACAAAGCAGGAATTACATTCAAAGTTATGGTCACCGAACGTACCGCTGTGGTCACACTAGTGAAAATATGCCTACCCTCGCTCTAAATTAACTTTGTGCACGTTTAACTTCAATATTTTATCACTACATATTAAAACTTCGACTTTTCTGCTCTGCACAAGATCAATTTTCTTCAAAATACTTATAAGAATAGTATCGAAAAAATAGGCTGAGATGATCCAGAATTGGTACAATTAATTTTGTTATGTTAAATTACTATTATGATATAATTCCCATCATGAAGCATTGAAAATTATATCCCTTTTGTCGTATGAACTTCAGCTTTCGTTATTTGAAAGAGGGTTCAAAAATTGTCCCAGCCGATATCTCGAAAATTGCGACCTGTATCTTGAACATACACTTAGACGGACGAATCATTTCAGAGTATGATTTTGAATCGATCGGTATAATAAAAGGTGGGTCCAAATTAAACCCTTCTGAGTTTTACATACGCAGACATACCCTGTACTACAAGGGGTGGACGCCTATTGGGAAATGTTGGAAAAGATGAAACTATAAAATCAAACGAAGCGCAAAACAATTTTCTTGGTTTCTTAGGCTCATTGTTTTAAAGCTAAAATGATAGCTGGATCAAAAATGGAACAAGTGATATGAATCTTGAAAGTTAAATTTTAGTGTTGAAATGATTTTTTATATAATTTAAAAAAAAGAGCTCTTTTTTTCCGCAACCTGTCGTTTTTTCCCAGGGTGACACTGTCAGTTACCACTAAATACAGGATGTGTGGATATGCAAAGGGCTTTGTGTATGCGTTGAATAAAAAATTCTTTCGTATCTCCCGGCAATATAGGGACTGAACATTGAACTACGATGGCTCCGGTATCCACACAATTAAGAAATTTATTTATTTATTTTATTTGCTTACACATGAAACTCAACTAAAACAAATTGACAGTCGAATTCAATTGACTCTGAGAGGTAGATCTTACACTAATTAATATTAAAAACTAATATAAAGCATCTAAGGAGAAATAGGAAAAAAATAAAAATAATAAAAATATATATTTATTATTAAATAATAATTCATGTATAAATAAATAAGAAAGAAAAAGAAAGCATGTAGACAACTAGCACGGGGGCCAGTAGAGAACCAAATTGCCAAGGAACCCTTAAGTCATGGCAGGCATGCTAAAGTTTAGCAACCGATACAGTAAACAACAATTTATTTTCGAATCGTAATGAGATGTTAAGGTTAAAATTTAGTTTAAATCAGACATAGGCAAGTCGCGCGTATTAAGCAAAGTTGTTTTGATAGAAATTAGGTGATTAGACATCATTTAGGTTTCTGCACACATCTCTAAACGGGTTAAACAGGTCTTAATTATAGTTACATTGTGTCGGCTTAATGAACACGAAGTGCCTGAAGAAGCGGTTAGCGACATTAAAGCTTATCTCACCAAGCAATGTGGACGAATCGATAGCACGTAACTTAATTAAGAAGGAGACACCAAGAAAAAATTTACGTTTCTCAAGTGACGGTAAGAATAACGGAAGCAACCTATTTTCATAAGGAGGCAAAGAGGTAAGCAATACCACAAGACCAATCTGTACCAATCACACAGTATGACCACACCTGACCCGGTAAAAAACTTAAGTCATCCAGGATTTAAAAAGGATCCCCACAAACGTCTGATAGTTTTTAGTGGATTTCTTTTGGTATATTTGATAGATTAAATGTCCTCCTTGACAATTGCGACTTGCATTAAGAGGAGGTCATCCGTTCAACCTGAAAACGCTTCGGTAGTGGATTTCTTTTGATATATTTGATGGATCCAATTTCCTCTTGCAACTTGCATTAAGTTCCACCCGAAAACCTATGTTCCTATGTCCTTCAGAAGCAAAAAGAATTTTTCAAAACACAATGCTTGGAGCTACCGTGTCAGTCATCACGTCACCGTCATCAAAGTTACCATAGGCAAGGAGATAAATGTTTCAAAACCATACCGCCATATTTGACCCCTGAGTTCAATTTCATCGCACATTGATTTCACTTTTCGGAAACTTGAAAGATTTATACGCCTAATCCTCGACAACTCCTTCGCCGTTGCGATTGTTTGAAACTTTTATTTTATAAATTAGCTTTTACGGAACAATTATGGCGAAGATGTTAATGCATTTCTTCATCAAATGTAACCGATATTCGAAATATTGTTATCACTTCAATTTATGTCATTGTAGAAGAAGAAGAAAGTCAACCGATATTACAATTCAACTCAATATGAAATAACGAAGAAAGCAATTACAAAATTTCGTTGAAGGAAAAATGTTCAAATCTTTAAGTGTATTATTAGTGAGTTTGAATTTGACTTTAAATAATATTAACTTTTGCATAATTTTTCCTTACATTTTGCAGAAACAATGTCAAGCGCACTCCAAACGGCATCTCCATTTGATTCCAATGGTTGTAGAACAGACGGGAAGGGGCGAACGTGCCTATGACATTTACTCACGTCTACTTAGGGAACGCATTATATGCTTAATGGGACATATAAGTGATGACTTAAGTTCTTTGGTGGTAGCTCAGCTTTTGTACTTGCAATCGGAAAATACAAACAAACCGATACATTTATATATAAATTCGCCGGGTGGCTTTGTAACGGCTGGTCTCGCGATATATGACACGATGCAATATGTAAGGCCGCCTATTGCCACATGGTGTGTTGGACAAGCTTGTTCAATGGGCTCGTTACTTTTGACAGCCGGCGAGCCCAATATGCGATATTCATTGCCCAACGCACGAATTATGATCCATCAACCTTCCGGTGGTGCTAAGGTATACTTCTTCACGATAATTTCGAAATGCGATCTATTTGTGGTTTCTCGATTTATATACTCTTTAGGGTCAAGCTACAGACATAGAAATTCAAGCACAGGAAATTGTTAAACTTAAAAAACAATTGACTAACATTTACGTGAAACATACGAAGCAATGCTATGATAGACTCTATGAACGTATGGAACGCGATAACTATATGAATCCGGAAGAGGCGAAAGATATGGGGCTTGTTGATCACATTTTGGCGCATCCACCTGGCCCAGGCACAGGCGGTAACGATTCGGGCTCTGATAAGGAGGATAAAAAAGACAAAGGGAACGCAAAAGATATGGAGGAAAGAAATGATAAGGAAAATAGAAAGGAGAAAGAGAATAAAAAGAAAGAGAGAAAGAACTAATTTGGCTTTTCAATCTTTCTAACTGAAGCAATTGTTACGCCATCTCTGCAAGCTTGATTCAAAGCTGAAAAATAACTGAAAAATCATTGTATTTTTATTTTTTATTTCTTGTTTTTTTTTATTATTATTTAAAACGTAAAATAAAAAAAATTTTATTACGAAAAATAATGTAAAATATATAAATTCAAATTTCTTAACCAATTCTAAATCAGTTCACATTTGCATAGGGCACTAGATGCCCTCATTGAAGATTTCATTTGCTGTCGTTTCATGTTCGCTCATTTAAATATATTTTTAAAGAATCTTAGCAAATTTTTTGTGACTAATATTTAAAAGTAATTTATGGCAAGATCACGAACATAATATAAATGTCCAAGAGAGTTAATTCAATTTACAAAAAAAAAAAAAAATAAAAATAATATTTTATTTAAAAACGAAATTCTCGATAATCGCAGGAACAAATTCTTATAATTTCGAGATCAGTTTGATGTTTATTATTATAAAAAGATTACCGATCAAGTCTTGGTTTCTTTTTTTTTAACAAATTTGGGCATATAAAAATTTGCAGCAAAACCCCTACTCTAAGCTTAAGTAAATGTAAATGTAAATAAGTTTATCTATAAATTTCAGTTCAAAATAACATAAGTAAATATATTATTGAAGAGTCAAACTGTGACTCGGAATGAAATACTTCCTCCTCAGTTAGTTAGTGACGGTATTAACAGTTAATACCGGTAGTGTTAGCATTACCGCCTAATTGGTTATGAGCCAACATCAGAATATCTTTTTTCTCCTTAGGGAATCTTAATTCTCGTCCAGCTAAACGTGCCGTTTCTAATTCCCTTTCGGCTTGTGCCATCTCTAAGCCAAGCACGGGACTTTCTTGTTCACGGGCAATCCAATCCAAAGCCATTTGAGCGCGCATATCATCGTCCAAACTACGATTTGAATAATGAGCCACAACTTCCTGCCGGGAACATTGACGTTCGCGCATAGCCTTCAATGAGCCATTCCAATGTAAGAGTTGAAAAACGGTCATTAATTCTTGAAATTCCAACATCGTACGTCCTTTATTCGCCTCTAACATAAACCTAAAATATTAATTATTTTCCGATATAAGAGACAAAAAATGAAATTAGATTAGAAGTCATAGATAACCTGAAGGCTCCAATTCCGGTATCTGGACCGTCGCCTTCTTTCAGGTTTCCTTTAAAAGAAGCTCTAGCATCTTGCACTGCCTTTTCTATGAATTCATCGGTAATACGTCTCGATGGATGCTCGTTGAAAACTGAATTCATTAAAGCAATCTTTGCCGAACTGCGACGTGCTTCGGCTTTCGTGGGACAATTCTACACAAAGCGATAATTTATTATAAATTTTGCATTAATTTATATAAAATTTATATATAATTTATATAAAAATTAATTTCAATTATTGTTGGAGTTATTATTAATAATAAACGTAACGGGATAGCGCACCTGAAAACTGCCAAAACAACTGCCCCCCGGTAAGGTGACATAGCACACATAGGGCTGACTGTTCGATGGTACCGATTCATAAATCACTAACGCCCCGTTTTTCAAGTCAGCACCACGGGCTTGTTTAATTTGCCAAAACTCTTGTAAGGCTTCAACAACATTAACTGGAAATAAAAACGGAGAAAAGAAAGAGTTATGAAGAAATCGTTATCATCGCTTGCAGTAACTTTTGAAACAATAAAGAGCTAATCAGGTTACGACAATAGGAAAAGGAGCTCCTCTATTTCTGTCCAAGTTAAATCCTATCGTAAGTAAAAGCAAAGCTTCTGTTGAACAAACATATACATACATACATATTTCTGTAGTACGTTTGTATTCTTTAATAAATTCCTTGACCAATTTCTCTTAATACCGGATAGAAAGTTAAAGAAAACATTTTTCAAAATCGTGTAAAGCCTTGAACACATGAACTCGCGAATTCGTCGTCAGTAACCACGAAGCTAATGGTGCCCAACCAGTGCCAACTAGTTTAATTGTACACACGGTCGTTAAGCGTACCATTTCCTGATTTTCTTATTTCCTTCCATAAAAATAATATACGATGATATCAGTACAGGGAGAGAGAAAGAGATTTGAAAAAACATAGAACGGGATTTAATAAAGAAAAATGTATTTAAAAAAAGTAAATCTTTATATAATTCAAATGGGAAAAGTCAAATCGCTTTGGTAACATATAAGGCAGTAAATAACGAAATTTCATAGAATCGCAAGTAATCAAGTTTTGAAGAGAAAAGTAAAGTAGATTTAATCATGATCAGCAAAATTAAAGAAAATTCCATTCTCATATTGAACACGATTCTTACCACGATAATCATTCTCGTCATATAAGCCAGGTATGGTTGGCAAAGCCCAAAAGGGATCTTCGGGATATACCATCATCTTCAAGTCTTTTGGTATTTTTTTTAATACACACACGAGATCACTTACGTTTTTATTTATAAAGTAATTAATTCATCGTAATCTACATATGTATTATATTATTGCTTATTACTATATATATAAAAATAATGATTCGGAAATCCACATATACAATATACGCTCAACTTTCTAATTTAGGAAATTGAAAAAAAAATTCTGAAATTTAATGATATATGTAATGAATAATTCGCGCACATATTCAGTTTGCATGTCTCTATAGATCGCAAAATTATTCAACTTCTTATGGTAGCAAACTTCACATAGTAAACAAAAGTCATGTAACATTGTGAGTATTTATTTATATTGAAAATCATATGATGAAAGTTTAGTTTGTGCCTTAACTTTTTCGTTTTCTGTTATTGTCTATACAAGAGGCACACTGTTCCCCCACAAACATGATCGAGATTATAAAAAAAGACTTGCTTAAGCGACTGTGAACTCTACACATATACTTTGAAGTTTGCAGTTTCCCCGATTTGAATACTCTTGGTGTGTTTAGATCCTCGATTTTTTCTTTTTCTTTTATTTTTCTGTTTTTATTTTTTTTTTTTATTGTATATGTATATTACAATCAAAGCAAATACACATAAAAAGTCAAGTTAATACAAACACAAGCGTATACAAACAAAAGTTTTAAAAAAAGAACAAAAGGCTACTAATAAACTCGTTTCGTTTTCTTTGTATTTATTTTCACTCGTCTCTTAGGTTTTTCTTTATGATTTATTTTTATACATATGTATGTACATGGATAATGATTAAAATTTCAGTTTCTGCTTTCCTTCAAGCCACTCTCCTCCTTTTTAGCACTAATCAAATATACTTCAATATGCCATTAAATGGTTGAACTAAATGTTAAATGATCTTGTGCTCCAGTAGATGAGCAAATTTACTAAATTCAATATAAAACCTACATTAAATCTATGCACTACAAAGAATTATATAAATATATGAAAACATATTTATATGTATGACTTCGTTTGTATAGTTAAAAGCCCGTAGAAACAAAGGCAACGACCAGCGCTCAATCGACACTTTATGCAGACTAAAAGAGGTTTGGTTTCGTTACGAATGCAACAAATACATACCCATATATCGCATCCAAACAACAACAGCAAATGTTCTCATTCAAACCTGAATTTAAACTCAGCAAAGCAAAAATAAAACTATAAAAAAAAAAAAGATCTTTTTTTGTTATTCGCTTTCATGTCCACCGCCAAAACACGAGGGGGAATAATAGAAAAGATCTCTAAAATAGGCTTATGCTTGAATAATCAAAGCTTCTGAATTGATATAGCAATGTCCGTCCGTACACAGTGTACTCATCCCCAACAGGTAGAAAGCTAGAAGAAAATGCGTCAATTTTTTTATTAATATCAAACCAATTGTAATAGCTATCGATTTAACTTTTCCTAATCCTCAGTACCTATTTGGTTGGCTCTTACTTCTTCTTTTTTTTTGGAATCACTAAACAAGAAGAAAGCAAGCTGTTGCAGATTAAAACTTTTTATAATTAAAATCTGATCTTTTTCTCTTTTTTACATTTTCTTAAAACTCGTACATTTGCACCGCATTTTAACTTAAAACTTTGTTTAGAAAGGAATTTTCTTCAGTTTAGCGGAAAAATCAACAAAAGTGATCCTATCATTGATTTTCTAAGGAATACTTCTTCTGTGTTTTAATTTACAAGTTTAAGTTTGCTCTTAAATTCTTTCCTAATATAATTCCCGCATTGCCTTCGAAAATTAGTTAAATTCACTACAAATTCGCACCATACTGGATGCAAATCAATTTCTGGATAATCTTACTGTTTGCATTTTAAATGGATAACAAATTCATGATTCAATGATTAATTGCCGACTTAACCCGAAATTTCGCATAAGTTTCCAGTCTCAATCAAAATTGGATTTGCTTTGTATTGTCGTTTTATTTCTGATTATTGTAGAAATGCAAATAAATTCTTCAACGTTGCAGAATTCCGTAGCATATCTTTTAGAAAGGTATAAGTTTATAACTTCCCCATCCTATTTTTATTATACAACGTTGTAAATTCCCGTACAACGCCACCTAAAAACGTATGGGTTCCCTTAATATACAGCGCGTTATAAAATTCTACGTTAGGCCGAATAAATATTTTGTTCGCATTTGTTACTATTTTATGAGCATTTCAGTATATGTGCGTATGGTTTTTAGTTTTTTACAATTGTCCATGAAATAGCACGCGAAATAGCACGAAAGTATAAATCGCAACATATACTTATGCAGTTTATGTATATATATATGTACATAACACAACGTGTCTTCTCTGTGTTTTTGCGAAGGTGTAAAATAATAAATAAACAGGTAATTACAGGATGTTCCCACCCTTTAAATAATCATGACGTGCTTACATCGATTGTATCGTTTTAGCACTTCACAATTAGTTACACCTTCGATTATTGCAAGCAGTATCTTTTAAGATAGTAAGTAACCTAGTAGCTAATAGTAGTAGCAAAGAGAGTCTACTTCTAGTCACAAAAATCTTGAAGTCCATCCATCAACAGGTAAATATATAATTTTCCTTGTGGATATGCTAAATGTAACTGCGAATATAAACTTCATAGCGTATTTTATTGCATTAGTGTACTTGAACCCATGTTAAATGAAGTTCCTTATCTAAATCTATCTACAGGTCTATGCATATACTATGCTAACATTCAAATCTTTAGCGGTAAATCATGAATGTTCCCTAAGTAGAACTTATTTCGTTTTAAAGGCAAAATTAAAATCCTTGTCTAAAAATTCGTAAGCGTAATCAAATATTCCTGGTATAGGTGAAAACACATCCGCATAAGAATACCAATTTTGCTAGAAACTATCCATTGACTATAAGAACATTTTGAATCATGTTATTGAATACGTACAACAGATATACAAAATTATTATGAGGATAAATATTTGCAAAAATTTTTTTCTTTTTTTGTATTTATGAGTAAAAGAATTCTTATTAAAAAAATATGAAAATGTGATCTGATTTCTTTTTTACTTACCTCGACCGTAGCCTCTTGTATGATTGGAGAAACTTTGCACTACGGCATCAACTGCTTCACGCAACACTTGTTTGGTACGTACATCTGCAACAACATCATGCCGGAGTCCTCCGAGTCCTCCGTCTATAGTCCTACTTAATGCAGTATTTACTTGTTGTGTAAGCGCGTTAGTCGTAGCTGCAATCATTACTGTTATCGTTTTTGTTTTTCTTCTTCTTTTTTATTAATATAGAGATTCAATAATATTTGAAGTTTTAATGGCAAATTTACTATTCGACTTAGTTGAGATTTTGGTATTATCTGAAAGTATCAATCAATCAACTTAATGAATTTTCTTATAAAGAACTTATTCAACAATTTTTTATTCGTTTTCTAAAAATCAAATCTTGTTATAAGAAGAAGAAGAAGAAAAAGAAAAAAGAATGTGTTTGCAATTTCATGGAGAAAATGCTATGGAATTAAAATGTTATCGTTGATTGTGGCCGCATAATAATAATCGATCGGGACCATTCTTGCGCCAAACATGAAGACGATCCACACGAATTTCTGGGTCACAGATTTTCGGAAATATTTTTACGGGGTCGAAAGTTATAGACAAAAATAGGAAGCAACCTCTCGATCTTTTTTTGTGTTATTCCTTAAAGGTAGAGACGAAGTGTATGCCATGGGTATCTTGAAAACTAGATCAGGTAGAGAAAAACTTATTATGGATTAATCAACTGGCATGCTTTATAACCATTTTCTTTGTGATCCACATGAATTTCTGGGTCACACAGGTTTCGGAAATATTTTTACGGGATCAAAAGTTTACTAGAAAAATAAGAAAAAAACTCTCGATCTTTTTTTTGTGTTACTCCTTAAAGGTAGAGATGAAGCGTATGCCATGGGTATCTTGAAAATTAGATCAGGTAGATAAAAACTGACTATGGATTCATCAACTGACATGCTTTATAATCATTTTCTTTTTTAAGCTCAAAAAGGTCATATCGATCCATGCTGTAGTTCTAGTGTCAAGGAAGGAAAAAAAAATAACAGTATGTTTAGAAAACGGATGCATCTTGAACAAAAACGAGGTACATCTGCGAAATGATCTTGCATTAGATTGAAACATATCCCTACAGAGCTACGAACTCTTAAGTCCACACAAGAAAAGCCAAAAAATTGCTTTTTGCTTTAAAATATTTGTAACCATGAAACCACAAGAGTATGAAAACTTGTTGAACCTAATGTCATAACACCTAATAGCATAAAAAAATGTGGAAGCAGTAAAGATGAAATAATCGAAATAAACAAACACTGCTGCTGCTGCTGCCACCGAAAGCAAGCGATTGCCATTTAAGTCCTTTGGAGAAATCACGAACGAAACGAGAAATAAGGAATTCGGTATAGTGAGACGAATTGGAAAATGTTCGAATTTGTCAATGGTTTTAAATTTTCTTAAAAAAAAAAACCTTTTGACCTGTGCATAGAAACATGACTTTGGACTCTGGCCTCATTTATGCAAACTTTTTAGATGCAAATAAGACAAAGTCTACGCGTATGGCCCTATGGTAATTTTCCTAGCTTTGCAAGCAAGATGCTGCACTTGTAACTTTGATGGCAATAATTACACCTGTCCATCTGTCTTATATGTATTTTCCGCCCTATAAAATGCGCGTAAAGACAAGTCGAATGTTATGTATTTACAAGTTTATGTATGCATAGAAAATTTTCAAAGAAAGCTAATATAAGTTCACAATGCATTTGCATAACAGGATAGTTGGCTGTCTGAACTATGACGACGACGATGACGATAACTCGTCAAGTAAAGCAATCAAAAACCTATTAAAAGAAACAGCTGCGTGTAGTAAATGTGTATGCACGCACGCATACATTTATGTATGTTTAGCAGATGTAAGTTTTTATTATGTGAACATTATGTGCACGGAAATAAACCATAATGATAATAAAGTGACCAGAGAAAGAGAGAGAGAGAGAGAAAGAGTACTATGTGTGCTATACAGTGTACTGTGCAGCCCTTCTTCAAATCATTTTCTATGACTTTCTTCTTCAGCGTCCAACTCTCTAGAAGAGAAAGAGTTTTGAGTTCCACGGAATACTTTTCAGGAGGTAATCCTCTGAAGCCTAGTATGTGCCAATGCTCGAAGTGATATGAGATATCCGATGCATATCTCTAAGGATGAGGAACCTTCAATAACCGAATATAACTGATTTCTAGTATAAAATGTGATACAAAACTACAGCCGATAGGCGTTGTCAGTCCTTAACAAACAGTCAAGATTTGTAAAAGCATTTTTAAAGCGCGGTACATTTCGATACTTGGAAGCACGTTAGATGTAGCAATAAAAAATTATCCAATTGCTCTTTCCAGATAGATGAAAGCTCTATAATTATATATATATATATATATATATATGTATCTATACTATACTATACTATATAATTATATATATATATATATATATATATATATAACTCTATACTATACTATACTATACTATACTATACTATATATATATATATATATATATATATATATATATATGTATTACACTTGTTTTGCGGCAAATTTTGATGTACGTAGGCCTGAGTCAACTTAACCGCTCATAAATGTATGAAAAAAAATTTCAAATTATTTGAAAAAAGGCATCGTTCTTACAGTCAGTCGCACGTTAATAACCTCACTACTATTATAGCATCTAGGAATACTTATCAAAAACATCGAAATAATTCCATACTCTTAAACAACGCGGCCCGTTTGTTGCTCCATCTGACCCGTAAGCTGGAAAGTGTGAAGTCTTTCACGATCGCTATTATGGAAGGAAGGAACTACAACTGGCCATGGCTTTCTAAACTTGGTGGAGAAGTTTCAGTGCACTTGTGAGAACTGCTCGCGCTTTCTAAACTATCGAAATCTCCTATGGGTCTGAAAATAGTAAATTTCTATATAAACGAGAAAATTGATTGAATTTTCAAACTTGAAATTCCGAAAATTTCTGAAGATTTTTCTGAAGACTTTTTTCCCTAAATTTTCCGTTAAACGGTTACTTGCGACATACAGTCAGTCCCATTAATTTTAGAATATTATGGGAAAGACGAGTCAACGTGAACACGTCGTATAAGGCTACCTTTAGATAACAAACAAAAAAAATAAAAACAAGAAAAAGTTTAGCTCAACTACAGGATCAGGGGACTGAAAACGAAAATATATAAAAGTTTAACGAACAATAGTCTATACGTCAGATGTATAAACGTTAGTCGTTACCCTTTTTCACTTCGTCTGTAAACATTTGTCAAACTATGACTTTTCTTCTTATGATTTTAGTACAAGTTGTCCCTCTCCATGATGTGTAGGCAATATTTCCCTTCCCATCCTTAGGGAGGTGTAGTTCTATGTTAAGAAAAAAGAGGGAAAACCCGAGAAATCATTATTCTCCCGAACCGTTCGACCAAAAAATAATTTTACATTTTGTCGTATCATCTCTAACAACTTCTCCGCCGATTTATGGAAAAACTCATGGTGTCTCTGCTAAAGATAACTTCTCTTCCACCTACGAATCACTACTGAAAGCAAACGAAAGTGAGCTCTTTTTAAGGGATTGATAAGAGACGATGCTGGCTGAAGCTGAAGAATGGATGGAAAGCCCAGATCGAGGCCTCTTAAGTTAATGCCTTGAGTTTAGTAAAAATGTAAAGCAAACGCTCATTAACTGGTCCAGATTAATGGAATTCACACTCGTTTAGAGCGCCTACTTGAGACAGAGTCTACAGAAATGCTTAACGCTAAAGACAACACACTCCATCACGGCAATATCAAGCAACGGGTTTGCTTAATGGCTCGACAAATATTTCGAGACCTTGGTAGAGCAGTTCGATGCACCCAGAATATATTCCAAACTTTACTTCGTCTAACTACCATTTGTGTCGCTCTCTACGGAGCTTACTTAGTCAAGCTGTCTGTAAAACGGGCCTGTGGTAATAGCTTAGCCCAGTTTTTCGCACGGAGATCCGACCAGAAATTATAGAGAGCTTCCAAAATGGTTTCGCTGAAAAAGCGGCAAACGGTTATCGATCAAAATGGAACCTGTTCAACTTGTTAAAAAGAAAGAAATCATTTAATATTTAAGAAAACCGTGTTTCGGCGCCGGCAAAAAGAACGATGAACTTTTTCTTCCATTCATTGAGTTAAGTTAAGAAATAACCTACAAGTATAACAAAGCAACTGTGAGCAGAGTGTAATGAAATAAAACACATCCGACCGTACTTCCTGATGACTAAGTAAAAAAAAAAAAACTTTTTATTTTTTCAAAATTCATTCCGATTCATCAATACCGCCTTCTCCGTCCAAAAGCGATCAGATCAATTTTCTCCAATCTTTCGATGCCTCTTACATCTTAAAACGATTTCTGAAAAGGCTCAAAATACGCTTCACTTTCTGCAACGATCTTTTGCGATCGTTTGCGGCAGAGGAACAAAAACCACAGAAAATACGGAATCGCTTGTCAGTCACTCAGCACTGAGTTTACAACTAACTGTAGGAATACCTGTAAAAATAACAGCCGCAAAGGGGCAGCAGTTCGTCATAACAACATTCGCCGAGTTGAACGGGAACATGGAATTGCAAATAATTGATGTCTTCTCCAAATAGAAACCGGGCACTAGTGCACGCATAAAGGCTAGAAGTTTTCCAATTATTAAATTTATCCCATAGTTAAGTTAAAATTTGTGACTTACGCTGGAAAAGGATTTAGTGATAATGAGAAGATTTTAGATGGATTGTCTTTGGAGGATTGATTTTAAAAATTCAATCTGAGAGAGATATTAGGCTACGGATGTAAATGAAATTTTTGCACAGTCGTCCGTGAGTATGACAAATATTTCATAATTCCCTCCCATGGGCTGTTTGATGTATAGCAAGTTACTTGGAAAAGGTAAGAATAACCTAAAGTTTAGCTCATTTAATAAAACTATGGCCACATGTGCCTTTCGTAAGAAGGCATTGAAATAAATGACTTCCAATATGTGGAACACTTTAGAGCAGAAAACTAGAATTAATTCTGAAAAGTTCGCGTTGATTTAGCTAAGGTAACCAAATACCCTCCGGTTTGCAATTTTCCACTGATTTTTTGAAGGTATGATAATTAATGCTTATGATTATATTGCACGTGGGTAGAAAAATATACCCAAGCTTTCATCTTTCAACGTAATGAAGTACTTAAGGAATCGAAGACAACTGAACTGAACTATAAATTATTAGCGAGCCTATTAAATTATTGCAGGCCTGACATAGATCATGTTCTAGTTATTTTAATATTAATAGCAACTATTGTCCCTCTGTCCATTAAGCATATGATTATCACAAGGTACCCACTTAGCACCCATCGTAACTAAAGTACCCGGCATTCTTCATTGTAATGATGATAAAAGTGTTTTTGTCACTACAAGTGTGAGTAGAAGATACAAATGACTTTTGTATAAGTAGAAAATTGCTTACTGCAAAATTCTTGACATGATTGCCTTCGATTAACGCCTTAGAAGCTTGCTTGTTAGTGCTACCTAGAAACACTTTGCACAAAACTTTGGCCAGATGATCGACTATTGTCGTAGTGCACTTAAGTGCACCTTTCTTTTCCGATGCATTTCGAGAGAAACATTATAATACCTATATATATACATATATAGTTTCGTATAGGATAGCATAGCGTTTGCCTAACATTTGTTCATAATTAAATTAAAATTAATTGCACTCAGATAAAGTTAAGGTTAAGGTGCCTTTCAAATGAAAGTCAGCGCATCTCTGGGAAGTAAGAAAAAACATGCTTTCCATTTCGGAGAATCTGTTCGAACGAACGGCTTGTAATAATAATAGTTATCGGGCGTCGTTTTACATTCAAATTTGTAATCACTACCTCCACCGGTAAATGGCTATATGAATATATATATGAATGTTGAGAAACGTTGACATAACCAACAAATGATGCAAAGCGGTCGTAAGATGTTTTTATGTAGCTGCTGTATATATGTATATATATATATGTATGTATGTATGTATGTATGTATGTATGTATATATATATATGAATTATGTAGTTAGCTGTTTAGTACGAGTTATTTTCACACAAGTCAATGCTTGTTCGGAAGTTCTTTTTGTTCCCATCACCGAAACATGAGGGGTAGAGTTATTTTGTCAAAACGTTTGCAACGCCCAGAAAGG
>KK502634.1:247275-289604 GCA_000688735.1 Glossina austeni
GACTGAAAGTATAATTTACGAAATTTAGGAAAAAACCAAGCTTTCGATAAGGATCAAGGAAGGAACTGCTTGCATTGTAGAGTGCAAGGAAAAAACAAGTCAATTTGCTGGGGCCGTCCTTGCCGTCCATTGCATTACAGGTTTTGTAATAATATCGTTGGAGCGATTCCGAAAGTTGACTTCGTCTATGATCTATGTTAACATCGGTTGACAATCTGTCGATTAACATCTGTGAGATCGATCGATAGTTGAAAGTGGAAATACATGACTGAAAGTATAATTTACGAAATTTAGGAAAAAACCAAGCTTTCGATAAGGATCAAGGAAGGAACTGCTTGCATTGTAGAGTGCAAGGAAAAAAACAAGTCTGTTTTCTGTGGCCGTCCTTGCCGTCCATTGCATTACACGTTTTGCAATAATGTCGTTGAAGCGATTCCGAAAGTTGACTTAGTCTATGATCTATATTAACATCGGTTGACAATCTGTCGATTAACATCTGTGAGATCGATCGATAGCTCAAATTGGAAATATGTACGACTGAAAGTATAATTTACGAAATTTAGGAAAAAGGATCAAAGAATTGCTTGCATTGTAGAGTGCAAGACAAAAAACAAGTCTATTTTCTGGGCCGTCCTTGCCGTCCATTGCATTACACGTTTTGTAATAATGTCGTTAAAGCGATTCCGAAAGTTGACTTGGTCTACGATCTATGTTAACATCGCTTGAATGCGCTGAACGGTAAAGGGAAATATATTTTGCATGGAGAGAAACACTAGCAAAATAGCTAAACAACATATGGACTGCATAAAAGCAGCAGACAGCATCTAAAGCTTGCGGCTTTATTTTTATTTTTGTTAATATTATTATTATTATTATATAAATTTAGCCAGAGAATAAATTCTAAGGCTAAAGTCTTAAAGTACTAGCATCTAAAGCTTGCGGCTTTATTTTTATTTTTATTATTATTATTATTATTATTATTATTACTATTATTAAAAACTCTACCGCACTTAAGAGAAAATAAATTCTAAGACTAAAGTCTTAAAGCACTAGGATCTAAAGCTTGCGACTTTATTTTTATTTTTATTAATATTATTATTATTATTATTATTACTATTATTATTATTATTATTATATAAATTTAGCCAGAGAATAAATTCTAAGACTAAAGTCTTAAAGCATTAGGATCTAAAGCTTGCGGCTTTATTTTTATTTTTATTAATATTATTATTATTATTATTACTATTATTATTATTATTATTATATAAATTTAGCCAGGGAATAAATTCTAAGACTAAACTCTTAAAGCACTAGCATCTAAGGCTTTCGGTTTTATTTTTTTTTTATTAATATTATTATTATTATTATTATTAAAAATTCTACGGCACTTGAGATTTGAACCCACGACCATTGAATTGGTAGTCGAGACTCTTGCCTACTCGGTCACTCAGGCGGATTATTATTATTCTAAAAGAAAAAGACATTGAGCACTAGCGACACAGGCTATCGCCTCTCATTTATTAAAGTACATTAAATATTGAGCTCAATAGTTTTAATAAAGCATTATATTGTATTGATACTCTGTTTTGTACCGGATTTTAGAATGTCCATAGGATTAGTCGCTCCACATGCAATACTTCTAGTCAAGGGCAAGTTAAGGCAGTCACAGAGAATGTTTTTTATAGTGAGAATTTGTCCACAGAGAGGAAGAATTCGTGCAGAGGAGGAAGACTTCTTCTCGATCCATTGGTGAGTTCCAATTGTATGGCTAAGAAAGAGNATACATGTACATTCCGTTGCTTCTCGCTGCCGTTCACAAGTTGAAGCTAAATAGTCTGCATGTACTCTCGTCCGATGGAGATGAAAACCAAACCACAAGTAGAAAAAAAACAAAAACAAAAAAAAAAAAAGCGCAGAAACAGCAACAACAATAATAACAACAACAATAACAACAATAATAACAACAACAACATCACAGAAACCAAAATCAACAGCAGCAATTGAGAATGTAAACACCTCTCAGTCAACGTCGCAAACACCGCAATCGGGGCAGGCAGCTACTTGCCTTGATAGATTAAAATGAAGCTCAGAGTGTAGTCTGATTAATGACATATAGAGTTTCACATATTATGACATACAGAACGACGAAAGGACAGACTAAGTGGTCCGACGGACGCGGACATGGACGTTTGTAGGGACATATAGATAGAACAGACAGACAAAACGACAAGCATACGCTTGAGTATGTAACCCTTACATAAAATGCATATATATATATATATACTAATATAACTAAATATATACATACATACATACATGCATACATACATACAGATAGCATATAGACGGCAAAAATACAATAAGAAAAGCATATCGCAGAACACACATAATATGACGAAGATCGATAACATTTATTGTACACATAAATATGTATATAGCTATAGTGTAGACATATATTTACACACATTCACATACACCGGTAATAACGGAGGCACACAACTCATTATTAAAGCATACAACATATATGTATGTATGTATGTATGTATGTATGTATATGTATGTATATATATCATCAGAGTTTCCCAGTCGTCGCTTATAAAAGCCTTTCATATCCTGTTTTCTTTCTGGTTTAACAAAAAAAAAAAATAAAAAAAAAATAAAAAATAAATAAAAAATAAATAAAAAATAAATAAAAATAAAATAAAATCAATTCAAAAAAAATTCTGCATCATTTAAAAACACATTTTAATAATAATCAGCCGTTTCGTACACGATGGCCTGGCTGGGTATTCTCATAAAAATGTCAACATTTTTGTATTGGCTCGTTTAAAAAGAGAGACCGTCCCGTCGCAGCGAAGTTTAAACATGAAGAGGAGAATCAAACGAAACATACACATAACGGTATAAATATGCAATGAAGATTTTTTAATAATTTAAACACAACCAAATTACATACCGGTTTTTTTAATACTTAAAGATAATAATGAACACACATTTACACACACATATATGCATATACATAAAACATATATTCATTCACTCATACATATGTGTGCGTGCGCGTTTATGTTTGCGATGTATGTGCATCATCATCATCATCATCATCATCACGATCATCATCATGATCATGATCATCACACACATTACACACAGAAGAAGAAGAAGAATAACGCAACCGAAAAAAATGTGGCTGTAANTATATATATATATATCACTAAGGCATTTAAATGGCAAAGATCGCTTGATTATCATCTTATTAAGTAGTCAGGGACTCCTTCCAAATGCATTGCTTTTAGTTTCCTTTTAGTTTTCATATAAATCTCTTCCACACGATCAGCGGACGGTGAGTACATTAATTTTCTCATACAATTCAGTGTAATTCAGTACATTCATGTCTCAAGTTGCTAAATTTCACACAGAGCTTTTATTTATCTAAACTTTTTCAACGTTTCTTTAAAAAGTCTTTTTTTCAACCATTTACTCAATTCTCTGCACTCTATCTTCGGCAAATCGAAGATACTCTACATACTAATTAATGTGTATGTATATGAAAAAAAAAAAATGCAAAAAAAAAAAATTAAAAAATAAAAAAAAATAAAAAAAAAAAACATAAATAATTATATATAAGCATATCATAGTATCCAACATATTAAATGGCGGTAAATTGAGATCTTCAACTCATGTCATGTACGTCGGCGCACACTACAATTCGTTACCGTGAACAGACATTTGCTCGATCCTGACAAATTAAACGAGTAATTAAGTGAGTTTCGCATTTAAACGTTTGCGGGTTTAAATAACAAAATAAGATGTAAAAGCGAAAAGGTAAGAAAGAAAGGTTGGTTAACTTAAAAGCAAGATATCGCTAAGTAACCGTTAATCGCTGAGAACTATCTTTTTTTTTTTAAATGATGTCTTTTAAATCATTTCGTTTATATAAAGGCCGGAGACGTCTTAAGTGCAAGGAGGATTTTTTTCATTCTTTTTATGGTAAGCAGAAATTCACATTAACTGCAAACTGAGTGCAAACTTGGCATATATCTTAATCTATATATATATATATATATATATATATATATATCGATACTTGATGGCTTCAGATCAAGGTAAAACATAGGCCTGATGAGCTTAGAAACTATCCCTTATTTCAAAATTCGAATGTTTTGCTTTGACTTTGCTTCGGGTTGGGTATCGAAGATTCGCCTCAAGGCGAATATAAAAAAGTTTTCCTTTTTTTTTTCCTTCGGTCTTATAAAAATATTTTTGTCTTTGCTGCTTACTTGTAACAAGTTTTGTATGTTTCTTATTTATTTGGTTTTGTACACCGGAGACTGTTTTTTATGTTTTCTTTAAGAAGTATCGCGTGCAGCGCATATTAAATTGGGTTAAAACTTTAAATGCCGATGAGATACATGCATACGTGTGCACGTAAAAATATAAAACAGGATTGAAGTTATGTGCAGCTTGGGCCGAATTTTTCGATATCCATCACCTGTATTATGTTGAGAGACAACAAAAGAAAATCTATATATATATATATATATATATATATNCAAGTTAAGGCAGTCACAGAGAATGTTTTTTATAGTGAGAATTTGTCCACAGAGAGGAAGAATTCGTGCAGAGGAGGAAGACTTCTTCTCGATCCATTGGTGAGTTCCAATTGTATGGCTAAGAAAGAGGCGAATTCTCCAAAATGTTTGCATCTTGATTTTCTCAACATTTATTGGATATAATGGATGGAATTAATTGAGGGTAAAATAGAAGAGTAGCGCTGATGATGGTCTTGTAGATTTCCTTCAATAATTTCAGCATCGAAAGAATTATAAGCAAAATAGTTAAATAACATATGTACTGCATAATAAAATAAAATAAATATCAGTGAACTTGAATATCAATTTTATTCTTCTTCTCGCTCACTCATTTAGTGATAATGTTGTCGTTGAACGAGTTAGTGGCATATTTCCCTTTCAAATGCTGCGCGGCCTTAGGTAAAGGAAGAAACAGTCGATAGCGTTTAATGAATTTTTAATTCAAACAAATTTACATGAAAAACTTGTACGTGTGAAAGTAATCACGTAAAGACCTCGTCATTATAATGAAATGATGGGTATTATTAAAGACAAAAAACACTAATATTTGGATATTTACGAGTCTTTGAAGCAGAGGTCAACTGTGCGGCTTTTGTAAGAAAAAATTACTTTGCTTTTGTTTTTCTACAGAAAATCGCTGCTCTCTCCACTTAGTCGGTAATTGTCCGCATAATCATTAACACTATAGCAAAAGAAAACAAATTTTTATTGAGTTTCAGATAATGGCAAAAAAAAAAAAAAAACAATAAAAAAAAAACAATAAAAAAAAAACAAAAAGAAATAACGCGTAAGGAATAACAATTCATAATAAATCTAATGAAAATTACTTTGCTTTTGTTTTTCTACAGAAAATCGCTGCTCTCTCCACTTAGTCGGTAATTGTCCGCATAATCATTAACACTATAGCAAAAGAANAAAAAAAAACAATAAAAAAAAAAAATAAGGAGAAAGAAGCACTTTTGCCTGTCAATCAATCTTTAATATTAATGAGACCGATTTTAGCACAGTTTTAAGTCGTAAGCATATAAAAGCCGGTGTATCATGCATCTAGAGTCTCAGTGTAGAGAGTATGAAAAACTGGTTTCAATTTCTTTGGTTAACGTCGTTGGCCTTCCGGTCATACGCTGTCCCCCGAACAACAACAAGTCTAACAAAGTCATACATCATAACTAATTATACCGTGAATTTGGTGAAAACTGTACACACGATTTTACTTACATGCAACGCGAAAGGTATACACGATTAGGCGAACACTTAACATTATTCATTATTCACTAATGTATTGCATCATAGATTCTCAAATTATTGCCCGACAATTACTCGATTGGAATCATTTCGTTAAAATTTATGATGTAAGGAATAATTTCACTTTACAAGCGATTAGTGAACGGGATAGATCGCGGGCTAAAACAGCAATTATTCTCAATTGCGAGTGCAAGGCGACGCAAAATCTTATTTTCGAAGCATCACAATTCCGTTACTTCAATAAGACGTATCAATGGCTGTTGTGGGATTTTCATAATAATAACTGCTTTGGCCATTTGCAACAACCTGGGCTGAATTATTTAGGACCTAATGCTCAAATTGTGATTCTAAAGTATGAAGAGCCACATTATCTGCTTTGGTGGGATGTACACTCCAAAGGGCGTCATTTAAAGGCTGATCTCGAAATGCATTTGGTAGCAAAAGCCACTTACATTAACGAAACACTTCAATTCGTAACAAAGAACGATATTAACGATATACAAGGTATACGTTATAGAGGCGACTTTGAAGGATTAAAACTTAGAGGAGCTACGGTGGTAAGTACCGTCATGTCAGGACACCCGGCAGTTGTATACACATTCATTCATTCAATCATTCATTCAAGCACCCATTTATTAATTCATTTCATCAACCATTCATTCATGCACCCATTCATTCATTCATTCCATCAATTATTCATTCATGCATCCATTCCATAAATCGGTCATTCATGGATTCATTCATTCCATCAATCATTTATTCATGCACACGTTTATTAATTCATTTCATCAACCATTCATTCATGCACCTATTCATTCATTCATTCCATCAATTATTCATTCATGCATCCATTCCATCAATCGGCCATTCATGCATTCATTCATTCCATCAATCATTCATTCATGCACCCGTTTATTAATTCCTTTTCATCAACCATTCATTCATGCACCTATTCATTTATTCATTCCATCAATTATTCATTCATGCACCCATTCCATCAATCGGCCATTTATGCATCCATTCCATCAATCGGCCATTCATGCATTCATTCATTACATCAATCGGCCATTCATTCATTCATTCATTACATCAATCATTTATTCATACACCCATTCATTCATTACATCAATCATTCATTCATGCACCCGTTTATTAATTCATTCCATCAATTATTCATTCATGCATTTATTCATTCCATCAATCATTTATTCATGCATCCATTCATTCATTACATCAATTATTCACTCATGCATCCGTTCGTTAATTCATTTCATCAACCATTCATTTATGCATCCATTCATTCGTTATGATATAGCTGAGGGATATAGATCTCATTCTTTATTTATTACCCTTATATTTTTCCCTTAAAGATCGATCAAGACAATATAACCGATAATGAGCAAATTGAAAAAATTTTGTCACGCTCAAGCAAAGATCCGGGTGTTTCAGCTTTTACTAAATACCATTATGAATTATTTAATATTTTACGTCATCGTCTAAACTTCACCGTGAAATTTCGGAATGCTCGCGGCTGGGCGGGACACTTAGATAATTCAAGCTATCGGTTGGGATTTCTAGGTATCATGCAACGCAACGAGGCTGACATTGGTGCCAGTGCAGCTTATCCGCGTTTAAATCGTTTTGCCGAATTCGATAGCTTGCATCAAGGCTGGAAATTTCATACCGCCTTCTTGTACCTTTACACTCCCGATTTGCATGCACAAAGCAAAAAGGGTAACTTCTTGGCACCTTTCGAAGAACATGTTTGGCTCGGATCTCTAATAATTCTAAATATGGTCGGTTTAGTTTGGATCGTTGAGGAGCGTGTAAAAAGCTATTTAAGTAAAATAACCCCTCGAAACGTGGAAGTATTTAAACAAATTGGTGGTCGTTTTGTGATACCATTTAACATTTTGGCTGCGATATGCCAACAAGGTAAAAAAATTATTAATAAATAAAATAATTTTAATATATATATATATATATATATAAATATGTAATAATATATATAACATTTTTAACAAGGTCTAGATCCCGTGCCAAGTGGAGCCTCAGCACGTGTTATTACATTTACTTCATTTCTGTTCTCTTTGGTTATGTATAATTACTATACATCCTCGGTAGTTGGAGGCTTATTAAGTGCCACTGATAAAGGACCTTCGACCGTAGATGAAATCATATCCAGCCCGCTCCGTTTATCTTTCGAAGACATTGGTTATTATAAAGTGAAATTTCGAGTGAGTTAAGATGCGAGCAAACATTAAAGAATAAAAAGTCATATCTTCCTCTTATTTTTTTTGTTTTTTTATTATATAATATTAGGAAAATAAAGCGCCTAATATTGCTAAACTGTTAAATAAAAAAGTACTTCCACCTCGTGACCCTCACGATTTGCCCGTTTACACAAATTTAGAAACCGCTATATCATACATACAGAAAGGCGGATATGCTTTCCATTGCGAAGAAGTTGATGCTTATCCTGAGCTGGCTAAAATTTTCACAGACTCCGAGATTTGTGATTTACGTGCTGTATCCGGTTTACTAGGTTCCGCGTTAATGAATTGGATCGTACACAAGAATAGTCAATATACCGAAATATTTCGTCACATGTAAGTCATAGCGAAATGTATTCTCTAAAATCGTGTATTGAATGCGATTGATTCTGAAATCTCGATAATTGGACACTATATGTTGTTTTAGTTACCCTAATATATATAAATATATATATGCATATTATATATATTATATATATATGTGTATATACAATATTACAATTAGCTACAAACTTTTTGGAAAATACACCCATAAAAAATTTAAAAAAAGGCATATATTTCGTATTTCCAGTGTCACCCAGGCTCAAGAAGTAGGTTTAATTCAACGCTTGCTGAGACAACGCCGACCAAAAAAGCCGCCTTGTCAGAATCTGTACACAGTATACCCTGTCAATTTATCTGGAACACTTAGCGCATTTGTATTGCTAGCAGGTACACGAATTCCTTAAATGCCCAAAGGAACGTAATTTAAAAAATAAATAAACTTTTGTTTTCTTGAAATTATATTTTAAATTTCAGGCTCAATAATCATCTCATCAAAAATACTTTTGCTTGAAATTGCACTAAAGCGCTATTCGAATCGATTACGTAATCAAAGAAATTAGCAAATTATTTAGAATCGTAGTTTCTCTTTGAAAAAGCAGCACAACCGATACTTTTTTATTATAGTCGAAAAATTCCAATCTTTTTAATAAATTTCAATAGAAATCATCTTCAGCTTTAATGTTACGGCTTTGTTGATTTTTAATTTGATCTTGAGAGCTATACATGTGGGCCACTTGCTGAGCAGTAGTTGCCATTTCGGCTGATTTATCGTCTCGAATACGTATGAAGCGTGGAAAACGTAAGGAAATGCCTCTTTCAGGATCAACAATACCCGCTGCAGCCTTGTGTATGGGACTAAGAGAGAGATCAGCACATTTTATTTCCCATACCTGCACTGGTTCCAACCAATCATCTGGCTCTAATGAGCTATCGCAACAAATGTAAGACTTTTTTGCCGGTAAAGTATAATTTTTAAAGAATTCCGCATGAGTTTGTAAATCTTCGTCAGAAAAACCTAATAAACCAATTCTATGGATAGATGTGTAACCAAATATAAAAAATTTAAGACTAACCTGTACCAATTTTACAAATACTTTGATATTCTTCATTGTCCTGATCATAACAGGCTAACAGGAAACCACCGTAGCTGCCAGTACGTTTACCTTTTCCTCGATAGCCGCCAATTACCACCAAATCTAACGAGTCGCCACATCCTGATAAATAGTCTTTCTTAAGTTTAAGCCAATTACGTGATCTTCTTGCTATTTCATAGGTGGCATCAACTTCCAAAGTCTTTACCATTAGACCCTCACAATTTCCTTTTATTGATTCCTCCAAAAACTGTTGCACTTCATCAACGTCTATAGTATCCACAGCGGTGGCAAAATTCCAAATTCCTTCCTGTTCTACAAAATGTTCTTTCAAAAGTTTTCTTCTCTCCGCGAATGGTTTTGAGACTAAAGGCGCTCCATTCAAGTACAATAAGTCGAATGCGTAAACACATACTTGGACTTTAATTTCGCCGATATCGACATTTTTACGTTTGCGGGTGGTCAGCACTTGAAAGGGCAAAATCATTTTATTTTCCACATCCCAGGCAACAATTTCACTGTCTATTACAAATGAAGAGACGTCAGGCTTTACAAATTCCTTAATTCGTCCTATAATGTCAGGATATTTGGCGGTATTGTTCTCTTGATTTCGCGAAAATATTGATATGGAGCCGTCTTCATCGCTATGAATTTGCGCACGTTCACCATCATATTTCCACTCGCAAGTAATGGTCAGGCCATCGAAACGTTCCAATACCTCCGACACACCTTTAGTAGGCTGAGCCAACATTGGTTTTATGGGGACCCCCGGCACCATCGGACAATATTCTTGCAATTTTTCTACACCGTGCTCCAACAATGTAGGTATAATCTTATCATAGTTGGGACACTGGCTGCGAACAGAAAATCTTAAAAAAGTGATGCTTTTTTAATTATGCTGTAACTTACCAATGAGCGGTTTTTAAAAGTACAGCAACTTCGTCTGCTTTTTCTTTCACGACATCTTCGCTCATTTTGTTAATTTTATCGATGTGTCGTGTTTTTACAATGGCCGTAGCAATAGCGGCTAATAAACTCTGTTCAGCTATACCAATACGTAACTTTCCCAATAAGGATCTAATAAAGAACCTAGCTTCCGAAGATCTACATGCGATATATATATCTTTAATCGGCGTGATTTTATTTTTACCCGGTGCTTTAGCTATATCCTTAAGTTTTTTAAAAACCCCACTAATTGTTAAAGGAGCCGGCTTAAACATCATACGTTGCGCCATTCTTGATTGCTCCGCTACTATGCCCAAATCGCCGATTTCATACGTTTGAGATTTAATAAAATCCAACTTACGTCCCGTCGTTTCACAGATTATCTTCATCAACGTTGTTTCCGCTACACCAAGTTCCAGACCTTCATATGCTGGCGCCAATTGATTAATAGACAAATAAATGCTAGGCAGCAAATCATCTGGATTCAGTAAAATTATGGAACTAAACAAATTTCCTAAAATTTCAATCATTTTTAGTCGACTTTTTGTGTCTTCGATTAAATGGAAAGTACGCGTAAGAGCCAGATAAGGAGTGCTGTAAGTTATAAAGTTGGAATTATTATTCTTATAGAGAAATTCTAAGACTAAACTAGGGTGAGCACTAACAACTAAGACTATCGGCTAGTTTTTTTTTTTCAAACGATAAACTAGATGGAAGTTAAATACTTAATTGATATTGTGTTCCTTCTATGCATCTCTAAAACACTTTGAATATGGACCTTTACAAAAACGATTGTCAAATATTCTCTACATAGAGTTTACTGAAATATTTACGTTATTTAGTCATTAGTTAGTAGTGCTTGTTTTAAATGAATTCTACGAAAACAAATTTAGATAAATAAGCAGACAAGAAAGAGCAAATCGCATGTACCTTTCACCTTTCTTCCACGGAGCATCATCAAGTGGATGGTAACGACATTTGGCCGGATTATATTCTCTGGATATAATATCAATCTTCTCATCATTAAGCGTGACCAATGAGACTGGTTTTGGCTTTTCCACCTCCACGTCCAGCTTAAGTTTCTTAGCCGGTCTCTCTTCCGGTGAGTTAGTTTTAATTTCTTTAAATGACCTTTTAAATTTAATTAACGTTAATTACTATTAAAATGCTTGCAAAACCATTTAAAATTTACCTCGACACTTTTACTTCATCTTTCAAATTTACTGACGTATCCTTGGGTTTAAAAAAGGACCTAGAAATATGAATGTTTTTTATTGATTTATTTAAAATTATAGCTGCAACGCACGTAATGTTTCTTTGCGACATTTTTTATCCAATCTTTTGTTTTTTTTGGATTTTGTTTTACATATTTTACAAAACGATGCAGACGTGTTTACTAATTCCAGAATGGCGGTTAAAATAAAATATCCTCAAACATATGAGTAATGTCAAACAGATTGGATGGAGAGTTACTAGACTGTAATAAATTAGAGATGAAGGAAACAAGAAAACCGCTGTATTCCTACTACTATTGTTATTGTTGAAATCATTTATTTATTTACTCTTTTTGTTTTTTTACCTACTCCGAGAAATTTAAGAACATCAAGGACGCAAAATTAGTAATTTAGTGATTTTAAATTCAACAGCTGTTTTATAATTCCCCTATTGTGTGAAAATAATTTTTGAATTTTTATCTGATAATTTCAAAGAAATTTAGTTGCTTTTTGTTTTTAAACAATAAAAACTAATGATTTAAACTTTTCTGTTCGAGATGTACATTATAATAAGTTTATTGAAGACTATCGAAAAAAGAGCACTACTAGCAATGTAGTGATTTAAAACACTGCTTAGATATCTTCACTTATGGCAACGTTGATTTTAATTGATAAGATGAAATGTTAACTATATAATGCATAGTTCTTAGAGAATTTCATGTTAGAGCTTTGTTTGACGGTAAAAAAGAATGTTTATTTACAAATGCGAACACAACGTGTAGTTTGGTAGTGCATAAACTAAAAGTTTAGTTGTGAAGAAAAGTTTTGTTTGAAAAGAATAAACAAACTATATCTATTATATAATTTGTTTAAAAATATTTACGCATAATATCAACATATTCACGTCATAAATAAACGCGAAGAAGAAATACTATAATAAACATGACGTCCACCAATGACGTGCGAAAACGTAGAGTAAGTGTTCACTGTAAAACGACACATGATTAAAAAAACAACGAAATAAAATTAAAATAAACTTGGCATGATTTACTAATAAATAATCAAACTCTTATTAATGTGGCCAAGCGATTTGTCTAATTTCTAAATATTTAACAAAATACACTATAGATAAACTAAAACTTTCGTTAAACACTTCTTCTGTTCAATGACAAAAATAAATGATATGCGTTAATGATCACTTACGCGAATGAAAAAGAGAGCGGGGAAAATAGTGTGGAATATTATACACAGATAACAAGGACAGACATAGATAAAAGGTAGAAAAACTAACGTTGCAATCTTTACTATTTATATTTATTTGAAGATATTATGTACTGCACTATTTATATTGCTTTTAAAGGTAAATACATATTTGTTCCCACGTACATTATTCAAGTCTTCCCTAACGTCTGAAACCCATTCAGCAAATGGTAATATAACGATTCGGTTGTCCAAACTGGTTGAAGACTTGAGAACATCAATCGTGATCATCTCATTGGACTTAAAATTAGCATAAAAGCTGATTTTTTTTATTTTGCGTGCACTTGTATATCTGACAGTGTGTCCGTTTGCTGTTGTACCACAAATTGATCGACTTATTTTTAAGATAAAAGTGCGTCTATTTAAATGAAATTTAACGAATCGAGGAAATGTAGGGATTTGTCAGTCCGTTCACGACACCTCCTCGAATAGAGTTCACAAAATTGTTAAAACATCGATTTAAGAACCAAAAGTTTCAATATGCTGCTATCGGTTACTTACAATCTATTTTGAGATAACTAATAAAAAACCTTGAGAATTTTATTACCTGCCTTGGGGTGTTTAATGTATGTTCGACACCGTAACTCTCTCACGTTTACTTTATTTTACTAATACATTATGACAAGATTTTGTGACATATTCGTATACTTACGCTTTGCGATTTATTAAAAAACAGGCGATAATTAGGTGTTTGAAATTCTTCCTGAATTTAATATTTTTTCTTTTATTTGCTATATATCAACAAAAAAAAATATCTATTTGCAATGCATTGTAATCATAATCGCATTGTAAACTGAACACAACGAAAATTCCCTGAAACAAATGAATTATAAACAATTTTGACTTCTTTGACTTAAGTATAACAAAAACTATCGTCAATCGAGAAACGAGAAAAGAGGTCAACCTTGTGATTTGTGACTCTGTTTACGACGCCTCCTCTAATAGGGTTCATGAAATTGTTAAAGAAATAAAAAAAAAACCAAAAGGTTCATTATGTTGTTATGAGATAACTATGTGTTACATTAAGTTAAGATTATAAATTTTTCATATTCTAGGTCAAGGAGAATAGCGGTAGCATTGTCAGTTTGTCCATCTTTCTGTCGGTTTATTTAGGGGCTAAAATATCGAGAAAATTAGAAACCCATCATTAGCAAATCTAACAATTGAATTGAATTTTAGTTACCTGGTAGTTGGTCATTTTTTAAGAATAGAGAGATTGTATTCTGCTTGCAATCAGTTCTATATATGATATGTGGCGATCTGTCCAAATAAATTCTTAGCGTCTGTCAAACACTGGATAAGGTTTCTCAAAACTCTTGTTAACATTTTTTTAAATTTAAAACAAGCAAAAACATAGTCAGCCACGCCGGACACCTTGCTGCGCATATCTATTAAAATACAGATTATTAGTTGCTTTTTATAAATTCATCTGTTGGATTAACGGTGTTTCGAATTCTTAAATTCACAAAAATTGAAACGAAAAGTTAATATTTTTTTCAATTATTTTTGATTTGTTATCAAAAACAACAAATCTTTAAGATATTTATGCCAATGCGAAAAGTAAAAATTGGTATATCAGAGATGACCTTGAAATTTATTGAAAATTTGTCTATGCAAATGGCCACAATTAGGGCATTGACCTTCCTTAGATAGATAGTAGGTATCTATAGGAATTATCTTAAAGAAAAATGTCATATTTTAATTGTTTCACTTACCAGAAATCGGCTTTTACGTTAACCATTGATGATGACATGACATCTTAAAAATTTTAGTGTTCGAACATTTAAATTATGTAAAATTGCATCGAAATGCATCGTCACCTATACCATTAGATTTGTCCCCTCGATACAATAGAGCTGAAGTGATTTCAGGGCGTATTTATCGGAGCGTTGAAATGCTAAAATGCCACAATAATATGCCTAAGTACCAAGGGCTGGTTCAATGTTCTTGATATCTAGTAAACTTGATAGCTGTGGATTATGGACTCGCTGTAGTGAGTAGAGAGTCTAGAGTTGCTGATAAGGTATGATTTTCCTTATTGCTGTTGAATCATATGTCCAAGTTACGATCGAGTTTGCTCGATATCAGGAACCATAAATCGCCCTCAAATTCAAAGTTAAAACAAATACTTAGTTACCAAGACTTAATGCCCACTTCTTAAAAATTGTGATAGCATTACTTTAATCCAGCAATAACTCGCATTACTTTTGTCTTCGTCATTGTGAGATTAATGTTTCTTTCGCGAGAAAGTCATCGTTTACTGAAAACGGTTTTTTTTCGCATGCGGCTCTTTTCACATTTCATGTCAATATGGTTTTTTTTTCAGATACTTAAAGCCATTCTGGTTACGCTCTTACGTCTATAAAATAAAAGTTATAGCAATAATGACTGAATCATTGGGATGATTTATTTCATGTTCGGCTTGTTCTTCTTTGTACGGGCGCAACAACAAATTTTTCTTATTACACTTGTGAAACTAAGTTCGAAAATTAGTTAAATTACAAACATATTTCAATCTTCTTCCTAAGTTGTGAAGCTTTTCGTTCAGAAATTTAAAGTTTTTTTTTTTTTTCAATAAAAAACGTTCATAAGCTCGATAATCATCTGAATCAGATCATTGATTCGCCCACAATTAGTGAAAAACTAAACAAGTAAACAGCGGCTTTAATTCGTTAAATTGGTTGCAATATGCGTTGAAATCGTATTGAAAAAAATACATGTAAGGTATTTGTAATAATCCAGAATTGATATATTTAGTGAATAGATCCCCATTTTGAAGTCTAAGCTAAACCTAACAATATAATTTGTTGAATTTCTGCAGACTGCCGGCAGTGCGCAACCTTTGCTCTAAGTTATATATAATCATTTCTTTCGTTTTTCAACACTGAAATAAATTAACATTTTAAGAGACTTGTAACAATTTTTTTCAAGCAAAATTCTCTTAAAAGCTACATAAAACTTTGACTTTTTCCCCTATACGTGCAGGGGAGAATACGGAAAATACTCTTTTTTTATAATAATAATACTTTGACTTTTTGTTTGGTCAGTGACACTTTATTTAGCGTCAAGAGGAGGCAAATTAGAGCAAAATAAGTTTTGTAATTGAAAAAATGCAAAGAATATGAAAATTCTGAAATTGGAATACAAATTGGTAGGCTGAGATTAGTTGCATAATATAATATATAATATATTATGTATTATGTATTATGTATTATGTATGTATTATATGCTCTATACTCTTATTTCATTTCAAACTATAGCTAAGCCGTGATGATGAGAAAACTTCAGTTAATGCCGCTCATTTGCGCCCGGGTACATCCGTTTCCGCTAATTTATCCGCAGGTCTGAAGTTTTCGTTCCTTTGTTTAGTTGTATCCGTTATATTATTTTTATTGGGTTTAGGTAAGTACAAATGTTATTTTCTTCTTTTCTTTTCTGTTTTTTTTTTTTTTTTATTTATACAACATTTTTCTAATTCCAGGATTGTACATTGATACAACAAATCCATTTTTAATGCATTTAGCCTCTAAACTTGGTTACGATAAACAGCAATACGCTGTCATTGTTGACGCAGGTTCAACCGGAAGCCGTGTACTCGCTTATAAATTTAATCGTAGCTTTATAGGTAAATTTAAGTTACATACAAACATTAAAATTTCAGGCAAAACAGGCGGGCATAGTTATTTTTTTGCTGTCCCGTCTTTCTTTTACTATACTTCCTTACAAATGTGCAAACATTTTCTTCTGAATTCTAAAGGAAGAAATGCTTTGCAAAGATTGTCGCATATAATACAATTCAGTGTTAAGTTAAGATCTTTAAAAAAGATTCCTTTGTTTATTTCATCATTTTATTTTTAGACAACAAATTGATTTTAGCTGAAGAACTGTTTAAAGAACGTAAACCGGGACTATCTTCTTTTGCCGACAATCCTGAGAAAGCTGCTTTGTCTATTAAATTACTACTCGATGAAGTAAGTGCCACTTTATGAAAAATATATGCACGAAGTGAAAATTAGTTTGAATAAACAAATTAATGTGTCTACTCATTCCTATTTAGGCAAAAGCGTTCATACCCAAGGAGAAATGGTCATCTACTCCATTGTTATTAAAAGCTACTGCCGGCTTGCGTTTATTACCACATAGTAAAGCAGAAAATCTTTTAAATGTCGTACGTGATCTCTTCACCAAGTCAGTATTTAGTGTAGATATTGATGCTGTCGAGATAATGGACGGTACTGATGAGGGCATTTTTTCATGGTTTACGGTGAATTTTCTTCTGGGCCGACTATCGAAATCTAATCAAGCTGCGGCATTGGACTTGGGCGGCGGTAGCACGCAAGTAACATTCGCACCAACTGATCCTGAACAAGTGCCACTTTATGAAAAATATATGCACGAAGTGAAAATTAATGTGAATAAAGAAATTAATGTGTTTACTCATTCCTATTTAGGCTTGGGTCTAATGGCAGCCCGTCACGAAGTCTTTACCAAGGGTTACAATCCGGAAGAGACAAATATTGAATCCGCTTGTGTTAATCCGATAATAAGTAATCGAACTTGGCTTTACAATAATATTGAATATAAAATAAGTGGCAAGGATTCTGGTAAGCCATCGCAAGAAAATCCTGTAGTAGATTTCGATATATGCTTAGACTTGATAAAGAGCAAAGTTATGCCCAAAGTGAAACCCAAACCGTTTTCACTGAAACAGCATACCATAGCAGCCTTTAGTTATTATTTTGAAAGAGCGATAGAATCAGGTCTCATAGATCCATTTCAGGGCGGAGAAATTACCGTCGAATCGTTTCGAAAGAAAGCTCTGGAGGTTTGCCAAACTCCCAACGACGAACAGCCGTTCATGTGCTTTGATCTAACTTATATATCAGTGCTGCTAAGAGAAGGCTTCGGATTGGGCGATAAAAAAAAGATTAAACTATATAAAAAAATAGATGGCCACGAGATCAGTTGGGCATTGGGCTGCGCTTATAATATTTTAACTAGTGACGACAAATACAATTCGTAAAGTTTTCTATTATTACCCTAGCTAAGCAGAGTAAATCTTTCACTGGCTTATGTGTACATACCGCCCTATATGTATATAGTTTTATCAAAGTAAATTTAATTACTTAATAATTGGACATAAAAAATTACAAATTCTTTACAAATAGCAAAAATAGTATAATAGTGCCTTAGAGTTTTCACACATATGCAAAATTCTTCAGAGAAGCTTTCCTCTTTTTTTTTCGATGTTCAATCAACTCTTGTCACAATTTAATAATAGTTTTAATTTTTTGTAATTTTATTTAAATTAATAGAAGATTTTACTTAGTGAATCATCGTATCACTTGAATATAAATGTAATAAAATATGATTTTAAAAAATTTGGAAACGAATCTAATGACTTTATTTTATTCAAAGCCTTCAAATGTAAGTACACTTGTACGCCTCCGCTTCTACTTTTACCGGAATTGCGGAGAGCCGCTTCCTGGCAATTTTTCTAGTCATCTTGTCGACCGCCTTTGTCAGGCCTAATTTCTGCGCCCACCACATATAGGGGCGTAAACCCGTATAACAAGTCCCCTCCGAGTTGTCTAGTCGCTTGAGGCTCTTTCTAATCGATTGCCATTTATATTTGACATCCCCTACTGTTATACGGGTGGGTGTGTTGTGAGTCAGCATGTCAGCTAACTCTTTCCCGGCTACCTCCCAGCGAATGCGGCCACCTTCTAGCCCCCACAAGTGTGGGTACATCTGCAATATGTCGCCAAACAGTTCGTTAGGAATGTACACCATTTTACTTTTTATATATATATATATATAAATATAAATAATATAAATAAATATGAATAATCTAACGCGCGGAGGACTCCAACGCGCGAACTCTACTGCTTAGAATGAATATAAAATAAATGAATATAAAATGAATATAAAATATATTTGCTCTTTCTATTTTTGCTTAAATGTGCGCTTATGTATATTTGCTTAAATGTGCGCTTACGTATATTTGCTTAAATGTACGCTTACATATATTTGCTTAAATGTACGCTTACGTATATTTGCTAAGTTTTATTTCTTAAATAAATAAAATGAAAATACGATAGAAGTAAAATTAATTAATTAATTGTCTTCATTCATTCATATATCATACACACAAATATTTTTTTTTTAGAAAAGGGGTATAGCGAAAAAAAGGAATAGTAATTGAAATAATTTTTATATATGTATACGAGGAGATTTATTATTGATATCCAGAAGGTGCAGCTGTGTGTTCTTTCTTTTAAAGGTTGATAAAATGGTGACTGCAAATTATTCACGCTAAATGAATAGTGACCTCAATTTCTCATAATAACGGAATATTTACTCTTTAACACAATATTCATTTCAATTTCCCGCACACTGTAACAGAATCGAAGCGTTGCAATTTATTAAGAGCAACTCTGTGCTCTCTCTCCATTCTCAATACATTATACTTTTTTTTATAAGCCGTGTAAAAGAAAAACCCAGCTAACGGCTTTTAGCGAAAAATCAAAGCCATTCTGCAAGTGCACAAAGAGCTTAATTAAGCATTCAATTCAAAAAATATGTTTTTGTTATTATAAAATTTACTTAACATATACTATAGAAATTTTATAGTAGCAAACAAGAACAAGCATCTCACACCAAGCTGAACAAGAACGAGCACTCCACACCAAGTTGAACAAGAACAAGCATCTGACACCAACATAAACAAGAACAAGCATCTTACACCAACTTAAACAAGAACAAGCGTCTTACACCAACTTGAACAAGAACAAGAATTTTGGCTAAACTAGGTATTTGGCATGTAGACTTGTTGGCGTATGCCTGAACCACATAGGTCGATCTGTCCATTTTAGAGTGAAGATATGTGAACAAATATGGGTTGAATCGGTATTCTTTTTGTGTTCCATGTATAGAAGTTGAGAAATAACAAAAAGAAAAAAGTGATCATGGTGTCTATCATATTCATCTTAAAATTAACTCATTTTTAGGCAGATAATAAATCTTAATTTGATAGTTTTAAATATTCGATCTTGTTTACCTTATAATAATTAGCATAAAACCTCAAAAAATTTTGTGCGGGCATGGCAGACGTTTTCCATTTTTGCGCGAAAGGAGTAGAGCGTTTCCTAACTAAGTAACTGTGGAAAATTGCAGTCTTCTAACTTTTATAAGCAAAAATCCACAAATTTTTGTTAGAAAAAACGGATTTGCGTTCAGTTTACATTTCACTACCTGCTTCCGTTCTGACCGATTTGATCCATTTTCAGTACCAATCTGCATGCAGAAATTTCCAATGTGTCTGCGAAATTTGAAGTCGATTTCTTCATTTTTGCGACCAGGTGAGTGGCAACAACACACACCATACAGACGGATGGACATGGCTAAATCAACTTGGAATTTCACACTGATCAAGAATATATACACTTTATAGGCTCTGAACTTTTCTTTTAGGGTTTGTTTCACTTTAAATGAGTATAGGCCCATCTTACAGCGGCGGGAATAGAAATTCTGAAATTGTTTTTCTTACGATTACACAAAATATTTCGTTAAAAAGCGTATATAGATTTGTTTTTTCTGATTTATTATTATTCATTTATGTGAGTTTTTTTCAATTAAAATTTTATAAATGCAAAAATAAAGCTTTAATTTTTTCTTAATCTATGTAAGTATTTCTATACGTATGCATCGAAGAGCGCTCAAATTCATTTAAAGGGAAGGTGCTTTAATAGGTAGGTAGGATAGGTGACACAAGTTCGAGAGAAAAAAGTAGTAGAAATCGTGACAGGTTGCTTACAAGATTAAAAACTCTTCAATATTTGCGGTTTTATATTTAGACGGTCTATGACATATTGCGGCATACAAAGGGTAGGGTTAATAGCTTTTAGGCCTTCAAAACCCAGTAACGACAATGCTCCTATGCCAAACAACGTGTGGAAGATATCTGGTAGATTACCAGTACGATCAGCAAAACCTCCCGTTTCGTTGTCTTGACAAGAAAGTATAAATTCTCTCAATTTTTCCGCACTTATCCAATGCAAGCGTCCCATAATTGTTAGAGATGCGAGAACCCACCAAGAATAGCATACGTCGGGAAGTTTCTCAGGTCTACCATTCAAGCCACCCGAAGGTAATTGACGTTCGCAAAGCCACCAACCCAATTTGTCTACATCGAGCAAATGGAGACGCTGGGTTAACGAAAGGAAACCAACACAACAGTAAATTAAACCTGAAGGAAAATAGAAACTGTTTTAAGCACTGTTTAAGCAAACAAAGTAACGTCTTTCTTTACCCGCATGTGATTCTGCACCGGGCTTCGAACCGAAGCCTCCATCAGTGTGATTGCAACACGTCATTACAAAACTTACAGCTTTTTCAATGTCTATGGTAGTCGTTAAATCCCTTTTCAGCAATGTAAGCGTTGCTACCGCGCAAAATGAGAAACGTGTATCTACTTCACCCCAACAATCCCCGAAGAAACTTCCATCACGCTGTTGCAGCGACGAAACATAGCGTACAATAGCATCACAGTCCACCTCGTCCAAAGCGTCATAAATACATAGTATCTGAACCGCAGATAATGTGTATAAAATGTGAGGATCGTGGTTTTCGCATGGAGCAAAACCGCCAGTACTGGGACATTGGCAACGCTTAATAAATTCTATAATTGAGGAGCGATCAAGACGTTCCAACTGATTCATAATATCTAAAGCTGTTATTCCCCAATATATGCCAGACATGCGAAGAAATTCAGTCATGCAAAACTCATAGTCGTTCTGATCTTTGCCGTGATTTTCAATGTATTCCACATGTTTCCCA
This sequence comes from Glossina austeni, assembly GCA_000688735.1. Classification (NCBI taxonomy): domain Eukaryota; kingdom Metazoa; phylum Arthropoda; class Insecta; order Diptera; family Glossinidae; genus Glossina; species Glossina austeni. The sequence goes on from KK502634.1 coordinate 269,058, forward strand.
TAAAAAAATTCTTGTGTCAGCGGCTTAAGACAATTGCCACTAACTGCACAATCCAAGTTTGCAGCCTTGGTAAACGAATTAAAATCCATTACGATTGATTTAATTAAATTTTACGACAAATTAAATAATAATTACAAAAATGACTAATTGAGCTAAACACAATGAACACAAGAGATATGTCATATTACCCATCGGGGTAATAAGAGATTTTTTGTCTTTCAACTGTTTCATTAGTTGATGTAAAGAGAAAAAGAAAAATAGAAAACATCTGTTGACTTCATAGGGTTTTTGCTAATAACATTATACTGAGCGCATTATATACTAACAATGAAGCGTCTAAAGTGAATGCCGCTTTTTAAGAAACCCTATGTAGTGGCAATCTTTTTCCCATGAATATAAAAAAGCCTCAGGTTATGGTAAAGTATTGGACTTCGGACATATAAACCACAAATTTATTGACTTCGTCCAACTTTACTCAACAACCCAAAAAAAAAAGAAAAAAAAAAAGGTTGTGGTAATGTTAACATAAGAGAATCTTGAAGAAGCGTCTTTTCTTTCAATGAGGCGTCGTTTTTCGCTCTCGGATTAAAAAGTCCCAATGGACATTTGTGCTACCATTTTGCTTCACAGGAAAATATAAACAAAAACATATGATTTTAGAACAGAAAATTAAGAAATCCACCTAAATTCCACATAAACAACAAATTTATGCAAAATAAGGATAAGCAAGTTATTGATCAGCGATAAAGAAAATTGTCTAGATTTATGTAGATATATACATTAGTTACATGCTTTTGTGTAATAATTAATCCATAATTTGAAAATTACCGTAAAACACCCTTGAATGATGAATACATATCAACCTTAAAATAAATCGTCTTTATTGCTTACTTTTCATTTCTTAGAAAATAAGGCATTTTATAAACCAAATTTTAAATTACATAATATAAAAAAATGTACATTAGTGGAAGATGAACCTAAATTAAATAGATAACATTAAAATTTAAAAAAGAAACGATCATCATTTCTTCATGCCCTTTTTTCTCTATTTGTTGTATTTGCCTATATGCATAATGGTTTGTCATGATGCGTTATTCCCATTTTCGGGTCAAAACTTTAACTTTCCCGAATTTTCACAAAACTTTATGGGAATTGACAAAACGCATCGTACAAATAAAAAAAGAAGAAAACGCGGCACAAGAGTACATAGAGAAGAAAAAAATTTAGAAATTATTTAATTAATATATGTTTACCTTACACTAATGTTTCCTTTATATTATGTGATTTGCAATTTTGGTTTATATCATGCTTAATTTTAAGAAATGAAAAATTGACCATTTATTTTAAGATTGAAATTTATTCATCATTAAAGGGTGTTTAACGGTAATTTTCAAATTATGGATCAATTATTACACAAAAATATATCTAATGTATATATCTAAACAATCTTCTTTATCACCAATCAATAACTTATTGTTATTTTGCATGAATTTGTTGTTTACGTAGAATTTATATGCGTTTCTTAATTTTCCGCTCTAAAAGCGTATGTTTTTATTTACATTTTCCTGTGAAATAACATGGCAGCACGGCTGTCCATTATGCTTACCAGTTGGGAGATTTCAACTCGAAAACGAAAACGAGGGCTCATCGTGTCAGCCTCCGCTTTTAACTCGGAAACTATTAAATGGAAATTTTGAAAAATTTTTAGTTTTCTCAATATTTATTAGAAAAAGTGCTTTTTAATAGTTGCTTTCGTGCGTGCACTTTATAAATTCACATTAGAATTTTAAGAAAAGAATTGTTGCAACACTGGCGCATTTATTGTGTGAAGGAAAATCAAGCGAAGGCGAAACGACGGAGAAGAGGAAAGTAACAACAAGAACTGTAAAGATTAAGAAAAAGCAGTTGCTGGCAACAACGTCGTGTGGTGGTGTTATAATAGTAGTAGAGACACAAATGAACAAATTTTTAGAGGCCAAAGAAGGCAGCGAGAAGGAGGTATTATAAACGTGACTCAAGAATATAGGTGAAAGTGCTCATATAGCCGAAGTTACAACACTAGGCGCAACATATGGAAGGCTATTCCTAAAAGTTAATTCTCTGGTTGGCCTACGAGTTCAGCCACATAGAGTGGTGTTTAATCAGAGCTTTTTTAGGCGAGGGCGTTGTTTACCAGAGAAAAAAAGCTAATCATAATCCGGAACTGGGAAAAAAATACTGGAATTTGCGCTAATATCAGCCGAAAAAAGAATTGATCACTCAGCTTTATATCGATTTAAGGCCATGTCCAATGGTGAAGATGTTCTAGACAATTGGGAAGAAATAGACGAAGTTGGGGTAAGATTTTAAATAGATTTGTCGTAATAGGAAGTTGGTTGACGTCTTACGAGTTGATATAGTATAATAAAAGTACATGATCTTTTAATGCGTTTTCGATAACTACAACATTCACGCTTTTTGTTAGGTTTTAATTTACTTTCTTATGATTTACTTATGTTTTATGTCATTTAATGATATGTTGGCATTTTGTGTACGTCTACTTAGACGTTACTCTTAATTCAATTTTGTTGAAAGCAAACTTTTGCTTTTCATTACAATTATAATTTCCTAATGAGTTATACGATTGGTATTTTTGTCTTTCAAATAAAATACAACTCTTGAGGCATTTTTTTGAAATTTAAATTTTTATGCTAATTTAAAAGTATATTCAATTTACAATTTTCTGAAGAATAGTTTTTTGTCGTTTGCACAAGCGATTCACTAATATGCGTTATGTTTGAAATCGTTTCAGCTAACTTCAGCTTTAGAGAAACTGAAAGCTTCCTGTTCTTCAGAAATAAACCATTCGGGGCACGAGACTACTACGTCAGTTAAAATTCGCGCAAACAACTCCTTGGACTCCTTCAATAACCCCACCGAGAAGAATTGTTACAAGCCAGCAAATTTGTCGTCCTTGACGGCAGATATAACCGCAATGAAGTTGCTGCAGCCTCCGTCAACGCATGACGCCACTGCATCTATTTCATATTCCATAAAATCTGGCGCTTCATCATCTGTTTTGGCAAACCAGCAGACTCAGGCGACACTGGATGATATGACGACCACGTTTCAACCGGTTATGATGGTACTGCATAAATCGACAGACGAGTATCAGTCAGCCAACTACACTGCACCAATAGCTAATCAAACGGTAAAAATTCTAAGACGTCCAACACAAACGAAGGAACCCCGTTCGACCGTGGTGCGACCGAAACAGCCATTGAAATCGCTGAAACAAAGGGAACAGGAATACGCAGAGGCAAGATTGAGGATATTAGGTTCTGCCAAAAATCCCGAAGATGAGAGCAATGAGTGGTAGGTTTTTCTATAAAACCGCAAGTAAACTGTAGAGATTTTATTATCATATTTTTTCTAATGTAGTGCTTCACCTGCTAGCATTACAATGACGAATTCATCATCTCCACCTGTATATCAAGCAACATCAACATCTCTGAGTAATATTGCAACCAATGCTGCCTCAAAACAAAACTCGCCACGAAGTCAGAGTGGTCCAAACATATATAGCAATCATTTTCAACAACAACAGCAGCAACAGCAGCAACAGCAACAACAACAGCAACAGCAACAACAACAGCAACAGCAACTTCAAGCGACGCCACAGCAAATGCAATATCAACAAAATTTTCAATATACTCCTCAAAACTTCTACTATCCGTTACAACAACAGCAGCAGCAGCAGCCAACTATGCCACATAAACAGCAAACTCCCGCTTATAACAATAATCGCACATTAAATATACCGCTATTGAGTCAGATACCTCAAGCACAATATCAGCAACAACAACAGCCGCTTATAAAGTACCAGCAACAATTCCTTCACAAATCGCCAACACAACAGCATCATCAAAAACAACAGCAACAGCAAAATTGGTCTCCCGTGATAGGCACTGTATCCTCTTCTTCTCTAAGGCAACAACAACAACAACAGCAACAACAAGACAGCGTTGTTCGTTTACCTAGAGGACCAGACGGCACAAGCGGCTTTCAAATGCGTCGGTAACGCGTTGACAAATCGTTTACGTCGCATGTTTGTACCCCATTTGCTAAAGCATCGTGTAATCGCCGCTATCAAATTCCTCCTACTCTTCGTCTTACTTTCCTTCTTTGGGTTTATTTCGCCGTACACTTTTTTTCAGTGCGAGCTAATCAAGTCAAATTATTGAACTCACACTATCCGATTAATTTTTATATTTACAACTCGACCACTACATGTACACACAACAAACGTTTAAAAAATTGTTCTTCTTTTTTTTTTCGGCTCTACAGTTACAAAATAACATAAATTTTTAAGCAAAATCATTTTCTTATTTTAAACCACGAAATAAAAAGGTAAATACACGTGACACGGAGCTCGCTTCACCGAAATTATTGAAATCAATACATTTGCCGGTTCTCCGCCGGAAACTCACTTGCTACGTGTCTTTTGAAAATGGATCTTTGACTTTGAGGCTATAAAATGCTTTTAAGAAATTCTTGGGCATGTTGCCACGACCCAAGCAACAAAATTATTTTCGACGTTGCATTCATTCTCCACTTTAAAGCATAAGCTCAGGTTATTTAAAAATATTTTATAAATCCGTTGCATTAACTGTGAAAGGTTAGCATATCTCGTTATATCATCTGCAGCTTTTTGGGAAATTTATGAAAACTGTGTTTGGTATCATTCATTATTAATACTTATGTTAAAAACATTGCAATTAATTGCATATTTTTACACAATTCATCTATCATTCGCATATCATAAACAATCTCTCCTCTCCTTTTCGCCAATAGATACCCGCCTCGTTTCTACCTTGTACACTATCTGTATAATATATAGATTGGAATTATTTTTAATAGCTATGGTGCGTTGATGAAATCGAATCCTGTGAAAACAAGCAGCAGGTGCCTATTCATGGAGCAGGCCTAAGCAAAGTATGAATTTGTATGAATTTCTTATGAAGAAACGATTCGAAAAAGAATATAAAAGATTCTCTTCATTGATTGCTTATAATGTGTACTCCGAAATCTTATCTATCTATTATGTTCTTCATGAATTTTGCTCAACATTAATTCCCGTGAAAGAGCGGTCGTACAATTCGCAAGCAAGCTTCAAACCTGGCATTGGACTTGACCGACCTTAATGTTCAATATTCTACAGGTTGGCATCTATCCTACGGAAAATGCTCTAAATATATGCCCCACTTTGAGGCCTAGCTCCGTCAAATCCTGGTTGTGCTCATTTTTGCAATATTTTGGATTACAGTCCCAAAAAATTAGCAAACTGAGCTGAGTTTAAATGTATGCTTGTAAGCATTTTAAGAGCTCGTATTCTTATTATTTTTATCGTCATGGCCATTCAAATCGAATCAGATTCATTATGAAAATAAACACAAAGATTTATAAAAAAAAAAAAGGACTTATTTTTGTTTGGATTATGGTTTATGAAAGATAACTCCAAATATCTTGGAATATCTGATGTGGTTTACCTAAGTAAAAATAAATCTTTTTAAGTAACATTTAAATTGCAACAAAGAAACGAAAGTCATTTTTTGCATTTTTGTTTTTTTTATTTTTTTTCTAAATATTTTAATAAAATTTTATTTTTTTATTTTTTGAGGCAAAGTTAGTCTAGTTTTTTCAAAAAGGATTCTAACATGTACTGTTAAAAAGGAATTCAATTTAATTAATAATAAATATATAGACGAAAAATTCTTATTTATTATGAGAATCTCTATGAAGAAATTGAAAGAAATCTCTATTGAAATTGGGCTGCGTTAGTCTCCACAATTGTATTTACAGCATCCAGAAACATCGCAAACAAGCAAACAGTGCGAAGATTGAAATCTAAAATCAATCACTCAAAGTAAACAGAACCTCTTGCTAAATCCAACGTCAATTGGCTGGTTATCCAAGCTCCCATAAAATCATAAAAATGACTTGTAGTTGTTGTTAAAATAATGGAAGCAAATGAATATTTTGAGTAAATATGATCTGAATTGGTTCACCAATAATAAGGCTACCGATTAAAAAAACAAATGTTGCCGAACTAGATGTTTTCGCCAATTTTCCACACACATACACACGCACACAGGGGTAGGTAAATTATTCATCTTGCTGAAAATGAAGTGATAGTAAAATAAATCGAAAATAACATCGAACGATAATTCAGAAAGCTATGTAGAAAAGGCAAAAAATACTTGGAGGTTATCAGTGAATGTGACAGCGAAAAATACGAATATATAACTGTAAGATGGCAAACTTTGGTTCTAGCAACACCGAGAAGAATCTTTTTTATTTCTCTTATGTATAAATATTAAAATATTATTTTCTATTTCAATTATGACAATTTTGAGAATTTCGGCAACGAATAAATTAACTAAGCGGCCATAACTCATGCTCCAAATCCGATCGATTACAAATCGTGTAATTGAAATATGTTTAAATAATATGTTTACAATTTCGACGTCAACAACAAATATGAATTCCTTTAATCGGATTAATCGGATGTATTATCAAAGAAAAAAAAAAAAGTCCAGTGATAATTGTATTCGAACTACAAGCGGTATATAAGCTTTGCCAATTCTTTGTAACCTATGCAAGAACGCATTCTGTTACTGCACAAAGTTTATATAGATATTTTTGACCAGCATCACTTGCGGAATGTAGCTCGCAACATCTGTCCTGTGCCTGTTCTGCTTCTCTTAGTTAGGATAAATCTGATAATAAGTTCATAAATTATCCCACGATCAGTAAAAAATTAATGGTTCTCCCTTCTCGCTTAAATCATGATCTGAACAAGTTCCAAGGTTCAAACTACAGCCTTGAATCTATCGGTAGTAAAGTTTCTGATAGAAAGTTCGCTTACAATTACCCAAAAATAGTTTGGGAATAAAACCTACCAGCTATATAATGCTGTGTACAATTTTGTATGAGTTATCTGGGTAAGCGGGAATTCTTATATAATGTGTATGTATATAATGTGTAATGTATGTAATGTGCATGTATGTTTGTATGCACTTATATGTGCAGGATTGGTTGAGTATTAAAAAATTCGACTCAAGCCGAAATTTATTGCTTTCCTGTTTTTATTGTGTTAGACGAAATTTGCGAACAAAATAGTTCTTAGATCGTCTGAATTAGCATTTAGTAGAATGTTGAGCGTTGCTCAAAGCGGTACGTAGTAAAGCGAGATAAACAAAAAAAAAAAACACCGAAAGACTTTAACTTAAGAGCGATTGCAAACACGTGAGAAGTGCATTAAATTAATTCACTAGCTACAGATCTCATATGATATTTACCGCAAGAAGAAATATTCAAAAAATTATATACACGAAATTTAATTAATTAAATTAAAAAAGAAAAGAACAAGAGCTTTGGAGATTTTAATTTCCAGGAAAGAAAAGAAAAGAAAAAAAAAAAGAAAGATTAAAAAATGCCTGCCGTTGGTAAGCAATTGCTGGTAATTGGTAATGGTGGTCGAGAACATGCGATTTGTTGGAAATTAGCGCAAAGTGCACAAGTTACAAAAATTTATGCTTTGCCCGGCAATCCTGGCATTGCTCTAGAAAAAAAATGCGAAAACGTGCTTGGAGTCAATGCTAAGGATTTTAATGTAAGTAATAAAAGACAGCAAACCTATGTGTGTGTGTGTGTGTGCGTGTGTGGATACATTATTTATTAAATTTATTGTCGCAGTTCCCATAAAAAAAAAAACAAAAAAATTACATTAAAATAAATAAATGTGTTTTTATATATAAACATATTATTTTTTTATGGCAACAATCAACTGCAAACAGGTTTCGCGTTGGCGTTTACGTATACCTTAAAAAGATGTCAATGTCAACGATATTTTATGAAAATGGTTCTTGTTTTTTTTTTGTTTATTTATTTATTTATTTATTGCAATTGAAAAATAGGAATTTTTACCAAAAGCCACCTATTGGTATTCTGCTAAAGAGGTTGCATACAAACAACGGGATACCTTCACTTAATAGCACTTTTAATAAATATTAATATTTCCGAAAAAAAAAAAAACTAAGAAAATTATTAAAAGTTCACAAATGCTTTCATATGCAAAATATTTCCGGATTAAAAACAAACATTTCTCAATGTTCAATACGCATTCGAATTTTATTCTTTCAACTTAGGCAACATTATTATTGCGAACTGAAAATGAAAACGTGAATAGTTTCAATCATTCTTGCGAAATGCATAAATATTTAATAAATTATTTTTCAAGATTTATTTACTTGAAAATCAATAGAATTTCTCCTTCTTCTTCTGTTATTCAACGAACCATTAATCGAAAATTCGTTTCTCAGCCTTATGCCTAAGATCCAAGTGTAGTATCAATAGAATTTTTTGTTAGATGACATTTAATAATAACTTTCCGAATATTTTTAATTAAAACGAATAACTGGCACAAGTACTCGTAAAAATAATATATGCTGAGCATTGTATAAAAGTGACATACAAACACAATTTTCTTAAATTATTAAATGATGCGAAACAATAATCTCAGCTAATCTGTTATTTTTTTTTTTTTTCCTAAAGCTGTTATATTGGAATTCCGTTGCATGCAGTAAAAGTTTTTTATATTTTACCACTCCATGGAGATTAAGAAACTGAAACTGATATAATAATTAAATGTTTCAAGTTATTTTTAACTTCCACTTCTACAACAGCTACTAGTACTACTACTACTACTACTACTACTACCACCTTTGCCAAACTTGTTGTTATAGAAGAAATTCTGCTAAACTGAGGGAGGTGGGGAGTTTCCTTTAATCACGAAAGTGACCTGTTCTTGATCTAAGAAAGAAGAAGGAAAGAAAAAAAAAATAAAATGAAGATTATAAGACAGACAAGAGATATTTTTTTTTAAATATTTCATAAATTTAAATTTAATCGCCTAAAAATACAGAAAGATGTCTATTAATAACTGAAAAGAATGAAAGATTTATGGCAGGAAGACAAAAGGGCTTATGTACAAGAAGTTCCTTTAATTGGCTTGACATAGAAAAGGATTGATTAAATCATCTAAAGACAAATTATCATCATCATCAAATTATTCGTCCTTGCGGCCAGAGTACATGTACTGTTTGTAATGTAGTAACGAAAAAAAAAAAAGGTGAAAAAATGAAGCAAACACTTAGTTATTAAAAAAACACTATTTATTAGGCTTAAAAGTATGTATATCTCAAAGATATACATTAATAATATAACCTATTGTCTGAAATGATGATTAAGTGAACTTTTCGTTGGTATGGTTGGCGTTCGGGGTGTTTTAAATTCCCCAGTGTAGTAATCTTTTTCAACGTATGGATGCGTACGTATATATTCCAGAGCACGGATAATATATTCGGGTATTTTTGGTATATGATCACCGACGGCATGGTAACCGTTTTCGTCGGCTATATAAGTGGTTTTGATTTCCGCACCCTCTGGCGAGACATAAGCTGAAGTGCCTTCAATATGGCCTTCTGGTGATCCGTGCTCAACACGCTTAATACCGTTCGATGTCTCAAAACCATATTTGTATGAGCCATCGCCCTCATTTACTGCAATATCATTGCTCACAATATGTGAGTCCTTCTCATCGGAATGATGGGTATATTGTGAATAAGTCGTCAAGACTAATGACAATATTAACAATACAGACTATACAGAAAAAGTATTTAAAATTGTATTGAAAAATTGGAAAGCTTTTCAAATCACGTTTGGCACTTACAGTGAACTTCATTTTTTATATACACACATATATATATATTTTGTTATCTCTTTCTCTCTTACTATCGAATGACTAGTTTTATTGATGAATATTTTAAGAAAACTGTTGAATATTTTGAGACTGCATTCGGTTTTTATAAAAATCTGCATATTAAAAAAGAAAAAAGGTCTACATATGTCATTCATATATGTATTAATTTTATAACTTATTTATTAGCATTTTTTACGATTCGTGCAATTTTTTATATACATAAACACGGTCTGAGAAAGAGTGCGAGAAAACGGTTAAGAACTTGACTAAAATAAATTTTTGCCGTTATGACCAAAAATAATTGTTATAAAAATTAAGAAATAAATTAAACCAGTTCATGATTTCGACTTCATTCAGTAATCATAGCAATAAATTAATTGACGGTTCAGCAGCTACTTTTTTTTTTTTTTTTTTTTTTTTTTTTTTTTTTTTTTTTTTTTTTTTTTTTTTTATCAAACTCCTACATGTCAGAATTTGTTTTTATTTCAAATTCAATCAAATTAAAGTATTTTTATAAATTTCAAAAATATACTAATAAAATTATTCCTTTTTTAAATTCCAACATCAAGTGTGAATAGAGGAAAGCGATTGGATTTAATATGCGGAAGTTTTTTCAAATATATTTTAGTTGATTCTAGTTTGGCTCGCATATAATCGAAATACGAGAATTTCAATTCTCATCTTAACTTAATTAAGTCACTAATACGCTTCGCTTGGATTGGAATAATGCTTTAAACTTGCTTGATTAGAAACAAAGCTCGTCAAGTATTCTCGATCGCTACAGTACTTCGCAGAAGAAAAAATTATAAATATGGCGCCTGTTTGTGCCCTCATATCATAATTAACAAGTAAAAACACTACAGGGGGGCCACGGTCCACTATAAAATACCCTACACTACCCTACAGACATTCATGTAACGACTTTTTAATATGACGCTTTATATGGAAAGTACTCGAAATAGTGCAACGATCCGTGCTATTTTCAATAGCGTTCATGCTTTGATCAAAACACATCGGTAAACCAAATTTCTTCAAAATATTTGCGACTTGTTGTCTGAACACTACCAAAAAAGACAGACAGACGATATAATAAATGATGGGCCCTGAAGTATAGGCGATGTAGGGTGCCAAAAATAATTCACAAGGAACGTAAAAGTTTCTAAACAGCATCTCTATCCAGGTCAGCTTTGATTTCTACAATCAATGAATCTCCCTTTCGACATGAATTATATTCTTAACGTTGCCGGCACTGGCAATGACGGATCAACTGAAGGCAGTAAAACCTTTGATTCAATTCAATATATCGGCAATAAACATGTATAAGCAATTTTCTCCATACAGTTCCAATTACGAGTATTGGCAGAAGGGAGGGTGGTGATGAAAGTGTATCTTTGCCTTTATTCTTGTATCTAATAGAAAAATAGTGAAAGATGAGTAGGCATGAAAATTCATATTTTGAGGAGAACCCTATAAAGTTGGGCATCACTGGTTTACTGGTTATTGTTTCTTCGAAAATGGGGAAGCATTGCTTCATGCCATGTTGAAAGTATAATCAAATTTCGTATACACTCCGGATATCGATAAATATTTTCATTGTTTGACAAATGCATGGCGACATCTGCGGAATTATTCATAGATTTATTTTTAAATATCTATTTATAAACCTACACAGATCGCCTATACTTCTTTCTCGGGCACTCTCTGCCGGAATACCAACCAACCACACTAAACTGAAGACATTGGGAATGATTGCGGTGCATAACGTCGCACGTTCAACAAGCATAAGCATCATTAAAAAGTTTTTAAACTAAAAAATCACTTTAAAAAACGTGTTGCACACGTGCCATAAAATCGATTTCGTAGCACCTACTAAACTACTACTGGGTCTAAATCGACACATACAGGCCTAATCCATTTCCCTCACAAAAAAAAAAAAAAAAAAAAAAAAAATATTTATAAACTTTACTACATTGATTTCCTCTTAAGCCGAAAGAAGAGGAAGAATATTTTGCAAAAAAAAAAAAAAAAAAAGGTAAAAATAATAATTGCATGATATGAATAATAATACGCCCATCAGATCGCTATAATTTCTTACAGCGCCTTATTTTATTAGAGAGCCCGATGCCCTTGACATTCTATGAAGACACCTTTTCAAACATATTCCACGTCTCCCTTTACAATCGAATCCGCGAATTATCTTTTAGAGACATTAGAGCCATGCTATGGCTCTTTTACAATTTTTGCATGGATTTGCTCTTAGCTGGTGCCCGGATATTTTTTTAATCCTTGCTTTCGCAAAATACCAAAATCTCGAACGAATTGACAGACACCTAAAGTAACACACGCAACTGTGACTTGTTCACATAAATTCTTTTCATTCTTCACAAAAGTACATCACCGTCCAGAAAATGTTGATTGTGCTCCTATTCACACACGCTTCCGCTGTATCCGTCGTAGTGCTAAACTTGAAATTAAGTTTTTTTCAAGTATCGCTACTCAGCAATTGATTCTTAAGAAAACTGGTGCATCCAATTGAAAGTGGAGGGCAAAACCTTAAAATAGAGCAGAATGTCTGTCACTCTCTAAAGTTCGTTTAAAAGTAAACAATCATCCAATTGTTTCCGCAAAAACAAAGTCATTCTTGTTACCTCTTTATCCATATTCCAAATCGATTTAATTCAAAAACTTATTTCAGAAAACCCAAAGGATATTAAAATCAGAAAAATAACTTCCTTAGTGTCTACATACCTACCTATGCTAAGTTTAAGAATAACACACACAAACCTATACTAACTTTTTATTTGAGTAATACCACGGATAACTTTTCAAGGTATTTGACCTGCTCACAATTTCTGTAACAAATTATTTTGACCCCATATCTTTTAGAACGTCTGCACACACACATCACATGCATTCTTATGGTTCGCTTTTATTCGCTATTATTATTTGACTTTCTCGCTTTTCGCTTCTTAGGCCATTTCGAAATGGTGCCTGGAGAAGAAAATTGACATGGTTATAGTTGGACCGGAAGATCCCTTAGCAGAAGGACTTGCTGATGTTTTACAAAGAGCGGGAATACGATGTTTCGGTCCAGGTCAAAATGGAGCACAAATTGAAGCCGACAAGAAATGGGCAAAGGATTTTATGTTAAGACATAAAATACCTACAGCACGCTATGAGACCTTTACTAGTACTCAAAAAGCTAAGGAGTTCATAAAAAGGTATAATCAGTCTTCATTTTAATAGTCTTTAAAAAGTCTTAAAAAAGATTTGGAACCTTTTATAGCGCCCCGTATAAAGCACTAGTGGTTAAAGCGTCCGGTTTGGCGGCTGGTAAAGGTGTAGTGGTGGCTGCAAATACTAATGAAGCTTGTCAAGCCGTCGAACAGATATTGGGTGATAAGAAATTCGGTTGTGCTGGCGAAACGGTTGTTGTAGAAGAATTGCTCTCGGGCGAAGAAGTATCTGTTTTGGCCTTCGTTGATAAAAATACTGTACGCATTATGCTGCCAGCTCAGGACCACAAACGATTGAAAGACAATGATTTAGGGCCTAATACTGGTGGTATGGGCGCATATTGTCCATGCCCTTTAATTTCAGCTGAAGCTTTAGAATTGGTTCGGACTCAAGTCTTGGAAAAGGCTTTAATTGGCCTACGCTCAGAAGGCATAAGCTATTGCGGCGTCTTATATGCCGGCATGATGTTAACTCCTGATGGACCCAAGACGTTAGAATTTAACTGCCGTTTTGGTGATCCCGAGACCCAGGTCATCTTACCTTTGCTGGAAACTGATCTGTTTGATGTGATGTTTGCCTGCTGCACTAATACATTAAAGGAAATTGACTTGAAATGGCGTAACGGGGTCAGTGCCGTTGGGGTAGTAATGGCAAGTGCCGGTTATCCCGAAACTTCAACCAAAGGTTGCATCATTGAGGGTAAGCAATACACAGCAGGCACATTTTAAGAAAGTACATACCTCAGGTATAGGTTTAAATATTGCAAACTTTTTTTTTTCATAAGAAGACGATATTTTGAAGAGTGAGTCATAAAAATTCTCTAAGCAAACCTCATACATGTCGTCCATCAGACAGATAAAATGATTTTCAATCGATCGTAGCAATAAAATGTGGTCAAGATTGAATCTACACATTAAGGCAGTGGTTTCCAACCTGTGGGGAGCGATACTGTTGCAAGGGGGGCATGTAGCTGTTTCAAAAATATCATTTTCAAATACAAACCAAAAAAGTCAAATAGGTGTCAAAAAAATAAATGAGCAGTATACGTAATCCATAATCCTCGCCGCGGATTTTTGGTGTACAAATGCTAAAACATCCAATTCATACTCTTCTTCAAATCGAAATGTCTCGCTTTCTCGTTTGGAGCCGAGTACCGGTGGGGCTTGGAATCAAAAGATAAGCATTTGCAACATCCCGGTTATTCTCGTGCTTACTCGCGCCAAACTTTAGTAAACAGAAGCATCTGATTGTTTCGGTCTTTTTTTTTTTGTCTTTTAAAAGGGGGCGCAATTATTTTTTTTTTAAAAAGGGGGGCGCCGGTACAAAAAGGTTGGAAACCACTGCAGTAAGGCTTGTGAGTATTCCAAACGTTTCGACAAAATGTTTATATCCCCAACCTTCATGGATGGATACAACAATAGCAAAGTAATGCTTCTTACTGTGCGAGTTGATTATAATTGATGCAACAACAACCAATTTTAGGGTGAGAGCCCAGAGAATTTAAAAAATTCTCACTTTTTTCAAGATCATAATAAACATTAACGTCTGCCTAACAGTACCTTCGTTTTTACGAGCGAACGGTTGAATGCAGAATATGTGCATGTCAGCCATAAAAGGGGCTGGAAGAAAATCCAATGAGAATTTTCAGTGCAATAGACAACCATCCATATATTTCGACCTTAACCAAGCACTATTAATAGAAATTTCAGATTAGCCGACCCTAGGAATAATTGAATTCTATCAGAAGTTATATGACACTTAAGCTGTGCTCTTGCAATACCTGGACCTAGTACTTTAGTTAACGATAATACATATGCATATCCATAAACACTTTCTATTCATCGAAAAATATTAGGCATACCGTCAAATACTGCGGATCAGGTTGTGTTCCACAGTGGCGTGGCCAAAAATTCCAATGGCAAATTTGTTACCAATGGCGGACGAGTTCTAATAGCTGTAAGCTTACGTTCGGACTTGAGACAAGCTGCTCTGGATTCTACGAGAATGTGTCAAAATATTCGATTTTCAGGGGGAGGGGCCCAGTTTCGTTCGGATATAGCTCAAAAAGCTTTTAAATGGTAAGCTTTTGGACGTAAATCTTATTAAATTTTACCTATAGATCTTTCTTGCCCTTATTTAGTCAAACAACTTCTCTATCGTATAAAGATAGCGGTGTTGATATAGACGCTGGCGATGCTCTTGTGCAACGAATTAAAGTTTTATCTGCTGGTACAACCAAACGTCCAGGTGTTTTAGGAGGTCTAGGCGGCTTTGGGGGCTTATTCCGTTTAAAAGAACTGAAATATAAAAATCCAGTTATCTGCGAGGCCGTCAATGGTGTAGGTGCTAAAATTCAATTATCTTTAGCCCACGATATGTATGAAGCGTTAGGCTACGATTTATTCGCAATGTGTGCTAATGAAGTGCTGGAATCGGGAGCGGAACCAGTAGCATTCTTAGATTATATAGCGTGCGGTAAGTTAGAGGTCCCCGTAGCTGCTCAGATAGTTAAGGGCATTTCCGATGGATGTCGTGCAGCCAACTGTGCTTTAGTAGGTGAGTTGGATTACACGTTTGATAGCATGTGAAACCGTTTCAGTGGGTCTCTTCTCTTAAACTCAAAAAAGGTGGCGAAACGGCCGAAATGCCTTCGGTCTATGAGATCGGTAAATACGACATAGCCGGCTATTGTGTGGGTATTATTGAGAAGGGTAATGAATTGCCTAAATTTGATTTATATGAAGAAGGGGATTTGCTGGTGGCACTACCCTCTAGTGGTCTACATTGCGCTGGCTTTAATGCCATTCTCAACTATATAAAAAAGTTCGATATCGATCTTAACAAAAAATCAGAGTTTGGCGATCGTAATAAAACCTTAGCCCAGCAATTGGCCGAAACCTCCTACATCTACGTTAGCAATGTTTTACAGTTGATACATTCGAAAGCGATAAAGGCCGTAGCTCATATTACGTCGGGCCTGTTGGCAGATGTAGCACGAATCATACCAACTAACTTTGAAGTTTGTTTAGATTTTAACAGTTTAGAAATTCCCGAGGTTTTCCCTTGGTTAGCTGCGAAGCTTAAACTTAAACCGGACACTTTATTGGAAAATCTTAACTGTGGTGTGGGTATGGTGATGGTGGTGTCCAAAACGAATACCAATTGGAGGGAACTGCTAAGAGATGCCGTATGTTTGGGTACTTTGAGAAGCAGGTCTTCATCACCCCAAGTTAGAGTTAGGAACTTTGCCGAAACGTTGGGAAAACTAACCGCAAAATATGGTGCGATCGGTTCTAATGAACTGAGGGAGACCCACCATCGCGCGTTACAGGCAACTCTGACGCAGAAATCCGAAGCACGGTCGGAGACGTATCAAACACAAAGTGGCAAACGTTTGACTGAAGTTCCGAAAACATTTACGGATCCTATTATGATTATGGGCACTGATGGTGTAGGCACAAAGATCAAAATCGCCCAACAAACCAAACGCAATTGCAGTGTTGGTATAGATTTGGTAGCCATGTGTGTCAACGACATTCTCTGCAATGGAGCTGAGCCATACACCTTCTCCAGTTATTACGCCTGTGGAGAAGTGGAGGAACACATGTCTTCTAAGATTATGGATGGAGTGGTGGAGGGCTCCCGGCAAGCAGGCAGCAGCTTAATAGAAACTCATATCTCCGAAGTTCCCTTACTCTACAAAGATGACGTGTACGATTTGGCAGGTTTCTCTTTGGGTATTGCAGAGAATTCACGTACTCTACCAAAGACTGGCGATATACAACCGGGAGACGTTCTTATAGGACTACCTTCTTCCGGTGTACATAGTAATGGTTTTAGTCTCGTACATGCCGTCATGAAAGTCGCCGGAGTTGGGTTTAGTGATAAAGCGCCCTATAGTAATGCAACATTTGGGGAAGAATTCCTGAAACCTACCAAGATTTATGTTAAGGCTCTGGCTCCTATTTTACGCCAGGGTCTTATAAAAGCAATGGCCCATATAACTGGAGGTGGTCTTACAGAAAATATTCCTCGCGTGTTGCGAAAAGATTTAGCTGTTCATTTGAATGCTGATAACTTTACTATACCGCCAGTGTTTGCTTGGTTAGGTCTGAAGGGGAACATCGCATCAGCGGAAATGCAGCGAACTTATAACTGTGGCTTAGGTATGGTTCTCGTAGTGGATCCGAAGTATGAATGCCAAGTAATGGAACAGTTGCAATATTCAGAACGTGCCAATAAGATAGGTTATGTCACACGTAGAGAGACTGCCAATTCGCCTCAAGTAGTCGTGGAAAATTTTACGCAAAACTTGACAAGAATACAAAAAGTAATCAATACTCCTCGTAAACGTGTAGCAGTATTGATATCTGGATCTGGAACTAATTTGCAAGCTTTGATTAATGCCACGCGTGACACTTCTCAATGCTTACACTCTGACATAGTGTTGGTCATATCGAATAAGGCGGACGTAATGGGACTAGAACGAGCTAAAACGGCAGGTATCCCAACTGTTGTTATATCACATAAAGATTTCACATCACGGGATGAATTCGACGCTGAAATGACTAAGCATTTGCAAAAGGCTAAGGCAGACTTTGTGTGTTTGGCCGGTTTTATGCGAGTACTTAGCGAACCATTTGTTAAGCAATGGAGAGGAAAACTGTTAAATATTCATCCTTCACTGCTGCCCAAACATCCGGGACTACATGTTCAAAAGAAGGCCATAGATGCAGGCGACAAGGAATCAGGATGTACGGTGCATTTTGTTGATGAGGTAAGCCAAAGCATTCGCTTTACAATTTTGTTTTCAACTAACCAGATATTCTTGTGGACATTTCTTAAGGGTGTAGATACCGGAGCCATCGTAGTTCAATCTTCAGTGCCTATCTTGCCGGGAGATACGGAAGAGTTTCTTACTCAACGCATACACAAAGCCGAATACTATGCATATCCCCGCGCCCTGCATTTAGTGGTAACTGGCAGAGTGAGTCTGGGAAAAGACGGTAACATTTTGAGAGTTTGAGGAAAAAAGGACTGTAAAATGTTTTTCTTTTTTTTAAATTATATAAAAAATCATTTCAACAATAAAATTTAACTTTTAAGATTCATATCACATGTTTCGTTTTTGATCCAGCTATCATTTTAACTTTAAAACAATGAGCCTAAGAAACCAAGAAAATTGTTTTGTGTTTCGTTTGATTTTATAGTTTCATCTTTTCCAACGTTTCCCGATAGGCGTTCCTGATTTCTAGGTAAATCGGGATCTTTTAAAATATCTTCAGATAATTTATACAAGTTTACACGAAAAAATTGGTGGTCAAATATAGGCACGATTAAATTGTATTTGTCTATACTTTTGTTGATTTGTTTTACTTCCTCCTCGTAATTTTTTAAAACCGTCTCCCAGGTTTTCATTTGCGTGCCCGTTAAAGGATATTCACCGAAATATATTCTTTCCTGTTTGAGTTTTCTTTTTAATTCGTTCAAAGCTTCTCTTATGTCTCGTTGCAAAGTAATCCATTCCGGTGTAAAACCATTGTCCAGTAAAATCTTATTCAGCTTATGGGTAGTGAAATCCAAGTAGGGATTTTGCATTTGTGCATTAGACAAAGGTTTTCCAGCACCACTAAGATTATTAAAATCCCCTTTAGACATAGCTTCTTGTATATAATCTTCTACTACACGATCAAAGCCGTATTTAGTTTTATAAAGATGGTTCCTAGCAAAAAAGCCTCCTTTTTTCATAAGAGTTTTTTCATCAGCTTGAGACTTATCCATGCGGTGTTTTAAAACACGTTCCTGTGCTTTCATAGCCTTTATTTGCTGATACTGTTTTTGACGCTGAAATGGATTTCCCGTCCCGTAACCTTCATAAGTTAGATACTGACGATGTTGGGGAGCGGTGTGTTCTATATCAGGCACTTCTTCCTCATCATCCTCGAAGATACCACGACGATTTTTAGCAAATTTTTCCTGCAAAATTTTAAACGCTTCGTCCACCTGTTGGAAGCGCTCTTGTGAAGCTTCTGGCTGACCGGAATCTGGGTGAACTTTCTTCACTAACTCGATATAAGCACGACGAACAGTATTTTGATCAGCAGATTGATCTACGCCCAAGATAGAGCAACATTTCTAGAGAGGAACTAGAAAAAGTAACATTTATCTTATTACGAACATATCAATTTTTACCTTAAGTAACTCTATTCTTTTGATATGTAAGTTACGCGAAAGCGTCAAATTAGTTTTCATTACACAACCCGAACACTTTAAAGCAAACATTTTGCGATTTATATAATTTACTTCTTTGCCTTTTTGCTCTTTTTTTTCATTTACGATGCCGAATTTCTTTGGACTAGGTTGTCTTTTTATTCTTAAATTTTGTAATGAACTGGCGTTGAAAACATCAATGAAAGCTACTTTCTTAGGAAATATAACTAAAAATATATATGAAATGGCAATTCCCTTCACGTAATGTAAATAAGAAGTGAGGTATAAGATAAAAGTTTGGCAATGCCTTTTGAATTCGCCGTACGTCACGGAATTCGTTGTATATGTGTGAAGCGGAGTAAGGAAAGTAAAACAAACGTAAACATAAGCTTTGCAAATTTTTCAAAATTTGTGGAAAATAAACAAAACTTCTTCTTCTTAAATATTCCGCGAATCAACAACAGATGATTCGCGTTATAAAAGAAAAGACTTTTTGTATTTTCGGGAGTAATAATTTCGAGGAATACTAATAACAAAATTAAGCATTGGTATATATGTAAAACTTATGATAAATAAACGAAGTAGCAACAATTCTAAAGAATGTAAACAAAGACCCTTGTGAAAGCTGTGTCGAGATGAAAAACTCACTATGACTTTCTTTAAAAATGCTGATGTTATGTGTGTGTATGCATCGGATGGCAATTACACTTTATTTGGGAAGAAAATGTTCTCCTATGTAGAAATTGAGATTAGGACTAGTAACGAATCTTAGGAGATCAAATTTCGTTAATTTGACGCCCTCTTAGCTTAAAAAATAAAACTAATGGGCATCAAAGAGGAAAATTATGTCGCCTATACGAGGCCAAATTTCTAGTTGATAAGGTGGAGAAACCTGGGCAGAGCTTAATCACTACTGCATTCACGGATCAGTAAGTGTATTCTATTCTAATTCAAAAATCATTTTTTATAATGCATATTTTGACTGTCGCAAGTTCTGCCAACACACAAACAACTTCAGCTTCTATTCTAAAATACACAACAAGCTCCTTAATCCCTGCTCCATCACCAACAGTTCCACGTTCAACAAATGTATGCGAGTCAGTTCAGCACATGAAAACATACCGGGGCAAATAACAGAAGTGACCAAACAAGTAGATCTTGTTCCCGGGTCAGCGTTAACATTAGGAACACAGGCAAATAATGTAACCTTTCCATTTTCTTCCGCTGCTACTGTAACTGCAACATACTCGGACAATTTATCTTCGAGAAACATTCAGCTAAATATATTTACTTGTTCA
>KK502634.1:291710-329382 GCA_000688735.1 Glossina austeni
TTGACGACGGTTTAATTTTGTGAAAGGTAACAGTGCTCAACGTACCAATTTAATTATTTATATCCTTTCTATATATATCTTTTTGTCGAACTTAACCTGATTAAAATTCATGCAAAATTTCATTGAGCTTATATTAAGATAATCCTCCGGTGGTGAGCCATCTAAATGGGTATACTATATAAAAGTGCACCACATACTAGGAGGTCAACCGATTCCTAACATACAAACAGAAGAATGCATAATGCAGTTAGCATTAGTAATGTTTAATTAATTTTATATATTCAACATTAGAAGACCCGCTTGAGAACACTGTAAAGAGAGAAGAGCCGGAATTAGAAATAGAAATATTTCCAGTATTGCTTTACTATATTACCTATATAGAAAATGATAGCATACCTGAAATTCTCTGCAAGCGCCTTACGACTTGGTTTCCCATATTCGCGAATTTCATTTTGAGCTCGTTTTGTGATCGCCATTTGAAAAATTATGCAAAACGCTCGCATAGGAACCCTTTTTTTGTTTACACCACGTGTATACAATTCTTTCGCTGTACAAAGTGCCAAAGTAACCACAATATTTTTCTTTGGCCTAAAGGGGAGCCAGCCATTCAAAACAATTGATAACGCGCCTATAACGGTACCTCAACGTTGGCGTAGAAAACCGCAAATTCTTTATGTTTTCATTATAAGCTTTTAAAATTTATTTATTATAATTTAATTTACATTTTCGAATAGATGATAGATTCGAAAATATTATTTACACTAATAACATTATTTGTATTAATAAACATATAAATAAGTAAATTAGATAACGATAAATAGAATAAACTCCAACAACTTCTTTTAATAATAAAAAAATTTCTTCACATTTGTTGATATGAAAATTAGCACTTGTTGCATGCATTACAATGGCTACACTGAACTTGGTCACGATGAGAAACTATATAAAATTAAATGAGTGAATCTGAATGGCGACACTGAACTTGGTAGCAATGGGAAAATACATATATGGCTATCATTTTTCATTATGCATTTTTAGTAGTTTGTTTTTGCAATTGATTCAATCTTATTCTCTCTCTTGTTCTCTCAGGATATTGTTTATTCAGGATATTTTATCCGTACTTTTCGGCTGATAACCGCCAAATTGTTTCGGGCCCCCATGATAAGCCAATCAAATTGTGGAACACTTTAGCTGAATGTAAGTTTACCATTCAGGAGGATGGCCATACCGATTGGGTCTCTCGTGTGTGCATTTTTCTCCCAATCACTCCAACCCGCGATTTTCCAAATTCATCTTATATGCATTAAAATTTAAATTCCTTGCTTTATCAAAACGATTCCTCAATCGGGCAAGAAACTTGTTTTGAAAATAAAAATTCGTATTAAATATAAATTGAAATTTAAAAATTATTTTTTTAAATATCTTATAAACTATATATATATTTACACAATTGAAATTCATAATATCAAAACTCCAAAATATGCTCCCTTCATTAAACTGGCAAAGCGCTCGATCCTGTAGTGACACTACTCTTAAATAAAGAACCGAACAACTTCACTCCAGAAGCACCGCCTGGAATTGTGCTTACAACCATAAATGCCAAAGCAATCATTTGAGCCAAAGCAAATAGTACAGTCAAGGCAGTACTTTGTATCCATAGAGCACAATACAAAGTGGTTATCAAACTACCGAAATAAGTAATTGACACTAAAAATCTATCGCGATTACACAATGTCTTGAAGAAAGCTAAGAATCCTGATAGAAAACAGAAGCTCAATATAAAAAAAAAACTCCCCAAGGTGTAAAGCAAAGCAAATTTTCGAGTTTTCAGCAGCAACACAGGCACATAAAACAGTGATATAGTCATGCAAAAAGTGCCCATACCAAGACAAGCAACGAAGCCAACTATGCGTTGTAAGCGAGACTGAAACGATGTATAAAAAGAGAAAAAAGTAAAATAAAAATGATTTATTACTTTCACCGAGATTTATAGTGTAACTAGTTTACCAGTTGTGGACAACAAGAATCTTGAGTATCTTTAAGCCAGCTATTTGCTTCTGGTTCATTATTTCGGGAAAATAATTTTCCCAACTCTAACTGAGGTACTTTCACGCTAAATTTTTTCTTTTGATCACTTTGCAACAACAAATACTTATCCAAATCATCTTTAAGATTAGCCATAATTTCTATTTTGAAATTGCCACGAATTTTTGTTTATTTCTTCCACTCATAAACGTATATTATTCTGTTTTTCTTTGTTACTACATGTTTTGTTTCTCAAAAATCATATGTTCAATTTTACGAGACAATTTATCGCAAGCAAAGACTTAATACATTTACGAGACGTAACATATTGTTACGAAAATCCTATATTTTATGATTTCAGTTTTTATGAATGAAAACTGAGAACTGAAAGAAAAGAGAAACCAAAGACACAATTATGATGCAGCTGGCGACTCGCGAAAAGGTTGATAACAACTGGCAGAAATTTAACGGAAAAAGGGATTAACACAATGCGATGAGTTTAAATAATGATAACTTGCTTGTAAACGGCTATGTAAGCGGCTATGGCAGGTTTGATTGAGTGAAGGGGCTTAAGTCGTGAGATCAAACCGATTTAAAGCTTTCCAAATTTAAATTCCTGAAAACAGTTTGTAATACAGATTCTGTAATAGTTGCAAATAAATAGGCTATCCTTAAAAATCATAAGCCATTGGTACAAATTTATTTCGAAAGAAAGTTGAATAATAACGCAAAATTCGCAAAAGACGGATTTACTTTACAATATATTTATCTGCAGATTTGAACTTTTTTTTTATTGCTGCACTGAACTCTTAAGGCATTTATTCCCTTGTTCTTCAACTAATGAAAAATTTTGAAATAATTTAAAAAGACAAAGATTGATATCTGCGACAACTAAAATATACTCAAAATTTATCTTCGAGCTGCAGAATTGCCAGAAATAAATTATTGATGATTTTAACAGATAATACGTATACTTTGCGGGGTCTCGGAAGTTTACTAG
The DNA here is from genome assembly GCA_000688735.1 of Glossina austeni. Classification (NCBI taxonomy): domain Eukaryota; kingdom Metazoa; phylum Arthropoda; class Insecta; order Diptera; family Glossinidae; genus Glossina; species Glossina austeni. The sequence goes on from KK502634.1 coordinate 294,736, forward strand.
CGTTGCAAACATTTTGACAAAATGAATATAGCCGTCGTCTTCGCTGATAGGTATAAAAACAAAAATTATATGCTGCGAACGCACGCCATGGCAAATGTAAAAAAATTAGAATTTGCAACAACAAATACGCATAGTACAAGCTTTATAACACCAAACAGCTTTGCAGACAAAAAAAGCCTTAGATAAATACTGGTTTTTTAACAGGGTTGTAGTGACATTGACGACCTGCACTGTTGCTTTGCAACCGCAGCAAGCACAATCATAATTTTTAAATTATAATTCGCGATTTTATTCACGTCCTTTATTGCATTTATGAAAGACACAAGCCAAACGCTAATTCCAAACATTAGAAAATAAGATTCATGTACGTTTTTCTCACAGTATTCCACGATAACCATTTTAACGCCTCTGTGTTAAGAAAGAAACTTTTGGAATGAGACATGCTTTTGAAAAATTTCCGCTGTTGAATTTTAGCAAAGTGAGAACAAAGTTTTGGTTTTCCTAACAGAAATAAGGAAAGTTGACTTCGTGTTCGTTTCGTCTTATTATAGCTGATTGTGCATGATTTACTTGAGTCAGTTGATCAAAACTCTGATTTTTATTTTTAGCTAATTCTCGAAAACTGCATGTACTCTCTAACACGTTTAAAATGGGAGGCATTCGCAAGTGATTTCGCTTAGCAGGAGAAACAGGAGTCCTTCTCGAATATCCTAGCAGATTATTATAGGGCTTCCCGATATTTTCACGTTGAGTATAAGGCACCGAATGTAAAGTCTTCAAACAATTTTAATGTACTTAGTACTTAGCCATTTTTGCCAAGAATTTTTGAAAAGTGCAAGTTTTTTTCCATATAACGATTTTTCAGAAAAGTTAGTTAGAACCGATCCGAACCATTTTTAATAGTGCTCGTGCTTGGGTCAAAACACATCCCTGTACCAAATTTTATTGAAATATCTCAAAAATTGCGACCTGTAGTTTGAACACAAATTTACGGGGACCGCCACAGGCGGACACACACCTTCATTTTTCAAAGCCAATGAAAAATGTTTTTTTGCTTATTATTCATAAACTATGGCAAATAAACGTACAAAAAATTGAACGCATATTCTATGGGCGATGCTGCAGATTTGTGCACAAAACTGGAAAAAATTGACCACGCCTACCGAATATTATAGTATATTAAAATTTAACTGTCTTTCCGATACCTTTAAGGCGCGTAGAAACAAGCTTTAAAAACCCCAAAAAGTATAAAATTTCTTGGCCACTTACAATGCTTGAATGCACCTAAACATGTCCGCCTGTTTGTTTGTCCATCTGTCTGTTTGCTTAACTTTGTAGTATTTGTGGTAAACGTTCTTCCGTTAGCGAAAATGAAGATATCGTCTGCAAATTTGCAAAACAATTTGGAATTGACTTAAACTTTCAAAGGACACGCCTACAACGCCCACATACCGCTACGACAAAAACTTTTACTTCGAAAATAGAAGAAATCAGCTGCGCCTGCTCCGTATTATAGAGCGTGAGAACTTTGATCTTTTACTTTCTTTGTCTCTCTTTGGGGTAAACGGTGATAGGCATAAAAGATTCGGTCTCGACCGAATTTAATTTTCTTACTTGTTTATATATCGATTGAAGCCGACAGATGGAATATATATTTGCAACGAACGTTGCCGTAATAATAAATATAAATAATATCAGGTCTCGTTCTTTTGGATTTGGTGAACACTCGTTTACAAAATCAACAAATAGGATCGAATGTATAAAACATGTATGTATGTTTTGATTTATTTATTCAGAAATGATTGATTTTATGGACATTTTCTGCTCTTTATATTAGATTTGATTGCATCCGAAAGACATATTGGCCTGAAGGTTATTTTGGCATGTGTATATAATATTAAAAGCAATGATAATAAGAAATTAAGTTACCTAAGGCAAAGTAAAGCAAGAGACTTTAAAGCAATTGGAAGAAAAAGCAAAGCAATCACTTGTTGCATTATCGATTCATCTAACCAAGCTATGGGATGGGAATTTTTTTTGGACAAGGCGCGTGTGATAAGATCATGCAGACTGTAAAATAGATATGCGCTAGTAACTAACAACCGATCATGCGCGTCGATAGTATCAATACCGTTACTTGGACTAAAGTCCAAGTCCAACTCGAAGACGAAGACTCCAAAGGGAAGTTTTAACTGAAAATCAATAATTTCAAAATTCATAACACTTTGCTGGCTTTAATTTATGGGTCTTGAATAAGAAAGCTGGCGTTGGTGATTCGCGATTTGGTAATCATTCCAAGTGCCCAGTGCTTAGCTTAAAATGCGAGAAATGCAACAGAAGATCAAGAAAGTAATTTATAAAACCTATAACCGACATAAGCAATTTATTCCCGTTTTGTGCAATTAGAGAAGGAGAAGTTATTGTGCATTGTTTTTTATTCTTTTCTCTTTGTATTATAATTTACAATTTAAATAATAATTAGTAGCGATAAAATAAAATAGCGGCAAATGGATTTCGGACAATTTGCTACTTCTCGGATGATAGTTAAAAAACGTTATGGATAAAATTTGTCTTTTTTTTGGGACTAACTGAAGACGTGACCGCGATCCGTTTAGGGGATGATAAAGTTAAAAATACAAAGAAATTTCAATGCAACATATGTAGACGTATGGGTAGAATGGATAACTAATTTTAGGAAGAAACACGTATTGAAATGAAATTTAAAATAGTTACGTTCTGTAGACAATCTCTAAACCTTGCGATATACACTGCTATTCGTGATTTATTCCTGCTGAAACATTTTATTTTTCGCAAATATAGAAAACGTGTGTATTCCTTTTGATCCGATCTATCTATGCCTTTATCGTACATACATACATATATACTTTACAAATAAGTATATATGACGTACACGCGCAGCGCAGGTTGCACCTATGGATTCCAGACTCTTTTCTAATATATCAAATTGAAAAAGCAAATTTCGAAAATAACAGACATTTAAAAACGTTTTTCTATAGACATATATATATGTATATATATATATCGTTTAAACAGTCATTACAACATTTGTTACTATAATGTGGATATACATTTTTTCTGAATACACGATATGAGTAGTAAGTTATTAAAAGTTTTCAAACAAGATTTCCTACGAAAGTAGTGCAATATAATTCAAAATAGCATTTACTACTTAAGAAAAAAAAAAAAAAAAAAAAAAGTTGTAGATAAACTGTGTATTGACGTAACATAGGAGCAAGTTCGTTTATGTATGTATAATAAAAATATTAATGTACGAATGAGTACTACACAATTACAATTACAAACTAAACTACGAATGTATGCTTGTAAAAAATAATATATGTAATTGTATATATGTTATGAAAAAAATACATTATTATACGAAAAAGCAAATTAACTTTAAAAAAAAAAAATAAATATAATAATTAAAAGGTATATATTTAATCGGATCTCGGTTGCACGAAGATTCACATTTTATCGAATTCCTCATCGCAGTATTGCAAACTAATATTTCTGCATAATTTCAGGAGCTTTAAAGTATCGCACACAAAATCGTTGACAAACTTTACAATATCCGTCAAAATAATTTCGTGTATAAGTTAATCTAATATAACTACAATAAAGGATTGATTTTGAATTTCCTTTAAAGCTTTTCAATGTGTAGGGTATTTTGCATATTGGGCAAAATATCTTAAGCGGCTTGGAACTGTTATGTGTTATAATCGCTATGTTGAGAACTAAAGTAGCTCACCAGGCCACTAAATTCACTGGCTTTTCCTTCTCCGTCCTCGGAGTGTTGTTGGGCCGTATTTGCACTATCGGATACTGTCTGTGGTGAAGAAGAGCACTCGGTTGGGTCCTGATGCATGATGGGACTTCTGGAACCGGACGATTCGTCATCTACAGGCAAAGGAGATTTTATACTAGAGTTTTTATAGCTCTCCAAAGTTGTTAACTTCTTGGGTGACTCAGTTAGTGATTTATTTTCACCAGGATTGTCTGTTGGTGATCGCGATTTGGATGTAGTTACTTTTGGGGTTATGGCAGAAGAATCAGATGTGCCAATAGCTGTAGGGGATAGAGAAGCAGAAGGAGGAGCTGCAACTATGACAGATGTTGAAGATGATATCGGAATCGGCGTTTGTTTCATTTGAGTCGAAGCGGATGTTTGTGGTTGCGATTGAATTGGTGTTGTTAATGGTGGAGGTGGGGGGTAGTATACATAAGGCGGAAACACACCTAAAAAATTGATACGAAAACAAGCGTATTAAGCGGAAAGCAACATTTTTGTAGAAGCTTACGCGAAGTAGTTGAATACTCCGCTCCATGCGAGGGAGGAAGAGCTCGTTTTAAATTACTTGCAGGAGAATGTACACGTGGCCCATAATTAGGGTTTCCATAAATTTGCTGTCTGAAATTAGTTAAAAAAAAACAAATTGGACAGGACCTTAGGGACAAAGTTGAAAACATTTTCCTTCACCTATAAGGAGGATTCAAATTAGGAGCTGGCGGTCTTGGGGATGAACCAATAAACGTAGATAGTTGGTGGTCTCTTGCAGTCAATGAAGATGGTGTGGCAAATCGTGCTCGAATATTGCTAGCACCACTTGATGTGGAGTGAGTTAAACCAGTTGCTGAACCTCTTAAGGGAGGAGGTGGTCCGTATGTTGGTCTTACACTAGGATGAGGCGGCAATAAGTTTGGAGGGGCACCCCGATGCCGTCCTACGCCAAGCGTTGAGCGAGCTGCGTAAAAGGCTGAAATTAAATCGAAAGTAATCAACATAACTATGACTAACCAAAGAGTATTTTTTACCTTCTGGAGTTGAATAAGGTGAACCCACAGACCTGTTAGTTGCAATAGAATGGGAGAAATGGGATAAGCTTGTAATAACGCTTGGTTGTATGGGGTTGGGAGCGGGCGGTCCACTTTTAATAACGCTTGATGGAATTGCGGTGAGCGCAGTTGATAACTCACAAGTGGGACCTAATTTATCGGAAGAACCGCTCGCAGAATTGGCTGCGGTAACTGCTGCAGCAATTTGTTGTTTTTGTAATGGGTCTCTTAGCGGAGTTATTTTCTTCCGTCGACCTCGGGGTTTTGGCTCATTTATTGTTACGGACTCTGGCTGATTGGAAAGGGTGGCTGACTTGGTTTGCGTTGAAGCTATTGCCGACATAGACGTCAATTTTCCGGGAACGTTTGGTGTAGACGTTCTACTACCTAAAACTTGCGAGGTTAGCGATGCAATTGGCGTAGTGTGCGATAGGCGATCTGCCAATGTATGTAGATGCGATGTCGGTGGTTGAGACGTATAGTTACGTTGTAGTGGCTGTGATAAAGGCGCTGATAAAGCGCTCTGCAGTAAATGCGACGGTGGACCAGCGTGTGAACGCTGTATTATTTGTGAAGTAGGAATACTTGTACAATGTAACGGAAACTGATGTCGTAACAATGGTGGATAAATGGTAGGCATTGGTAGCCTTTTTCTTACAGGTTCCTGTAAGCCTGATGGCAAAACTGTTCCCGCTGTGGAAACCGGTATTATACTGGTAGATGTACCCGATGGCTTCTCCATATCTTTGGTTTTGGGTTTATTTCCGGAGGGAGTCTTCAAAACTTCATCAGGGGCCGGTAAATCGCGGGAAGCAGAAGCATTAAATTCCTCCTCTTCTTCAACCATACGTGCAATTGCATCTTCATCCATGTCATCAGGTAAGTCATCGGGTAAGTCAGCATCGTCGAAGTCATCAACATCATCAACATCATTTTCAAGGTCATCCAAATGCTCTCCCTTTCGCTGCAGGTAATCAATGTCAAGCGCTTTTGCCTGCCTAATTACGGATATTGGTACGGTTGATAAAGAATCAGATATTTTCGAAGGTGACCGTTTATCCTTTTCAGAATGTGTTTTAATGGGGGTTAGCCGTGGAGTAGCGGCTAGTTTAGCACCCTCAGCATTTTTTTCGGCTAACATACGTTTTATCTCTTCTTGCCGTTTTATGAATTTTTCACGTTCCTCAGGTGGTGTATCTGGTCTTTGCACGCCTGGCTTTATGCCACCGTCTGAGCTTTCGTCGTCAAAATCTTCAATGTAGGCATAACGTCTACCGCGTGTTCGCCTTGTGCTATCACCGCTATCACTGAAGCTAAGATCTTCGTCTGAAGCCTTCGATTTCTTTTTAATTTTTGAAACCGTAATTTTCCCTTTAACTTTAGTGTTACTCTTCGGAGTCGTGTCGATTGTCTTTGGTATTTGTGAACGAGGTTGTTTACCAGAACCCTTTCCTTCTTCGATTTCTTCTTCTTCTTCTTCTTCTTCTTCGGATTCAGTTACGTCATCATCAGAATATTCGATCTTTTTCTGTTTTTTCACTAGCGGTTTTTTAAGTTTTGGTGACTTCCGTGCGGTATGGTTCATTTTACGCTGTTTCTTACGTTTGTTTGGCCGCCAGGCGCCATCAGAATCCTCTGATGTTGTATCATCACACAATTCGGCGCTATCGATATTTTCTGATAATTCAGAAAGGTAATCGTCATCAACTTCAGTTTCTGTATAATCCGAATCATCTCTTCGTTTCTTTTTTAGTGTAGAAGGTCGAGCGTCCTCGTCTTCATCGTCACTTTCATCTATAATAAACTTACGATCTTTTCGCCGCTCGCGCATAGAACGGCGTGCCGCTCTGCGCTGTTTCTTTTTACCATTTCCACGTCGTCTGTATATCTCTAGAATCGAGTCACTATCTGTTGATGTAGAATTTGTAGTATCTTCCTCTTCTTCCTCATCATCAAAAGAAGACGTTTTAAAATCTTCATCGGAACCGTCGTCTTCCGAACTAACATCTAGCGTTGTCAGCTTACGAGATTTTTTCTTCAAAGTTTGTTTCAAGTTTGCTTTCCTTTTTGTTGGCTCGTCTTCACTATCTTTTTCGTTACTTTGACAAGTATTATTGACTTCCCCTGTTTTCGACACGCTTTCACCATCGTTTAAATTTAAATGTTCTCCCTCCGTTAACATTCCCTTAGACGATACTTGGTTTTCCAATAGTCTTTGTCGTGCTTTTTCTTCTTTGTCCGCTTCTATAATAGTTGTAATATCTTTACCTCGTCCCAGATTTCCAGCTCCGGCAGCTTCATCCATTTCTTTTTTCAAGGCAGAATTAATAAGATCATCGTATTCATTGAGTCGATAACTAACATTTATTTGTCGCCTTTTACGTAGTTTATAAATGGGTTCATTGTCACTGTCCGAGTAGGTAGAAGATGAAGAATTACTCTTAGAATTCGTATCAGTTGGCGATCGGCTTTTCGATTCGCTTTCCGATTCGCTGGACGAACGTTTAGTGCGTCTTCTATGCCTGTCCGCCCTAGCCGTAGCTTGTTTTCGTACACGACTAGATTTGATATCATTGAAGATTTTAGACGACAGAAATTTATTTTTGCAAATCTCCTCGTTTGCGTCAGAACTTTTTTCTGAATATTTAGATTCTTCATTGGCTAAACGTTTTTCTTCCTCATCCTCTTTTCTCTTCTGGTCTACAAAATTATCGAACTCTTTTAAATGTTTTTCTAATGCTTCTATTAACTGATCCTGCTGACACGGTGGGCAATACCAATCTCCTTCAGGGATATAAAAAAGGACGGGCGATAAACACGAGCAATGGTATCCCTTGTCGCATTTGTCACAAAGGAGTATCCATTCGGGATGATCAGACTTGCCACATTGCTGACAAGCTTCTTCTTCATCTTTCTCTTCACCCCCAGAAGCATCCTCCTTTCGCGCTGTACGTGCTCGCTTCATGGGGACAATTTGGGTTTCATCTTCAAGATCCGATTCCGGCGAAAATTCGTGATCAGATTTGAAGAGAGGTGAACCGGGATCCGTCTCATAATGAGGTGGGTCTTCATCATCTTCCTCGTCGGGTTCCTCCTGTTCTTCTGAATCAGATGACCAACTGCCATTTTTGCCCGGCAATTTCTTTTTAGGCCGTTTCTTCTTCGTCTCAACTGAACTTTGCTCGGAATCTGACGATGGTTCGGATGGTTCAATAACTGTGGGATCCGATTGCTTTTCAGCTTTTTTCTTTTTTTTCAGTTCTTGTTTCATAGTCCTCAAAGCAATCTCTTCTAACTTCCGACGTTCCGCTTCTTCCCGAATTTTTTGTTGTGCAATTCGCCTCGACTGACGGACAGGAGTTTCTGCGTCCGTAGATTCAATAATGTTGGTAGTATCAACTTCACGCTTTTTACGTGAACCTTTTCCACGAGTGACAACCACCAGCGCCGCTTTATTGGTAGAAGTTGTTGCCATTTTATTATTCGAATTTTTTGACGTTTTATTAGCCGAAATTGTTAGCGATTTGTTTGCAGAAATTGCTGGTGTTTTATCAGCCGAGATTGTTGGCGTTTTATTTGAAAGTTTTAAAACTACGGAATCGCTTTGATCTTTCTTTTGCTTTGCCGCGTCCTCCCCTTTCGTTGACAGCAGGCATTTTACTAAATTAGAGGATTCGCCCTTCTTGTCCTTTACTTCCTTATTGATTTCATTGGTTTCTGCGCTTGGCTTCATTTGTTTCGACGAGAGGTCACCTTTTAGAATTTTCGATGGCGTTTTGTTGACGTTTTTGGAACCATTGCGCGTTCTTTTAGGTTGTGGTAACTCTGCGTAAATAATATTTGTACCGCCGCGCCTACCAGATCTTCTACTAGATGCAGACGTTTGCGAATCAAAAGGAACCCCTTTTTTCACATCACTTGCTTCCTTTTTTTTAACTTCGTTTACATTTTCTTTTTTAACTTCTTCTGAAAGTTCTTCAAGATCTGCTTTGAGGTTAATGCATTTGGGTTCTGCGTTGTTACTAAGCTCCTCTTTCGAAACATCCTCTTCATGAAATTCTTCCTGCAAGGCGTTTGCACTGTTATTCAATTTTTTTTGCTTCTCAGACGTCTCCTCTTGTATGCTAAGTGCAAAATTGTCCTCTTTACAGTCTGTTTCTGTAACATCTGTGATGTTTTCAACTGCAGTCTTTGTACTCGAACTAGCACTAGTCGTACGTTTTCTGGGAATAGCCTCATCATCACTTTCTTTTTCTTTTTGTCGTAATTGAGTTAAGAGATTTTTCTTTAAAGGCTGTAAGATGGGACAATCTTTAGACGGAGGCATATTATTTGAAGAAGGGGAAACGTTTTCAATCTTAGTTACATCAGTTGTCACACTAACATCTGCCCGTCTACAACTCCTTTTCAGCTTTTTCTCGATAATTTCCGCCAACGAAGGCCTGCATTTTGTGATGATCTGAGCAGCTTTTGGAACAGCATTCGTAGCTGTGTTGCAAATTATTTCATCTTCCACTTTTTTCAACCCTTCTGTGTCGCCATGTCCTGGGCTTCTGCTTACAGATGTGCTTAAAGAAGCGTCCTCATTTTTTTGAAAGTGTTTTTTAGGCGATATAATTTTACGTCGGTTTCGGGAGTCTTCTTCCCCACTACTGGATGATGTTGTTTCTTCATTAGCTGCGTCTTTTTGCGCTTCAATCTTCTTGCGAATTTCGGGATTCGTCTGCTTAAGGCGCATTTTTAGTCTTTTTCCTCCTACAACGGGTTCTTCACCCGCTTGAGATTCCTGCGCCAGATCCTCCAAATTTTCAGAGTTAATTTCAATTTCACTTTCAGAGTTGGATGGTCGTGAATTTTGCAAAGAAGTAAACTCATTGAAACGTCTTTTACGACTCCACGCTACAGGCTTGCTAGCATTTGGTATATTAATTTCTTTTAATGATTGAATGTTATTTTCCAAGGACTTTTGTTTGCATTCTCGGAGTTCTTTTTTAAGAGATTCTAGTGCAAATTTTTTTGTTTCGATAACTTCGGTTTCACTTATTGTTTCCGTCGGACTACTCGGTTTTACATTCGGATGGGAACTTTTTAACTGATCCTGTTCAACGTTAACTTTTCCTTCAATATATTTAGTATGTTCTTCAGAAATACTATCTGGATTTTTCTCGTTCAGGCCACTTTCTGCAGTTTCTTTTTCTTCTACCAATTCGTTTACCTTTGTTTCGTTTGTTGATATATTTTCAGAGTTCTCGCATTTCTCTTGGGGTTGTTTAGGATCTTTAACAAAATCATCTTCTATCGTTTCTGTTGAAAGCGGAGCAGTCACCCCACAATTTTTATTTTCTTCGGCATTATTGCTTTCTGCTGCGGTAAGGTCACTATTTATTTTTGCACTACTATGCTGGTCACTATGAATTTCGGCTACTTGTGGTTTCATTTCAATGGACTTTTGTGCAATATGAGTAGGGCTTTCAAGGCTGTTCTCTTTTAAAGAGATTGTCGCATCAAGATTTGAAAGAGTGCCAGTCGTCAGAGTATTACTTGATGGCGAAGACTCCTTTGCAAACAGCGGCGTGTTTGAAGATGCTGAATCTTCGTTGCCCTTTTCATTTCCTACTAAACAATCGATTCCAGATCCTTCTACATACACATAAAAAAATTCTTCTTCTATTGCTTCTCCTACAAACGACAAATAATTATCCTCAGACTCCATACGCGGTAAAATTGCAGCCAACCATACATTTCCAACGTCACATTCTTTGCCAGAGCCAGAGCCCTGAATTTGTATAATAGGGTCTTCAATTTCTTCACTTAAAATGTTTTCGTCATTGTCATCAAAGGGTTCGATCTCTTTTTCCTCATTTTCATCTTCCTCTGCAGCTGCAGAGTCCATGTCTTCTTCATCTACCTCTTCCTCCTCACAATTTGAAGAATCTTCCAAAACCTCTTTGATATGTTCATCATCATAATTGTTGCGTTTCTTTTCAGACTTAAAATCAACTACAGAAGACCACGATTTTTTCAAAGTATTATTTTGATTATTTTCTTTAACAAGCCGAGAAGTATCTACACAACCGCTCGTACTTTTTTTGTCAATGCTGCTACAGGCGAGTCTTTCAGATAAGTCCAGCTTGCGCTTCGTTTGCAATACACCCAAAGACTGTGAAGCAAACTTTCTGATTAAAATATATGACTAAATAAAAATTAACTACCTTTACTTTTATATTACAACTGGATAATTCGGTTTCATTAGAAGTGTCTTCCACAGGTTTATTAGGCTTTTTGTGTCCGTTTCCCATACATTTGTCAACATCACTAATTTCTCCGTTTTCGACATGAAATTTGCAATCTTCCTCCGCGGATTGTTTTTCATCTCTCATTATTGCGTTCTCTCCATCAGTTTCCTGCTTTTCTTTCTTCTTAGTATTTAATTTTATACGTAAATTTGGAATTTTTCGATCACACTCTTGTGAATCATCTTGTTCATCTGAAGTATTTGACCTCTTATTTACAACAATACTGCTGTTGCTATTTGTATCTTCATCTACTACGCCAATATTTGCTGATGGTAAAACTACTTCATTTGCCTTAAGACGTGTAATTAAGTTTGCAAATTCCATACGATTTGTGGCTACAAGATGCCAGATCTCTTCGTCCAGATGTTCTTGATAGATACGTATGTTGCAATCACCATCCTGTGTTACCCAATAGGCATGACCTAACCGATCACGCCCTATAGGTTGTAATCTTAAGGAGTCCGCACTGAAAGAAAGAATTTTAGCCCGAAATTTCGCGTTGCGCTCAAATTGGCTTTCAAGTAGCTCCTGCAATTCAAATTTTATATATTGACATTTTTCAAATTGGATTCATATAAATCGTTTACTGTAATTGTAAGCATTACCCTTAATATTCTCAATTTCACTTTTATACTAGAGTTTTTGTATCCAAACCGTTCAATTTCCCAGGCGTCTTGGGCGGAATAGGTGAAACAAAACTTGCTTAGCGCTGATTCCCAACTTTTTTCATGTACGGTTTTACGAGTTTTTCTTAAAAGTTTTATATGCAGATCTCGTAATTGGCAAGAAACTAAATTCATGTATTTGATAAACACTCACAAAACTTACATATTTCATATATACAAACATACCTTCATCTGTTCTGGTCAGCCATTCTTGTAGTTGACTGAAATTGGGTAAATCTAAGCACAAGTCTTTATAAAATTTTTGTAGAAAGGCGCAAATCATAGCAAAATCTGGATCATTAGCACATATACGAGAATTTGAAGCTAATGCATCATCGTTAGTCGTAATCGCAGGCATCTTGTTGCCCGCTTCTGCCGACAACATAGAGGACGCCATTCTCTGCTAATGTTTTTTTTTGCTACTAAAGCTGATTAAAATTTTCTGCAATAAATCTTATTTGTTAATATCTTTGTCTTTGTTATTTCAGTTGCATGAACAAATCTTTTATTTGGAATTTTTTCTATACTACAAATGAATCGAACGAAACGACCAGCAGTTCAGACAATTATTTTTTACTTAACCTTAACGGCTACATAATGAAGTTTCTTATAACTTATGGAATACATAAGTAAGAATACTTTAATAGTTTTCTCTTGCATTGAAAAGTCCATAAATTATATTCAATCTAAATCACAAACATAAAATTTCTTATAATTTACAAACTCTTTTCACTTCTTAGAGAGATGCCACAATAAACTAATCGAATACCTGCCATATAAAGTAAAAAATGAAGATGTATATTAAAGCTGCTTATTATATGATCAAATGAAAGCAAAAAATCATATTTGGGATGGGATTCAGATTGATCAAATTGTATTATTATATCAATTTATGATAATCTGCCCTGCTTGAATTTTAAATTTCTCAAATGACTCAGGTTTCAAATTAATAAAAATCAACTTATTTAAAATATCGAATTTATGTAACGTTAATAATCTGTTGGATAAATAATTTATAATTAATCCATTAATTTTCTTTTTTCTTATATATTTCGCAAATATTGTCCTAACAAAATGATGCGTTATTTCTTTTTTCGGGTTAGTAAAGTCCAAGTGGTGCACACGCAACACAATATATTATTTTATAAGAAAATATAAAGAAATCGATGAAAATATGAACGAAAACATTCGTTTAAGAAATCAAACCACAGAAATCAACATACATGTAAACAACAAATATATAAAAAAAAAAACGATAAGAAAATTAATGGAAAGGCAAATTTATAATGAAAAGAATATGAAGATGGACTTCGCTGACGCAATAAAACAAAGGACACAAATTGCCTAAATGTTTTAATTTGACAAATGTACTTAGAATTGGGCATAAATCACCTTTACTGCTTGTTTTATTCCATTTAAATTAGTAAAGAGATCTTAAAAAGTATTATATAAAAAAAGACTTAAAACAGGATAAAATATATATAAATTAGATAAATGATATCGCAATTTAAAATAATTTGTCTTTCTTCTTTTGCATATTCTTGATTTTTATTTTATTTTTATGTATATATGCAAAACCATACGGTGGCTGACACAATGAAGCGTTATTTTCGTTTTCGAATTAAAAACTAAGTGGTAAGCATAATGGGCAGCCGCGTTACCATATTGTTTATAAAAAAATAATTTTATTAATCTTCATATTTTGCTTAAATTTTATAACACCAGCGCGAGTCTTTTTCTGTATTAGCATTTCAAATTAGCATTTATGACTCTCTTTCAACTTTAAAATAAATGGTCTTTATTTATGGTTTTCATTTCTTGCAAAATAATGCTTGGTATAAACCAAAATTACACACCACACCAGACTTCTTCTGGTGGTGTTCTGTTCTTTTACTTGTATGTATATATGCAAAACTTTGTGATTTGTCAATTCCCACAAAGTATTGCAAAAATATCTCAATCCCAACCCGAAAATAGGAATTACGTCTCATCGTATCAGCCATCTACGATTTGCAAATTCCTACAAAATTTCATTAGAAGTCGGCAAAGTTGAAGCTCCATTCCGAAAATAGGCATAACGCACCATTGCGTGGACAGCCATAGGAGGCTAAAACAATGAAGCTTCGCTTATATTCCCACATCTACGAAGGGGACGCATTCAATTTGCAAATTTTATTTTTTAAATATATGTATTACATATATGTAAACAATACGTATAACCATTTGTAGACTAAATATATCTGCAATTTTGTGAACAATTTATAACATAAATGCTTTCGCCAACCTCTGGGATTATAATGACGCTTCATTGTGTCAGCCCCCGAACTCATTTCCCTCCTCTCTAATTTCGTGCAAGAAGCGTAACTACATATGGCAACGATCCTCTATCATCAATTTTGAATTAAGCATTTAGGAGAGAAAGTCAAACAAGTTTATAATTTGGAATTTCTTTGTAAGAATTATGGGAACGAAAAATTCTAAAGTACGTACATCAACAGGAACAGCGGAGCCAAATGCCCAGCAATCCACCTCTAAAGTAGATGTAAGTACACATTGTTTGTTTATCATTTCAAGTTATTACGCTGCGCTTCGCGCCGGCTGTTTGAGCTTCATTTGAAAGGAGCCATAAGTTTTCATATTCTTTAATGCCAAGGCGTCACTCATTTTTATGCATAAGAACTAACTTTTTTTTTTTTAATTTTTTTTGGCTGTTTATTATAGGCTTTTCTCGAGCAGGATCCCGCAATAGAAAGTGGTTTAAGTGTATTTCGGCAGCGACTTCTTAGTTTTGTCAATAATCACAATGATCCCCGATCACCCAACGCTCAATTTAACCGAACTCCTTTGGTTTTTGAAGATTCGCCAGAAAAAAGCTTTAATATGAACGATACGTTTGCAAACTTATTTGCAGAGTCGAAAGTAAACGCGGAACAAGAACAGCTAAACAAATTAGTGTCGGAGACAAAAGGTGATGAGAACTTAATTGCCGCAGCAGAAGAAAGTATATTAAATGAAAAGTCGATCATGGAGAGTCTTACTGATGGTGATTTAAAGCGTAGTGACGATATAAAACAAAAAATGCTGGACGAGAAGATTGATCCTCGTTCACCTTCTTTTGGTGTCGATCGTACACCTATTATTTTTAATGATGATCAGGCGGAAATTATTGAGGATGATTTACTGGAAAACTTTTTGGAAGTTTTATCAATCAATTTAAATAAAAGCGAAAATGAAGACAACATATCCTCTGTTCAAGACAATAAGGAGACTAACGAAAATAATGTTAAAGTTCGATCGAACTCACCTGCTAACAAGCTGCCGCAAATAATTTATAATGGTAATGCACAACGTCATCACAGAATTTTGAAACAAAAGCCTAAACGTTTAATCCGTCAAATTTTTGAAGATAACGAAAATCTCTCTCCACGTACGTCAAAACTTAGAACGTCGGATTCTAAAAAATTTGAAGCCGCTAATAAACGTACTCCGTTAATTTGTGTGGGAAATCGTCCCATCTTCCGCCCGCGTTCTGCAGAAGCCCTTCAAGCAGTTAAAACAAATCTTCTTGAATCTTTCCCTACGACCGAAACGACTCATGTACAAGTTAACGATATGCAAATCTATTTAAATAAATAATCACTATTTCAAACCCACTAATAGCAGCCTAAAAATGTTCTCAATCGCATTATTTCAGAGAATGCGGAAAGTATACATGTTTTGATGATGGAAATCAAGATGGAAGGCTGAAGGTAAACATGCGTATTTTCAATTAAATTCTCACAGTAACCGCGAAAACACTCCGCTTGCGCAAATTGTGTTCACATTTGTCCCAGACAAATGTATTCTTCTCGGCTAAGGCATGTAACTTTAATTGCCGCTATGTTAAGTCGTTTTAACTTTATGTATATGTTTCACCAACTTGTTTGTGCACTTGTAAAATGGCTTTGATTTCACGCTAAAAACCGTTAGCAGGTATTTTCCTTTACATGGTTTCTAAGAAAAAGTAACATGTGTTGAGAATAGAGAGAGAACGGAGTTGCTTTCAATAAATGGCAACGCTTTGAAATTATGAACAAAAAGAATACGAAATAATCAATTTGAAAATTGAGGTCCATTCCCGGTAAAGGTTGAAAGGGTCCGTTCTCGGACCTTAAAACATAACAAAAAGAAGTACGCAATAGGAATCTAATATTTCAGAAAAAGAAATCAGAAGTAGAAAATCAAACAACGATATGATAAAACTCGGCGTTTTCAATTAATTGCCTGTTTAGCGTAATATTCGCCTCGCCTCACCTCACAATTACATAGACGAACCGATTTAACTAAAAAAATTGTTTGAAAATGCTTAGCATGGCCAGGAGTGCGACTTACCCTTATTAATTTGCGGACTTTCAAAGTATTAATCAGCGTTCCGATATTTTATTACGATTTTTTTTCCCATTTCTCACAAACATCAACACTTTCCAATTTTTATTCCGTTTTTTCGACAACAATTTGATATGTTTTCTTTTGATTTCGCTGTACCTCTCTTTGATTTGTAAAGAATTTCATACGTTTTCTTTCGAATTCGCTACACCTCCCTTTGATTTCGCGAAATCCAAGGGGCTTTTTGAAAAAAAAAAAAAATCCTATAAAAAGGAACTTGTGTGAATTCCGGCTGCACTTTTTACTTTTGAGTAAAACGTTCGCATAAAAACAGAGATGTCTTCAAGTATACAATGTTAACATCGTACTGTTAACGCTTAAAAACAGAGAAGCTTTCAAACATTCAATGCTAGCGCCGGTGCTATAAGTTGATAAGCGAATTGCTTTATACAAAATTTTAATTCTTCACGATCCTTTGATAATCGATCACTCTCTCTGTAGAGATATATGAAGCGTTTTGTTTTTCTCTATTTGCATTTTTCAGTCTTGCTTCCTTGATTCTAGTTTTGAGCCCATGTCATTCATTTAAACATACATGAAGCTGTTTCATGTCTACAAAGTTTGATGCCCAAAGCTACTCCACATCCAAAATATATTTTCAACAAATGACTTAGGATTTATTCATTTAATGAAATTCTAATAAGATAATTTCAATCATTCTTTGCTGATGTCATTTGTTTCTTTTTTTGTGGCTTTAAAAGTGGTCATATTGAAAGGAATTTAAAAAAGACGGTTGTAGTTATTATCAAATTATATGAAAATATTTTTATTAAGTATTTATTTATTATTTTATTTTATTTATTTAGGGAGTGTGTTGACTGCGGATTGAAAGCAAAAAAAAAACAAAGAAGAAGAATCAACAAATATTAAACACAAATTTTCTTTTTGTTTTCATGTTCTTTATTTACTTCCTTTTTGTTGCATTTTGCATTTTGCACATTAATTACTTCATGCTGAGATCATATAGAAAATGCTCCGTACGAGATATTAATATTAAGGCTATGACGACACCGAAGCATTTGTAAATAAATAACAATTTCATAGGGGAAAAATGTCTTATAATATTTATTGACCAAGTTTCGCTGGACTAAGTAAAAGTTCTGGTTCACATTTGATTGTTGGTGCCGTCGTTGAACCAGTAAATATATTTAGCTGAATGTTTCTCGAAGATAAATTGTCCGAGTATGTTGCAGTTACAGTAGCAGCGGAAGAAGATGGAAAGGTTACATTATTTGCCTGTGTTCCTAATGTTAACGCTGACCCGGAAACAAGATTTACTTGTTTGGTCACTTCTGTTATTTGCCCCGGTATGTTTTCATGTGCTGAACTGACTCTCAAGAGGGGACATACATTTGTTGAACCTGGAACTGTTGGTGGTGGAGCAGGGATTAAGGAGCTTGTTGTGTATTTTAGAATAGAAGCTGAAGTTGTTTGTGTGTTGGTAGAACTTGCAGCAGTTAAAATATGCATTGGCATGCCAAGAGGTCCCCTTATTAAAGTTTCATTGCGTTCACGATTTGCATTTACTGCTGATAAAGCAGCTGCGTAGGTAGTTGTACCAGCGGGTTTTGCTGTTTGATTTCTTAATGCGTTATGTATGGGAGTAAGAGATGAGTGCATTAGGCTGCCTGTTTGTACAATATTTTCAGGTAAAGTGGACCGAACTCCGTTTTCTAGTTTTAGATTTTTTAAATACATTAATGACGTTTCCATCTGATATTTACATTCCGTGGGGTTCTCGTCTTTTGAAATGGGAGGGGTAGTGAGTGGAGATATTTGTGACAATGCTTTCTCGGGCAATTTCGTTTGATTAATTGATACACGTTGTCGTAATAGCTTACAACTATTGTTGCTCTCACCACAAGATGATAGATCTCCTATATATTTATTATCACTAATCATGGGTACTGTTGAATTTGCGCTTTGCCGAACATTTAAAGCATCCGATTCTCGCGGCGATTGATCGGGCAGTATCCGCAAATCGCGCACAATATCCTCCGCTTCACTTACGTTTATTTGTTCTTCTTTGCTTTCTAAAACGTTTAACTTTTTCATTTCCAGCGGAGTATCTACTTTAAAATTTAATTGATCTTTAATTTAATTGAAAACAAGTAAAAAAATTAAATTCGGTCCGCGCCGAATCTTTTATACCCATCACCGTTTATTCCAAAAAAAGACAAAAGGAGTAAAACACAAACTCCTCATACTCTTTACTAAAGAGTCGGCGCAGTTGATTTCTCGTATTTTCAAAATAAAAGTTTTTGTCGCAGACACCAAATTTTTTTGCAAATTTCTAAGCGATATCTTCATTTACGGGAAAGGAAGAATGTTTACCACAAGTACTACAAAGTTGTGCAAACAGACAGATGGACTGATGAACAGGCTGCCATGTTTAGATGCATTCAAGGGTTGTAAGTGGCCAAGAATTTGTATACTTTATGGGTTTTTTGAAGATTTCTAAATTTTGATATACTATGATTTTGCGTAGGCGTGGTCAATTTTTTCCAGTTTTGTGCACAAATGCTACAGCATCGCCCATAGAATATGCATTCAATTTTTTGTATAATTATTTGATATAGTTTATGAGTAATGAACAAAAAACAAATTTTTCTTCCCTTTTAAAAAACAGAGGTGTTCTCAGTTTACGTAGTGCTGTGGGCGTGTCTTTCGACTGATGTGGCCCATTTTCAATACCAACGTGCGCGCCGGAAACGTCCACTGTTTCTACCAAACTTGAAGTCGATAGCTTAATTTTTGCGGCCAGGAGATTGTTGGCAACAGACGGACAGACGGACATGCTTAAATTGATTTAGGATTTCGTGCTGTTCAAGAATATACATAATTTGTGGGGTATTTGATGATTCGTTCTGGGCGTTGCAAACGTTTGGACAAAATGAACATACCCCTCATCTTCCGGTGATGGGTATAATAACGGAAAGCAAAATTTACCATTTGTGTTCTCTGGCTCTTTTATTATAGGAACTATTCGATTGGTTAATGGCTTTTGTTCATTTTGCATAAATAAAGATGTCGTTGCTATTTGTCGTAAGGCTTCCATGCCTTCATTGATCATTTTTGTGTTGGAGCGTTTATGTGTGAAAGGGTAACGGGCCTGCAAGAGAACAGATATTAGAGCCGATTAATCAGAAATTAAGGCGGAAATTTTTTTTGTTTTGCTAACCTGTTGATTGGGTCCACGTGCAATGGACACTCGTTTGCTCTCTCCATGCAAGAGTGACGTTGTGTGATCTGCATCTATTTTGTTGATATTCTTTTGACGGGAATTTTTATTTGACGACAGGCAATGCGAAGGACAAATGCAAAATAGAATGCGCAACATGCAACAAATGAAGCCAAGACCTGCAAAATAATCGAAATGTATAGACAAAAGCAAAGAAGATATTTACACGTTAGGCGAGTAACCTATTAAAGACGGTCCGATAAGACGTAATTCTACAGTTTTAAAGCCTTTCTCGCCAGTACCAACAAAAGCGATTACCAAACCGAGGGCTATTGTACCCAAGCCCGCATATAGGAAAGCATTCGCAAATGTACTAGGTCCACGCAAAACACCTAAAAGATCTTCGTCATCAGAAGAGCCACCTAGAGATGCGTCCTGTATCTATATAAAATAAACTTTTAATCTGACTTCTATTGAAAGTAAAATGGTTACCCGATTTCTCTTTACCCAGCGTTTACTACTAGCAGTTTGTTGTTGAGCCTCCTGAACACTACATCGTCGTCCACGTTCTAACCAAGCAGCTCGACCCTGGGCACACTAATTTCCAAGATGAACATTACACGTACAAAATAAATAAAATGAAATTATTATTAAGTTTTTAAGAATGAAAAGCCAGCTATTCAAACAGATAATATTTTTTCTTTAATAAAGATTAAAACAAATTACAACATCTCAACAAATTATTATTGTAAAAAAAAAAAAAAAAAAAAGAATGAAAAAAAATAAATAAATAAATACGTACTATAAATATATATATATATATATATATATAAAGATATAATGAACGAAAACGTATATTGTTAGCCAACTTTACCAGCATTATACATACGCGCATACATAGGCATGTATGTACGTGCAAAAGTATGTATTATTAATATATATACAAATATATATTTAATGTGCGTATGTATCCTAAAAAGTTTCAAAATTCAAAGCAAAAAAAAAAAAAAAAAAAAAAACAAAACTCAACGGATATACACATTATATATCAAAAATGTACATAATATATTTATTAAAACAATATATACTAATATATAGGTTTAAGTGTGCATAGAGGCCCTTAATTAATAGCTTTTCAATGTGTAGCGTGATAAAGTGAGCAAAAATGAAAAAAAAAGCACAATTAAGTAATGAATGAATCACCCGCTTCGTATCATCATCATTTCTACGAAGGATTTCAAATCATAACTCGCAAAGCTTTCTAGGTGCTTCTATATAAATACTTATGTCATTGTAGAAAAACGAACTCAATTGCCTTTAGGCTCTATATATATTTATATATGCAGCATGCGAGTAAGCCGAGTGTTTACAGAGTAATAATAATAACAAATAAAGCTATAGTTAGCAAACAACAATAACAACAACAATAACAACAAAGAACGCAAGAGCGACTGCTCGTTTCAAATTCGGCGACTGATCCTAACATTTTTATACCGTTTATTTTATATTTTCACACTATTAAAGGAAACAAAAACAGAAACATCTGAGATCCACGTAAATTTACAAACAAGCATAGAATAATTGGAAAATTCTTATTGGAATTTCAAACAATGAAATTTTATTTATGACAACAGTTTTGCATTTTTAAAAGGTACGCTCCCTGTCCAATATATTAAATTATTGTAAAATGAGTAATCCTTTCCTCCCCTGCAGCGATAAATTCAAAAATTTCCATTAACTTGACAAAAAAAAAGAGGAATTTTATGCATAATTCCATAGCATAAACAGGTATGTAGAGTAGTCCATGTTTGCTTACCCATATGAAGCTTTTGTGGATTTTTCGAAACAATCAATTGGCCAGTCGACCCATTCCGATTGCTTTAGTCGTCAAACTTTCGCAAAGAAATTTCGAAATTACATTATCACCTCTACACACAGCAGCGTCATACTGCAGGGACCGTCGTCTACCTTTTCGAAAATAAGAAAAACAAAGTGTCTCCTCTCACCATGGTTTGCAATGCAATTGCAATTATTAAAGCCTTCGAAATGTCGCCGCGAACTTTACCCAAAATTGAATTACGGAGCCATTTTTTACCCTTAATATATATATATATATGTGGGAGGGCAATATATCTCGATCGAAATTTTCCATCACTTTCGATCGTACTTATGCCTTCATTATACTTGGGAATATAGCAGAAAATAGTACTGTTTTCTTGTGTATGCATATGAGTATAAATTAGTGTAGACTTCAAAGTTGAAGTCTTTAAAGAAACGAATATTTAATAATAGATAAAAGGACAAAAAATCTTTTAATTTGTTTTTTTTTTCTTTTTTTTTTTTCGTATGCCCAGTAAAAAGCATAAAAATATTTAAATAAAATTGCACTCGAGCTCATGTCTTGTTTTACGACAGAGAACAGATTGCTTATGGTGCAATGGACTTGATGAAAGATTTCCTTACAATGCACTTTAAGTCCCATCGACGAAAACACGCTTCATATGTACGTATAGCTGACTACTGGCACTTATTTTCGTTTGTTTATTGCCGAGAGAAAACCGAGGTTAGATATTATTGCACACATATTATTATTATGCATTTTTTTTTTTCGCAACAACAATATACTGCAAGTAAGTCCTTAAAAGTTGCTCAATATCAAGTATATTGTGAGCACTCGAACAATGAGTGATCTAATGGAAATTTTCAAATGCTACTTTCTGTAAACATCTCGAACGACGAATAAGAGGAATACGTGCGATAATATCTTATATTTATACATCATAATGTGCACAAACAGACAGACAGACAGACAGATAGACAGACAGACAACATTTAATGCAAATATATTATTGAAATAAGTTACAGACAGACAGACAGACAGACAACATTTAATGTAAATGTATTATTGAAATAAGTTACAGACGGAATTTAGTTAACATTTTATAAGTAAATTTGAAAATAAATATACATATATACACAATGTATATATACATAGGCAATGGAAAAATGAGAAAATTGAAAGACAGGGAACGACTTCGATTTGAGAAATATTTATGCTTCTGAATTAGTTTTTCATTATATTAAAATGTAATATTTATTATTATTATTATTATTGTTTCTCTTTAGTTGTTTTTTTTTTTTGTTTTTGTTTACATGCAAGGAAAGGCATTCAAATTCCGATTGTAGTACTATTCCACCGAATGAAATTTTTAATTATGCATAACAATGTCATGCATGTATTAAAGTACGCTTATAGACAAATGAGAAACGATGATAAATCGGTTGGCATAGGCCTATGTGTGCGTGTGTGCGTATATAAAAATTGAATTTACTCTTAATTTATTCAAATCGATTGCTCTCGTATTCCATGCCCTAATATTTATTAAAAAAAATGAAAAAAAAAAAAAAATAAGAAAAGAAAAGAGACAAATGCAGATATATAATTACACGCACACGCAGGCTTTCAATGCTTTCCACCTATCGCCAAACACACACACACATAGATTTAGACGAACGCACAATTACTATGCTTATAAGAGGTGACGGGAGAAAAATTTACATTACAGTTAAGAATTCATAAGAATTCATAAGATAGGCATGTATATGAAAATAGCAAGTAGTACCTAATTTGGTATAGAAGTCTTGGTGATCATGGTCAACGATGACGGTAAGTAATGGTGATTAATTTCGCAAAACTTAAATTCCTAGTGGAAAATGTATACAAAATTAATTATTCTATGATAAAAATATTGTATTTTTGTGTACGGCACGTCATTTTCAGATCAATAATCTTCTTTCCCCTTTCTTATTACAGTTCAAAACGAAATTCAAAAACTTTACCTAAATTACTTATTAAAATCACGATTAGTTTTCAAAATTTTTTTCACTCAAAAAGAGAAGAAGATATCACATATAACAACAAAAGCGGCCATTCTTAATATTTTTGGTGGTTATTCGTCATTTTCACCTTCTTGTAATCATTCTCACACACAGCTTTCGCTTTATCATTTATTTGACCTATTTTTTAACAAATCTTAAGAGTAACGAATGCATTCACATAACGCGATTAAGCCGATTCATCCTAAAATTTTCAAGGAGCAAGTATCTTAGCAGTTCGGTGAAAATGGCTACACTAAGTGTCATATGTGATATTACACCGTCTATGCATAATTTCGTAGACAAATCATTAATTCATTCGACAGTATCCGGCTGTATTTTGTTACTATTTTTGCGCATTTTAGTTGGTTCGCACGCAATATTTTTATAATAAATAATTTAAATTTGGCAGTGCCGTGCACTACTTGATCACATGTTTTATTACTGTGCACGGATTTTCTTTAAATCATTCCGAATAAATGTTCTTTTTTTTTGCATTAAATTCCAAACAATATCTTTCAGAGCAACGGTTATTCCTGGTTTTTGTAGTGATTAAATGTCAATTACAATAAAATCAAGCTCTAGCTTGAGCGCCGTGAATAGGATGAGACAAGAGTCAGTTAGGGATCGATAGGGAATTTTCCATATCATTTCCATTATGAATTTTCCCTTAATGGCGTCATCCTGCTTACGGATTTTTGACACCTCATTTACTAATTCTCGGGACAAAAAATGCGAATCATTTGTTGGAAGTGCCAACCATTGACGGCGCCGTCAAAATTTCATGTCGTTTCGATGAGTCATTTAAGAGAGGTATACTCAGAAAAGCCTTAATTGGAAAAGCCGAATATTGTACGTTAATTAAAGATTTCCCTTTGATGGGAAAATTAACGCTCAAACTCCGCATTGGATTAGAGAGCTTTTTGTTTTGTTTTCTTCGTCAAAACCAGTAGCTTATCGATGGTTTACTGATACGCAGAGACTCAGTTAACGCAAGGAAAATGATTTACATCGAATGATGAGATTAATGGCGGAAATCAAAGCATATTTTAAGGAGCTTATCAAACTGGCCTCTAAAAAATTGTTCGAAACGTTAGAAGAGTGAGTTGGACTGATTATAGGATATTATGTAGAGGGATAAAGTCGATTTTTGCCTAGGAATTATTAATCGAAAATTTCAAGGCATTGGAAATAGACGATTTTCCATTGATTTATATAATTGCTTGCTTTCCTTTGATGAACTTTGATGAACAACTGTACATATCCCCTTTATCGACTTTTTTGCACGGAATTATACATAGACAGAGGTGGCATTGATTTAAATTTTTCTTATAAAAGTTCCACGATTCAACAAATTTATCGCGAACTCGGCGAAAAACATTGTACTTTAATTTTGAAAGCAAAAACTTGGCTTTGTTTTGTGATTATACCGGAAAACATATCGTAAGCGATTATTGTAGTAGTGTGTAAAAGTTTAAGCTACTCCTCCTATACTCTTTTTTTTTTTTTATATATATAGGAATATGAGACGAATACTCTCGGAGAGACGGTCTCTCGTACAGGTTATAATTGCAACGAGAATGTGATATCAACTCTACAGGTTTATAAAAGATATCTTAAACGTAAGTCTAAAAAATAATTTTTATTTTATATATTTAATTTACGATGATTTCAATTCGCTAAAATGTTATATATACTATGTGTGTATATGTGTCGTTTATGACTAACGTTAACTAACATAAGATGTTAATTAAACGTGGCCGGTATTGAACGTAATTCAATAAAAGAATTTAACAAACTTACCAAAAAACGCTGAAAGATGAAGAGTATATATGAAAATTTCTATTTATAATCACACGATCACGATCGTTTACATTTTCTAACGATATTACCGCATAACACACGTCTCTTGAATCCACGTGTCCACGTGCGTGTGTTAATAATACTTACTAAGAAGAGTGTGAGCAATGGCTTTAGAATTTACATTTCGGTTGTCTTCATCAGAGAGATTGTTAAAAAGGCTGACTATACCGTAGATATTGGCCTGTTCGTTTTCATGTGTATATTCGTTATATATATTCGTTAGTGCTTTTTCCACTTGCTTCAACTTGTGAATTTTCCACAAAAAGCTCATATGGATACAAATGTAAGGTGATTAAAGAAATGCTTATCAGATTTTTGTTTTTGTTTTTTGTTTTTTTTTTTTTTTGTTTTTTTTGTTTTTGCTTTCTATCTAAGGATTAATTTTGTTTTCATATATATATTTTTTTTAGTTTCTTTTCTTAACAATTAATAATAGGACTCTCATTATCGAATTTTGTGGAACGTTATTCGCATATTGAATCAAGTTGAGCTCCTAGATCGAAAACGGGAATGAGAGGCAAGCAAGCTGAACAGAATTTTTTTAGGAAAACTTGATACCGTTCGTTTGTTTTGTTAACTTATATTCGTTGTGTTTATATTCTTCTCTTAAGTAAGAATAAAAAATGTATATATTTACATGTACACAAGATATGTAAGAATATATACATATATTATAAAAAATTATGTTATGTAACAACACAAAAGATATGAGAAACCATGATGATGATGATGAGGTTATGAATGGAATTCGAAATGAAACGTTTCCTTTTTCTTTTTTTTTTTTCTTTTAATTTTTTACCTCGAGCATACGAAATATTAAATTTTTTTTTTTTTTTTTTTTTTTTTTTTTTTTTTGTAAGCGATAGAAATGTAAGTGATTTTTAAATGCTGAACAGGCAAGTTCTCTTCAGTTCTTCAGTATCGAGCATTGAAGTTATTTAATGTAAGGAAAATGCTTGTAAGTAATCACATTACCAGTTTAAATCGTAATGTATGTCTGTTTTGTATTTAGAAAATAAAAAAAAAAATAAATAAATAAATTAAAAAAGAAAATAGAAAAATAACAAATAAAGAATTCAAAATAATAAATAATTAAGAAATTCGTTGCAATGCTAGCTTTGCAAGTAAATCCACCTTTGCCAGTAAGACTTAATTCATTGGTAAACTGAACAAATTTGTCATGTAAAGCCAACATTTTTGTTTTTTTTGTTTTTTTTCATTTAATTATTTAGAAAACATTCTCTTCAAGTCCATAACATTAACAGGAATATAAATATTTTTATTAAATGTAAGTACGCTTCTAATTAATGTCTATTCTTTCTTTTTTAATTTTTTTGTTTTTTATTTTTTATTTTTTTTGGTGCAAGAGTCGGGCCATATACGTTTTCTCATTTTTTGCCTTCCAAAATTTCAACGATATTTTCTACTGCGATTACAACAACAACATTTTACAAGCATTTTCACTGTACTTTAGAAAACTTCAATTCATACAAGAATAAAAAAAACAAAAAAAAAAAAGTTAACATAAATATCTATTTTACGAAAATTAGTAATAAATAAAAAGAGAGAAGAGATAAAGAAAAAAAACACAAAAAA
The DNA here is from genome assembly GCA_000688735.1 of Glossina austeni. Taxonomy (NCBI): domain Eukaryota; kingdom Metazoa; phylum Arthropoda; class Insecta; order Diptera; family Glossinidae; genus Glossina; species Glossina austeni. The sequence goes on from KK502634.1 coordinate 321,492, forward strand.
AAAAACGAATCGAAAAGCATAATCCGGTACAGAACTTACTGTCGATATGAGTTGAATGGTTGGTTTTGAACGAATGATGCACGCACGCACGCACATCAACAATTGTTCGGTTCAGTTCAGTTCAGTTCAGTTCATTGCAATAATTATAGTAAAATGGATGGAGGGAGCGAACGCACGAAGAGTTTTACGGAAAAGCGAGTTGAGTTACAATAGCGTTAACAGAGAAGTGAAGTTAGTGAAGAGGAAATCGATTATCACACAGAAGAAGTAAATTTATATTTTTTAACTAATTATGCTTGAGCAGTGTGTTTCTTTTCTTATTCACCTTTACTTTTTTATAATAATTTCTATAAAAATATATTTATTTAATATCTTTTTGAATGTAGGCAAATAGGCAGAGAGACAGAGAGACAGCAAGAGAGAGATAGATAGATAGATAGATAGATAGATAGATAGATTGATAGATTGCTAGATTGATAGATGGATAGATAGATAGATGAGCAGTTAAAACTTATATATACACATATATGTATAGAAAACGTACGTGTATATGTACGCTTGTGTGTGTATATATACGTACGTTTATAAGAAGAAGTGAAACTTTTCGCAACGTTTAAAAATAGTTGCACATGATCGAGAAAATGTATGCATTCATTTCATCAATTCATCTCGATTTCCAATTCGTGTAAATATGTGGATATCTAGATCAATGGTTTGGTTGGTTTTATTCGAAGGAAATCACAACAGAGAAAAATAAACAAGAGAACTGCATGAGTTTCATTTTTTTTGTTTTTTTTTTGTTTTTCTACAAATAAAAAAGTAACAGTTAAAAAACTACCGTACGTAGCTTAATAGAAAACCAAAAAAAAAAAAAAAAAAAAAAAATTAAGAAAGAACTCTAAGGCGATTCTGCATCAACTAATTTGGTAGGAAGATGGGTGGTGGATTTTTCAATTTTTACTTACAAAAAAAAAAAAAAAAAAAATAAAATATATTTATATATATATGTAATTAATCAATAGAATTAAAAGTGAGTGTTTTGTGCTCAAAAGTCTACTTTGCTGCTGCTCTGTACTGATTAACTCAGCAAATTAGTTTGAAGGTGAAAAAATTTCGTTAAAAAACATAACGGATATCTACGACTAGAATAAGTATATAATACAGAAAGAAAGAAAGTGTAGTTTGACAAAAAATAAAATCCAAGAAAAAAAACAAAAAAAAGAGAAGAGAAGAAAAGAGAAGGCGGGGAAATGTTTTTGACGACTTTTACTTGATTTTCATTAAAGGAAAATTTTTAAGAGATAGAAAAGAAACGTATTTGGTAGTAATACATCGTAAGTGAAAGAGAGAGAGAGAGAGAGAGAGAGAGAGAGAGAGAGAGAGAGGCGAAATCCCATGAGGAAACACATATCGTATAAAGCAAAACTTAGATGGTTTAGGAAGGATATCCAATATTTTTATCTCTTAGCTGAATGCTTCCGATTTCCATCGGAAGAAAGTCAGAATTTTTGGAAGATTTTTCGAGAGAGAGAGAGAGAAAAAAAAAAAAAGAAGATAAAATTTGTTTGCGTTATTCAGTGAGATTTGCATAAATAGTCAGAGCCGAAAGGAAATATTTCTTCAAGTCTATGTACGAACGTGCACAGCTATAATTTATAAACTGCTTTTTTTTTTTTTTTATTTTGTTTTGTTTTTTTTTGTTCTTATTACGGGGACTGGAAAGGGGGACAGACAGAAAGAGGGAAAAATAGAAGAAAATATGTTAATTTGTTAGGTTGGTTGGAATTGATTGTTATTAAAAGATGTTGCTTAAAAAAAATAATTATTACCCATGACTCAGGTGGATAACGAGGAAATGGAGCTATTTCTTTGGTTGCTACATTACTAGGCAATTCAAGTCTTCCACCTAATTTTCGTAGCTTTCTTCTTCTCGCCACCCGAGATTTCGATCTTAGCATCAATGCAGCTTGCATCGTGTTTTAGTTGGCTTTGATTGATTCTGTTCACTAAGGGCTTTAAAATAATTGATGTTTAGTTTAGTAGCACGATTTAGTTTAATGAGCCTTTCGTTATGATGATTTCAAAAATACGAAGGCTTGTCCAAAACGTTTACCACTGCTACCACGTATGCTATGATTCTTCGCCTTCTTCGTGTTTCGTTTTCGTTTCGTGAATTCAATGAGGAACATATATATATGTATATATGCTCTTTGAAGCCTAGTATGAAACTATGCGGGCATTCGATTTCGATATCGTTAAATGAAATTAATAATATATATACATATATATTTTAAAAAAATATTCTAATCTTACAGGATACTTATGGCAGGGTTGTAGCGCCCAAAAACTATTATTCAATCTTGCACACAGTAATTGCTCCTCACGTCGCTGCCGCTTTATATCGTCGTGTATATGTGTTGTTGTGCTATCGTTGCTACGCTCTCTCGTAATCTTTCCACCGATGATGCTTCTGTCTATATTGACCCTTTCGGCGTCGTCTACCGCGTCGTCGCAACCACCAATTCAAACGTAATTTTGCGCACGTGCACAATAAGCGACACATAAACCCGGACTTTCGCAAATTTTTATCTCAAGAAATAAATTTCAAATAACAAGCAACTGAATACGCCTTCTAGTTAATTATATATATATATATATATATATATATATATATATATATGTATATACATATATATATATGTGTATAACGTGTTTTTATAATTTTATATAATTTACGAGTTCAGTATTAAAATTAAAAGGATTTTATTTTTGTTAGTAATTTCGATTTTATTAAATTTCGTTTTGCTATCACGTCTTTATCAACATGAAGCCATTTTTTTTCGACTTTTTCGACTTTTTCGATTTTTTATTTTTGTTTTTTATTTTTATTCGTATTTTTATTTATTTTTTTGTTTTTCAAGTTTGCGAGAAACTTTTCACAAACACTCGACGAACATACATCGCATACACAAAGACAGTCGCTTTTTATGTCGGCGCAACAAAATTTTATTGCCTTCGTTTTAACGGCATTTGCACACCTTTCGATTCGATAGATAGAAGATAGAAGAGATTCCTTCTGTTTCACAAAATCATTTCACTCGTCAAAATTGTTTTTTTCTCGACATTTTTTTTTTGTTTTTTTTTTTTTTTTTGTTCAAAAGTCTTCAAAATTAAATTTTTGATTTAGCTGAGCCCTTTATTTATTATTTATATTATTATTCATAATAATATTAATAATTTATCTAAAACTCTAATGAACACATCCACAAATTGTTATCGCATCCCCTATATATTATTAAAAGTCGTACATAAGTCGCACTTTTATTTTTGAAATAATGTTAAATAATAGAAATTGTCTGCCATGAGGTAAGTATTGAAGTAAGTATTGAATGTTCAACACTAGAGATAGTGTTTGAACATTCAACACACATTATCTTTACATATTCTAAACGTTAACGCTATTTAGTAGTAGTAGTAGTAGTAGTAGTAGTAGTAGTAGTAGAATAATCAATCTGAAGGAGTAAATTGGATAAGATAGGTCCTGAACTTCGGCCTTTACTTGTGCTCTATTAAAATTTCCATTCATTTTACTAATAATATATACAATGGGATTGTTTTTATTTTTTTATTTTCATTTATTTATTTATTTATTTATTATTATCATTATTATCATTATTATTATTATTAATTTTTTTTTTTTTGCTTTCTACACATTTCAATGTATTTGCAATATTTTTGTCGTGAGGGAATAAAATGAAAAATAAATGAATTTTTTATTTTTAGCAGAAAAAGTATTGATAGAGTTTTTAAGGGAAAGCCATGAAGGAATGCAAATAATATATCAGAGAAATTGATTAAATAATGCTTAAGAAAATTGAGACGGAGATCCTTTTTTTTTCTCGCCCCGTATTTGTTTTTTTTTATTTTTTTTATTTGGTAATTTTCTGTCGTCATTCGTCAGTTCAGACTTTATATATGTATATCTATTCAACAACTTCTTTTCGAGCTGAGCTCTTACAAGTCCAAATTTTTTAAAAATTTTAGTTAACTGACTCCGATTGCCTCTAGTAGTAAAAGGAAAAGAAAAATAAAAATGGATAAAAGACCATAAAGAGTACAAACCACAAAAAAAAAGATAAAATTGTTTTGTTTTATCGGGAAGAGGATTTTAGTTACTTTTAAAGGAGCCAAGCCGGTTGGTGTCCTCTCAGGTTAGAATCGTTGCCTAGAAATGCCTACCAACGGATGACGGTCATAACTTAACTTATGCTGTTACCCCAGTGGCCCATTAAAACGAAAAAATCAAGAAAAAAACACAAAAAAAAAAAGCAAGTAACAAAATTAATTTCGGTCGGGACCGAATCTTTTATACCCATCACTGTTTAGCCCAAAGAAAGACAAAAGAAGTAAAAGAACAAACATTCTCATGCTTTACAATATGAAGTGAGCGCAGTTCTATTTTCTTCTATTTTCAAAATAAAAGGTTTTTTCGCATATGCATGTGGGTGTTGTAGGCGTGTCCTTTGAAAAGTTTAGGTCAAGTCCGATTTCTTTTGCAAATTTGTAGGCGATATCTTCATTTTCGCTAATGAGAAAATGTTCACCACAAATATTACAAAGTTACGTAAACAGACAGATGGACAGACAGACGAATAGGCGGACATATTTAGATGCATTCAAGGGTTGTAACAGGCCAAGAACTTATATACTTTATAGATTTTTTTGAAGCTTTTTAAATTTTGATGTGCTGTAATAATGGGTGGGCGTATTCAATTTTTTCCATTTTTATGCACAAATGCTACAGCATCGCCCATAGAACATGCGTTCAATTTGTTGTGTATTTATCTGCTATAGTTTATGAGTAAAGAGCGAAAAAGCAATTTTTCATTTTCTTTGAAAAACAGAGGTGTTCTCATTTCACTTGGTGCTATGGGCGTGTCCTTCAAGCGTGTTGGACCATTTTGAATACCAGCATGCGTGTAGGTCCTGCCAATGTTTCTACCAAATTTGAAGGTGATAGCATCATTTTTGCTGTCAGACGAATGTTGACAACAGACGGACAAACGGACATGCTTTAGGATTTGATGCTGATCAAGAATATGTATACTTTGTGGGGTCTCTGATGCTTTCTTCGGGGCGTTGCAAACATTTTGACAAAATGAATACACCCCTCATCTTGCAGTGATGGGTATAATTAAAGACGAAAAAAGCAAAACACTCAAGGTATGCACATAGAACTTTTTGAAGGAAAATTTTGAATCAAAAAGAAATTCAATGTAACAGCTGAAGCTTTCCCGTGTAGTGTAGTGTGCCCACTACAGACAGTCATAGAGTGATTTTTCTTCGACAAATACAAGAACAAAGTCAAACTTGAATCGCATCGTTACGTTATGTTGTGCAGACAGAATATAATATAAAACAACGTAAGGCGGCTGGCTTCAGCGCGTGCGAGAATCAATTCTATTACTAAGAGGAAAAAAAAAAATGTAATTATGATTCTTTTTTAACTACAAATGATCCTAAATTTATGTACAGCGAAAATTTTGCATATTTACGTAAAAGACATCGAATGTTGCATTTTATCTCGCCCTATGATTACTTTTACTTTTATTCCGAATCAAGTCATGCAAATATTATAAATTAAAGGAGATTCTGTGTACACACGCGTTACAAATAATGTTTAAGAGATACATATATATATATATATATATATATATACATATATATACATTGTATATATATATAATAAATATATATATGTGAGATTTTTTTACATAATGAGACGAAAAGTAATAGAAAAGAATTACTTTTTATATTGATATGCTTTGCTTTCTTTCTTATAGACAAAAGCGATCGATTCATATACATTCATACGGTATTTAAAAAACTATTAATTTTGAAAATTTTTCAATGAACGCAAAAATGAATTTTTGGGTAAATGAGGAGAAAACATGCAACAAAATGTTACTATATAATAACGAACATGCGACATTGAAAAACAATACAAAACAAAATTTTTAAAAAAGATGAAAATTATTTACATATGTATGTATGTACATATGTATGTGTCGTATTAGAGCAGTTAGGTGTATATAAAATGCTTTTTAAAATACATTATCTTCTCTACATATATGTATATATTTCTTTTTTTTAATATATATATATATACATATATAGATATATATATACACATGTGTATTAAAGTAAATGTAAAAATCGTGAAGAGGGGGAAGTATCTCTTGAACACTTGTTGTTGTTGTTGTTGTTGTTAACAGTGTCACCGGGACCCTCATATTCTTCGCTTCGCATAATATAAAAATGATTGATTATTCGAATAATCGTTAAAATGCAATAACATATATATATATATATATATATATATATATATAGATATATATACATATTCTTGTTCAGGAGACACTTCCCCCGCTTTGAAAAAAGAGTAAAAAGCGAGACACAGAATTGTTTGATTTGAAGAGAAACAATTGATAATAAAGAGAGAACGATAGGAAGACAGTTCTAGACTTTCGTCGAACTCTGCTTTTTGGGGGATTGTTTGCTATTAATTACCTCAATGTGTTCACAGACGCAAATACCTTCTTCGCAATATGCGCACATCTGTACTTTACGTCCAGCACTACTGGGAAAACTTTTAAATACCATATGAGGTTCTTCAGACGGTAACGGTTCGTATTGTTGATGCTGTTGATTAAATTGCAATTCTTTCAATTGACGCCTTACACCCCCGCCCGATTCAATTTCAAAGGCGTCGTAACGTTTCATACGATATACGCTACATTTGCGCTCTAAAGCACCGATAGGGGGATGATGATGACGATGATGATGATGATGATGATGATGCTCGTCATCATCGCATGAATCGCCTCCCGCTGTTAATGGTTGCTTTTCAGCTGCTGCATCGGATATTTCGTCTCGTGTTTTCGGTGGTGTTGCCTCTACTTGTAAAACGAGTGGTAAAGTCGCTGTTGCCGATTTCGGCAAATGGGAATGTTGGAAACTAGCGCCACTACTACTACCCGAATAACGGTGTACTAGTTTCGGTGAAACCCGGCCATGGTGGTGATGAACTGTTGTTGATGGTCCAGTGTAATGGGCTAAATGTTGATGATGCTGTGAACCGTGCGAATGACTATGTGAATGCGGAGCTTGTCCATGGGCGTGCGAATGCATACGCATGTGTAATACAGATTGGGTATCACCCTCTTCGATTGGCAGTAAAAGCTTTGATTGCGCCGTGTAGCTGGCGCTAAGCTTACGTACCTGCGCCTGTGGAGTACGTAGGTAATTGGTCGGTAGCTGATGAAATTGACGCGACTGACGCGTAGGTGTGGAAGCACCATGTTCCGTGACCGATAAACCCGGTCCCTTCGGTGGATGTAATTTCGCCTGGAGCTGTTGAGTCTTCTTTTGTTGTCGTTGCCGTTGACGCGCCTGGCGTGACGCCAACGAAGCACCCCCTGCCGCTGCGTACATCTTTCGTCGTTATACGTCGAAGAAAAAACAAAAAAAAAAACAAAAATGTGTGCAAAAGCACTACTGCCAGCAAAGGGGGAGAACTTCTAAACTAACATCAATATACGAACGAACGATTGTTGTTCAGTTTTCGTACGACTACGCTTACTCTTACTCTTACTTCTTACATATTTTTTTCTAATATTGTTATAATCTATTTATGACTAAATCGTTAAGACATTTAAAAAAAAAAAACAAAAAAAAAATATTAATATTTTTCGACAAAAATTTAGCAGAATAATAGTATAAAAGTATTTAAAGAGATATAGTAAGAGTGCATTTGTCGTAGATGATGTTGGTGTTTCCCACAGAACTTTTAACGATGCGTAAATGAAGTTGTTTTTGTTTTTCTTTTTTT
>KK502634.1:329798-390417 GCA_000688735.1 Glossina austeni
ATATATATATATATATATATATATATATATATATATATATATAAAAATTTTAGAGCAGATATTAATTTCGAGAACGCAGAGGCATTTTTTATGTTTTAAACATTCATAGATATGTAATTGTTTTAACGGTTAATTATTTTAATGATAATTTTCACTTATCATATTCGTCCTGATCAATAATCAATCAATATCGAGAACATCGGGGACAATAAATAAAAAGCGATTCATATTTTCTATTATTATTATTATTAATTTAATCCGTTTATGTGCTTTGGTTTGGATTCGTTCAGCGTATACACACTTAATGTCCGGACGTGCACTCACACTCGCACACATATATATACATACATCGCAAAATTAAATGAATGAGAATAAATAGTACTTCAAACCTTAACAGTCGTAAAAAAATAAAGCTCAAAATTAGTTTCAATCGACTACAATCTAAGCTGAAATAGAAATTTAAGAAATTTAAGAGATTTTTGTAAGCATTATAACAATAATACACGTACGTACATATTGCAAAGTTTTGCTAATTTTCTGATGTCAACATAAATTCTTTATATCTAGAGCAAGTTGCTGCGAACTATTTTGCATCCATTCATCAAATTAATCAACATAAATCGCGAATTCGAGTTTGCCATGTGTCCGTCTGGTCTGGTCTGGTCTGGTCTGGTCTGACTAATATTGGGCAAGCAATTACATACACTTTGCACATGAATTACAATTTTTAATATAAAAACAAATAAAAAGATTTCATTTACCATGGAGTGAATCTTTGACACCCACTACCATGCCTACACGCACATATATATATATATATATATATATACATGTACATGATGATGATTTAATCCGGTCTTCTTGTCTATCATTTGAAATTTCACAAAGCTGGAGCATGAAAATATTGCCCACAATAGATAAAAGAGTATTATAGAATTTGCTCTTCCATATCGGATATTGTTCTGAAACTCTATACAATCTTTTGCAAAGTCCTTATAAACATATATATATATATTCTCAAACCTTTCTGCAAATGTCTCTCTGTTTCGTTTAAAAGGTAACACAAGTATTTTGCGATTTTAGGTCGATTGAAATAAATAAATAAATGACACGCCCACACATTCAATAAATTCATTTTGCAATTCTAATGTACCGATGGGCATCGAAAATTCGCTCCAAAGCGAATACAATTTTCTTACTTGTTTTTATTGCCATTGAGTAGTAACGTCAATTTTGTAAGATTTTTCTCTATTCTAGGATTCGAGAATCAATTTATAATTATTTCAATTCATTCAAAGCGAAAGACGTTTGAAAATTACATATGTAAAAATGTAATATACACAACTCTTCTGCAAACACGCAACACAACATTGTACAACTACTTAGAATGATGGGCTCACAAAAGAAAATTTAAATTTTTCTCCTTAAACTTAATTGTGTGTATGTGTGTGCAAAATAAAGAAAAATGTAAATGAACAAGACCATGACACTTAAAGTGCTTAAAGGGAGAAAGAAGAAAAATTTCAGCCTACGCGAAATCAAGCCAAAGAAAAAAAAAAAAAAGAAGAAGAAGAAGAAGAAGAAGAAAACTCGAACAGACGTAAAAATGAACCACTTAGAACCTAGCAAGTGGTAGCCATCTACCAAGAGCTTTACGAGCATAATACATGAACGAAAACGTGCTTTTGTAAATGTATGAATAAAAGTGCGAGCAAGTACCTTAAAGGTTAAATAATTATTGAGGTAAATAGTAGAAAAAATGAAATTAATATAAAAGGATTAACGCGTCTGTACAAAATTAGATGCATACAAATAAATGGTTACTTGGACAAAAGAGCCGAACCCGAATCATTCGAGTCAAGGATTACGAAATACGAAATTCTTCTTTATCATAATTTCGATATCCAAAGAAGAAAAAGAGCCCTTCTCGCGCCTGTAAGCGCGCACGCCAAAGATATCGCAACATATTTACGCATTTCCTTCTTTAAAGTACTAAACAAAATTTACTGCTTTTATATGCATAAAAACTGAAGAAAATGTATTAATTAAAATTTGATCAATATTTCTTAATTATTACAAAAGAAATTTAAAAAACAAATAAACAAAATACTTATTCTATAAAAATTATCCCAACTGATCCACTAAGAATGCATGTGTAAGAAAACAAGTAAGAGGACTGTAATCGCTTTGGCAGAATTTTCATACATTCCCCATCTCCTGCGCATATTATTTCAGTCTATGTTCACACTATGTTTGCACCGAACGTGTAAGTATTTGCAGCAAGTTTGCACAATATATATATAAAATTAACATTTAAGGTAACTGTAGATAGCTATTTGACATATAGACGGACTTTTAGTTGTTTGAATATTTTAGCTTTTATAAAAGTAAATGTCGAGACTGCTTTCCAACTTTATGAATGAAATTGACACAACCATGTGCGTGACTAATATCAACTTTCTGACTCAATCTTTGCAACGCCGAGACAAACAATAAAAAAGCTAACATGCTAGCATATCTGATTAAGGAGCTAGTCGTCTTGGACTTTCTAAAGCGCTTTTGTCCCCCCCCCCACCCCCCGCCCCACACCTCCCTCGTTCCCCTTAAAAGAAAGACAGACGGAGCACATACATATTGTTTAGAGGAACTATGACACATATCCTTGTACTTTAAAAAGAGAACCACATTGGCTGCGTATTAAACTAAACGATGTGCACACATTCGCATCGCAAGCATATAATTGCCGTATGACGTTGCCTTTATAGTAAGTTCCTCATAAGCGGCTACAGATTTTCTTTCAAAGGTCCATAAAAAATCGTACTCTATTATGAAAGTGTACTGAACAGGTTCAAACAGATAAATTAGCTTAAAGTGGGCAAATAATTTAATCCGCGTTTGGGAGTCACAAGTAAATAAAAGCAAATAGTTCTGCATTGAATACATTATTCGGCCGTCTTCACAGAAAAAGTCGAAATGCATTTTAATTATATAACTCCGTTTCGAACAAACCATAAAAAGTTATGTACCGTCGACTAGCTAGCTTATCCTGCTAGGTTAATTTAAAGACGTCACATACATTTTATTTTCATCAATAATCTACCTTCTGCACCAAAATATTATTCAATTAACGTAAGGCTGCTTTTGTACATTTCTAGTATTTTTTCACTCCATTAGCTTTAAGTTAACTTGCCTGGCAACACTAAAATGAAACTAACTAATATTTAAATATGTCAACTCCTTTCACATAAACTTTTATATTTGATTTGGAAATATCGACATTAAATGCATTGAATTTACTAAACTTTAGAAAAACGTTTATTACTTTGGTGCGATATGTTCAAGATGAAGGTAACATATTGGACATTTTTAAGCCTCGTCAATGTAGTGTTCGTTTACTTCATTTAACATATTCGTAATAATTTTAAATTTTGTATGCGAAGATTAGTTCACCTAGCTTTCTTTCTTATCCCATTTATTTTTCAGTTCATCAAATCCGTTCACATTTCCTCAAATCAATTTCGCCTTTCGAAACAACACGAAAGCTTTACCAAAAAAAAAAAAATGTTTCAAAGTAAAATCTCCTTGAAAACGGCGGCATGGGAGAAGTTCAAAGACGCGCTATGGTTAATATTTTAGAAAAATTATTCAATTACCAGTAAACTTGAATATGCTCATATAGAAAATTTATTTAAACTTCTCTCGAAGCTTGAAAATCATCTTTAATTAGAAGATAAACATCGAAAGGAATTTTGATGCCGCAGAGGAGATGTATGGTATATTCAAGTGCGGTGGAATATATTATTCCATAATGTTTCGTAATAATGATATCCATAAAAGCCAAATTACATTTGGCACTGATTTTTAACAATTATTTATATAACAAAAAAATAATTTAGTGAGGAAGCAAGCCCCACCTGCTCTGCGGCCAAGTTAAATGAAACATTACTCGAGACATTTTCATGGACAATGTGTCTTTGGAGTGTAACAATGTCGTGAAGAGCCGCCGCGTAAGTAGCTCGCAAATTATCACTTTAAGACATACAACCATCTAAGATAAATACTAAAAAACCTTTTCGAAAAAAAAGTGAAATTCACCCTAAAAAAAGAGACAGCGCAGTGAAAAGCTTACGCACACAAGTATATTCATGTTTACATACATGTGATCATACATATATATAGTTTTATGAAAGATAACTTTGGCGAATAAGAAATCTTCTTGTGAATGTGTATTAGTAACATAAACAAAGTGGAGGTTTCGTATAATGAATAATCAAGAAATCAAGAACATTTTTTGTCGTTACTGCATCAATGAAGATGTTGGATAGCGTTTACAAAGGAACTATACTTTATTTGATTTGTGTAGGCTATCCTGAAATTACTATCGCATATCTATATTCAGCATATTTTGTATTGTATTCATTGGTGGAGGCACTTTTCGAAGGTGCCGAAAATAACTCTAAATGTTATAGATTGAGAGCTGAAGGGTCGATTGTAAATTTTATTTATCCAAAGCAAAGATTTTCGACATCTAAAGACCTGGTCGAAGAATATAGGTAATCATAAATACATACAGGAGCAAGCGAAAACAGGCGGATATTTTTAAAAGTAAGGTGTCGTCATGCACACGCCGACATACGACTGCGGTCAGAGCTACTCGGAAATTGGTGTTTATGTGACTTCAGAATTTTATCTTAGTTGTCAGCATTTTCAGCGCTTCGATACAGAGAATATTCCAATTGAAAATTTCCTTTCTTTTTGGTTTTATGTTCTGGAGTTGGTCAGAAACATAGTACAATATATTTACACTCTATGTTAAAATAAAATACTCTTCAATTTTCGTTGCTTTTTGTGTTAAATTAATTAGAAATCTTGGTGGAAGCTATTAAGTGATTGCGTTAATTTTGATAAGTGACTTCCACAAATAAAAATTATAAACGAATGGGATAAACTAGTGTATATAACGATCAAATTCGATAATTTAGACCTTTCTCTAGCTAAAATACTAATTTTCAATTTAATATTATTGATTTATTGAACATAGACCGACACTAATCATGGAACTCTCGAAATTGATTTTTCGACCTTGATTACTTTTGTTGTGTAATTTGAGGAAATCTGCTGTGGAAGCCCACCAAACACGTTCAGAAGCTTATGGTGATGCTGTTCCATCATATGCCAATTGTCAATTTTGGTTTCAACGACTTAAAAATAGTGATTCTAATGTCAATAGAAAAAACCCCGGCTGAAGGGTCGGAAAAGCTCAAAAACAATGAATTGCAAGATTTATTGGACAAAAGACTATCTCCAACTCTCAAACCACTTCTGAATAGCTTAGCAATTGATGAATCAATTGTGTCTAGATGCTCACATGCGATGGGAGCGATTCAAAAACGATCGCAAATTGACTAAAAATGCAATTTGGGCCACTTGTTGCAAGAGTTGCTCAAGGGTACAGTGTTGCATTTCGAATGGGAAGCTCTGTCACCCCCAGCGCACTCACCAGACATGGCGCCTTCTGATTACCACTTGTTCAAATGGGTGCAACATGGCTTGGCTGGCACGCAGTTCCGCAAAAATTGAAGAAATGCGATAATGAGTCGATTATAGGCTCCCTGCCAATCAATACAAGTTCTTTCGACACGATATCGCCATGTTGCTAACAATAGCAATATATGATGGAAAATATTTTGATCAATTTTTATTGCACGAATTTTTCTCAATAAATGCCTTTTTCAAGTGAACAAACTATCAAAATTAACGCAAACACCTAATATATTGGATAGAGCACTATTCACTATTGCACTATTCAAAAAAATAAAATCGCGACCTTAATACGATTGCAAGTTTTGTGGAATCTCGTTAAGGCAAACATATAAACATATCCTAAGAAAAAAAAAAAATCCATCGGAAGTCCGTCGAGAGCATATGTCGCATATGTCAAGCGCTAGCAGACATTGGGTGACACAGCAACAAATGTTGACGCAATAATAATAAGAAAAAGCACTTAATTTTTTGTATATTATTCTGGCTTATTTCACTTTCTTTTCTTTTCGAAGTAATAAAATGCCATATTTACGTTCAAAGTAATTTTATGGCTTGGGATCGTCATTGTCGTATGAATATTTTGTTTGAATTACCCAAAAAATTCAAAAAAGTCGTATAAGCAACATTTTAAAATAAAAATTACTTTTTTTTACATTTTTTTTTTTCATAAATCTTTTAATAAATTTTTGTCTTTATAGGCATGATTAAATGTTTGCTCTTTATTTGCCCACGAGTATAGGCCAAAATGTAAAGTTCAAAATATTGGAAAATCAAGTGGCTACCTCTTTATTAACTTGCATATGAATCAATATTTAACACAACTTCGTAAACAAACCAATCCATAATATATATTCAACTCATGAATTTCCAAGGGTGATCCCCCACAGTCAAATATATGTTTCGTAGTGTGCGTGCCTATTTTATACGCTGCCAGCTTGAATTGTCGTGCGCCGTAAAGAAATGGCAATAAATTTCAGTTCATATATTGATATATACAATTGAATGAAAAAGATAAACAACAGATAGCTAAACGACTGGAGCAATAAAGTTTCTATGCATATTTCATATTAAATCGGAAAAATTGTGCTGCAGAGATTCGCCTATCACGATTACCAATAAAATAACGAAATTGCTACGCCTATATACCCTGAGCAATAAATAACATCCATTGCGCTTTCATTATCAATTTCCTATGTTTTTGTCCTAATAATGTAACCTTTGGTGTATTAATCCTTGATTGCGTTACAATGAAAATTCGTTATTCTAAAACTCCACTGAGTTCAACTGTTCAATTGTTAGTGTTATTAAGATTGTGTTCTGTAATTTGTTCATCACTACTTATATAATTGTATTCATGGCTTTGTTTTTAATTAAGCATAACATTATTGTTGCATCGTTAAATAGTTAGAGATTATGAATAAACACCTTGTGTTACTTAAAAAAAAAAAGTTAGAAAAATTATGAATGTGTGTACCTCGACATTCACTCTTGCCTATATAATCTTATTTTCATGCACTGCGTATGGAATGTTACGTATACGCACAGGTATATATTATAAACAATTTTCACTCAAAATTCTATTTAGCTTTATTTCATTTACAAAATAAATTTTCCCAATATATTTACGTTTATTAAAAATTTGAAGGCAAAATCACTTTCAATAAATTTTTTCTTTTTTTTTTTCCTGGCTTTGCTACATGATAAAGCTGTTTAATTTTACACAACACTAAATTACTTTGAATTAAATTAGTAAAATTCCATAGAAACACTATAGAAAGCACGAACAACAAGCAACGACTAAGTTGTTCTTCTCTTTGTGCTTACTCGTTTACACTGCGGAATTATTATACGATCTGGTTCTACGACAACAATTTAAATCGAATTTATTATTGCATATACATACACTAGACATACATCTGCGAGGACATGCTGTGATTTTTTTGCAGTATAAAAAATAAATAAACTATTAAAGTAATCCATTAGGCTAAAATGAACAGGTAATACTTTCGTAACACGACAGACGGCAATATTAACAACAAAAATTTCGATGCATTTACCAAACGTCAGATAATGACATTCAATTTAATATAGTTAACACGTTGACGCTCACTTCGAAATCAGTGAGTGCTTGCAAAAGCACACTTGTTTTCTTTTTTTGTTGTATAAGAGAAAGATATAGGACTGCTACAGACGTCGTGTGCATCTACAAGCACACGCAATGGACGTCAATAGACGTCATTTACGCCAACGGGTTAACTAATAACGCATATTGCCCAATTCTATTCAATTCTTTTACAATTTAAGAATAAACCAAACGGGGTAGTTTTCGTTGTAAGTCTGGATATCAAGCCAGTCGCTTATGCACGGATGTATGTAGGTTATTGGCTTTTACTAAAACTATTTTACATCTTATCAAACAATCAATTTACATCAATCTGTTTGGGTGCCTTTAACGCTATACTATCGCCTTAGTAAATATGAGAGTTACCATATTAAATTTTTTTTATTTTAAACATATGTTCTTAACCGAACAAGGATACGTTGAGATAAACAATTAACAAAGTTAAAAGAACACGATACAGACACAATTCCTATTCACAATTTCTCATTGTGAACCCCATATATTTGAATTGAATTAATATACTTTTTTCAATTCCTTTTAAGTTAAAATTTCTCCCATTTGCTTACAATACATGTAAATAACATGAAAGTGCTTTTTAACTATTGACGAATTGAGCATAATTTTTACAAATTGCTATCTTAAATATAATGAAGGAAACGGTTGATTATGTAAAAACACGTTTGAGAGCAATTCCGTAGTATAAATTTTCTATTTCCAAAATGTATTCAAAACTTTGCAACATGCTGAATCGGTAATAATTCTAATAACTCACCTTAAATAGCGAGCCTAGGCTGACAATTGTTTACCTATAAATATAAACAAAACAAAAAATGAATAAATAAAATCAAGACTATTAAAATCCATATGAATAGATTAGTAAAATAGAAGGCGAACTTATTAAAAAGTGAAGAGAACATATACTTTTAAAGCGTTGAACAGATTGCTACAGTGGGGCAATATGCTAAGCAAACATAAGTTAACAATAGTTAATGTAATATAATATTTATATAATATTGTAATATTATTAGCATTCTTGTAATGTTTGAAACAAGATCTATACGACTGCAATGGAAATCCGCGGACAAAAAGTAGAAGCTTTCCATCTACATACATTGCTACAGTAATGCAACGTAAGGTATATGTTTAGTTGCATACAAATGACTACATCTTGATATTCTGTTGCAAAAGTACGGCCAATTTTGTAAGGTGAAAAATCGTATCCCTAAAATAATATTAGATTATATCCCCAAAATTCCTTCACCATGCAATGCAAAAATATTTTTCATAAATCAGTTCCTCTTATATTTACGCAAAAATAAGCGCAATTTTGGCAACACTACAGTATGTGAAAAATGTGATCTGATTAAAAAGCACTAATTTTGGTTCTGCAGTATTAATTTGCTTAATTTGCTCTTAAAAATGATTTATACTTAGTAAAAGAAAGCCGGATTTGAAAAATAAAATAAGTATGACGCTAAAAGATCAACAACAACAAAAATTAGAAATGATGCAGGAATACTATTCAAATACTAAAAGCATTGTCCAACAGCTGAGTCCATTTGTTTATTGGGCCCAAACAGAAAAACAAATTACTTTAAAAATTGAACTGAAGGACGCCAAAGTAAGGAAAAAGCACAATTTACACTTAATGCTTAAATTTATTCTTATATTTTCTTTTAGTGCCTACATATAGAGTTTACATCTAACGCTTTGAATTTCAAAGCTAAAGGATATGGAGCAAGAGGCTTGAACGACTATCAATTTTACATAGAATTCTATGCTTTAATTAACAGTGAGGTGAGTAGGTTTTATTTAAAGTTTCATAAAATCGGTTACTCTTATTTTAAGGACAGATATCATGCTTTCTACAATTAAAGCGTCATTCTGTTCTTAAAAATAGATTAAACTATGGTTCAAAATGAAAGATCAAAGGTCATCATTATAATTTACTTACGTTAATTATTGAGACGGAATATACAATTCAAAAATAATGTTGCTAACTAAGTTTATTGTATGTGTTCTTGCATTTTCATTACAAGGAAAGCTCCTTCCGGGTTTTCGACAGCAAAATTGAATGTATTATCAAAAAAAGCGAAAAAAGTTGGTGGCCTCGACTAATAGCTACTCCTCAAAAACCTCATTGGCTAAAAATCGATTTTGATAGATGGCATATCGAAGATGATACGTTAGATGAAAAGCCACGTGACGTTCGTCAAGATTATTACAGAGAATATGAACGTTTGCAAAAGGAGGAAATTGGCTATATAAAAGGTGTTCATAATCTCATATTTTTCAAATTCAATTTTCTTCTTAATATACATTTTACAGAAAGTACGAAGACAGTTTATATGGTCTTTTACAATTTCGCGCAGTTCATTGGTTTTCTATATATATTGTGCGTAATATGTATTTTATATTATCGTGATGGTCCTGACGTTATACCTAAAACTTATGAATATGTTGGAAACGCCATGAAATTCGTGCAATTACTACAATTCTTAGAAGTTCTCCATCCGATATTCGGCTACACTAAAGGAAGTCCACTGGTACCCTTGGCGCAAGTACTCGGGCGAAACTTTGTGCTTTTCCTCATGATTGAATGGGAAGAACGTATGCAACCAAAACCAGTAGTATTTTATCTCTTTATCATCTGGTCTTTAGTGGAAGTAGTTCGGTATGGAAATATTTTCTAGCTCACAACACAAGTAATAACGTTTTTTGCAATTTTAGTTATCCATACTATCTAACGGCGATTGTCAAGAAACCGCTCGCTTTCTTGACTTGGGTGCGATACACTATTTGGATCCCGCTTTATCCAATGGGCATTCTTTGCGAGGGCATTATAATACTGCGGAACATACCATATTTTGAAGAAACGAAACGTTTTTCTGTAGAAATGCCTAATCAATTTAATTTCGCGTTTGATATGCCCACGTTTCTAAAGATATATTTACTTGGTTTTCTACTGCCCGGATCCTACATGTTAGTGACTCATATGGCCAAAACCAGAGCTATGAAATTAGGAAAGAAGCGTTTTATTCGCGCAGCTAAGGATTAGAGTGAACTTAATTTTTCCTTTAAAAGTTGAGAAAAAATTAACCACTTTTTTTTTTAATTATATTAAGGGCGAAAAATTAAATGAACATTTTCTTAGTAAATCCAGTAAAGGTTGAATTTAAATGTCTTAGTATATGTCCAAAGATATCAATTAGATTAAAAAGGAAGCAACTTTGCAATGAAACGTCGGTTTGTAAATTTTAAGTATTTTAATGCGTCGGTTTATAGATTTTAAGTATTTTAATACACTGGGTGTTTAGTTTTACAAGGTCCTGAAACGGCTAATATTAACTAAAAAAAGATTTAAATATTGTTAATTATTCATGGGAAGGCAAATAAAGCTAATATTAAAATTGGTAGTTTTTTTTTATAATCTGTTCGAAAACGCACAGGTGAATTTCAATGTCTTCAGTTCATCTTTTCGTTAATAAACTAAACTGCTTTTTTATGTACTTATACATATGTCGTGTTGTAAAAACACAAAACTTACTTTTTTGATTAGTTTTTTGTTATCAATGAAACAACTAAACACCGTATGATTTTTGCCTTTTTTTCTTTTTTATGTTTCATCTAATGAGACTTATTAAATGCTTTAGTTTTAAAATTTATAAATTTCTGAATATTTATTACGTTATTTCGCTAGAAAAATATAAACGTTAAGAAGAAGATAATGTTCTAATTACTCTCTGTAGAAAGTAACTCAAAATCTCAAGCCGTCTAAAAAATTTCTTCACCAAGTGCAAAAAATATACAACGCTGGATAATACAATAAAGGTACGTACGAAAAAATTCACTTATGCTACATCAGAGTTACCCAATTTTAGCATCTTTAATATTTCTACCCTAGTAGCTTAAATAAGAGTTTACCACCTTCTGTCAAAAAATATCAAAAATGATATTCAACTAAATGGAATCTGCTATCTAAGAGTTCAAAACCAAAATACGACTCATTTACATGTGATTTCAACTAATATATGACGAATTTGTATATTTCGCTGAGGAGCACATGTATATTTTACAAAATTAGCGAAAAGCTCGGCTGAGGACTAAAATGTAATTAAGTTGTAGGATCTCATCAGTATGAAAATAAAGGAACAGATCTGATTTTTCCTATAATTTACTGATATCGCTTTAGATTTTAATGTACGGTTGAATTGGTAAAGATTGCATTTTCTTTAATAATATATAAAATTTTTTGTAAATATAAATTTGTAATTTAAATTCTACGTTGAATGAAATAAAAAGAAATTTCTTCAAATATTTACTTAACAATTAAATTGAATTTAAATAAAAATCATTTTGGAACTACTGCAATTCATAAGACAATGGAGTACCTATTGTATTTGAGAGTAATCGACGGCAAAATAGCAAAAATATTCACATCTTCATTAATCGTTATATTTACGCCACTAGAGTGAACTGTGCGTTCGTGTAAAAGGAGTCGAGATATTGAATAAAATAATACAATTTTGATTCAAGTACAATTGCATTGTCAAAGAAAAATAAAAATCGCTCTAAGGCTTTGCAAAAATTGGGTGAAAAGTCGTTTACAACGAACGGGCAGATATATGCGTGATTTAAGAGCTACGTCAGATAGCAAATGATTGCAAACATTAATTCTGACAACGTCGTAAAAGTTTTCCTAAGGAATATAGATGAACCCCACGATCTTTAGAAATTATATGTATACATGTTTCTAAAAAATGAACAATACGTTTATTAAAAGAAATATCTTGCTAAGACTTCGTAGATTATTGATTTACCATATGAATATGAAGACAATACAGCGACGTATAATGCGAAGTGCATAAAATGTATTACCTGTGTCGTTAGCAGAAAAAGTGAAAATTTCAAAAAGAAAAAAAAAAAAACAAAAAGAAAAATCGAAAAAGAGTACATAAAACCAAAGTTATATTAACTTGATATCAGGTATAATAATAGTTCATAACAATGGATGATCTCTCTAATGTGAATATAGATATCCACGCTTTGTATTAAGTTTGTGCATTAAAAGAATTTGGTAATTATGCAAAAACGTACTGTACCTGATTTGCTGGTGGATACATTTAATTTTTGCAAAAATTCAATCATTGTTTCTTAATCTAATAATTATCTATTACCAGCAACATATTGATGTGAAAATTTTTAACTGCTTTATAAAAGGAAAAAAATATTCGCGAATAAAAAAGTGCATAAAGAGTGCCTTATTTGTATAAATGCGTGCATTGACGACAAAGCTGTTGTATTCGAGAAAATAAATGTATATGTACGTGATGTTTCTGACGGTCAGTTTGGTTTGGTTTTAATATTCGTGTGTTTCTCAAGAAAGTAAAATTACAATATTTTAGTATATATTAGAACTCAAATCCTGATTTTTTCCAAAATTAAAGTGAACTCATCCATATCTTTTAAAGACAAAATAAAAAAGTTTTCCATTATTTCGTATACATAAATATATGTATTAAAGTTCACTTCGAACAATTTATCGCCTTAGAAAGAAAATGGGTGGCGTTAAATTAAGCCGATTTGCAGGTCTAAAGTAATTACGAAAAGTATTAGGTATAACGTTTCGTGTACATAGTATTTTAACGTTTGATATAGTTTTTTTATCAGGAATGTTAGCTATTAGGAAGTGTTAAAAGTTCAGATAAAAATATATTTTGCTGAAATTATTATTCGAATGGACATTCTGCGTTCAAAATAGATTCAATAGGCAGGCCACAGGCCCTTCGGAAAGCATCCTTCTTTTTCTTTTTGCCTTCGTGAATTTCGATTGCAATTTGTTCGTCATTCGTTTGGCAAATTTGTTTCGTTTTAGCAATATGGCTTCTGGCTTCTTTTACTCTCATTTTGTATGATTTTTCAATAACTACGCACGTTTAAGTTATACTCTTAATATAAGCTCTCATCTCTATTTAAATATTTATTTGATTTTTTAGGTTTAGAAAGGTTTGAATATTGTTTTTATAATTTTTTAATTATTATTTTTTTAAAAATTACATTAGCAAAAAAAAAAAAAAAAACAATAGCGTCAAATGAATGCTCTCTGTTTGCACTTGCGCACATCCCCGACCATGTAAAAGAGATTTCCTATTGAAAAGTTTAAATTATATGAAGTTTTTGCACCATTCATTATTTTTTAAGTGCTTAATTGTTCCGGTAGGGCTTTCAGAAAATAACAAAACGGTTTGCATAATTACCTGAAGTAAAATGATAAGCTAATAAGTGATGTTATCTGACAAAAATGGTAATTTTCCTCTGTTTGATGGAAAGTGAACGAAATTAAATGAAAAAATATTGTAATTAAACGTAAGAAAATCTGCTCTAGCAGGAGCAACTCTCAATTTACACTGCCGTGAAAGTATGGTGATCGCTTTCCAAGTAAAGCAATTAATACGCCTAATGGATAAATTCGAGAAGTTTTCTTTCTTTGTATATTATTATTGTGCAGATCTCTACATATTTCTAGAATTGAATATTTTCATTATAGAAAGCAGCTAAAAAAACTTCAAGTTTAGAAAATATGTTGGCACGTAGACCAACTTAAGGCAAAACCAAAAGGGAAAAAAAAATCAAAGCTTCATTCGCTTTTAAATGAAATGAAATTTTGAAACTTTAATATACTGCGTGTTCGATTACGACAGTAATCATTCAGTGGTTCCAGTAAATTTTTGTGCAAAATGTCAAGCCAAAGTCTGTGACTGGTGAATATATAGAGAAAATTATCGGCTTTTATTTAAATCTTAATTTTTTATTATATTGTGCGTTTGTACACTTGTACACTCGTGGGTGCTAAAAAGAAAATGGCGAAATTAATATGCACTCGGTTTTTTAGACAGTGAATAGGCAGTGAAAGGCACTAGATTCACAAAAATTTGATTTTCAAAACTGTTCGTAACACAGACAAAGCTAGCTTGCCTGTTTAACTGTTTTGACACATAGGTAAAATAAACAGTTATTCTTTATCCACCGTCAAAAAAATGAGTGTATACTAATTTCCAAGTTGTGCATTCTTTTTTTTTTTTTTTTTAACAATTAACCTGCAAAATAGGGTGGGCAGAAAATTTGATATGGTAAAAATTAGGAAGCAAATCCAAGTTTTCATATGTGTAGCTTGGAAGTGCGTGGCGAATATAGCTTATTGTTTTGCAATCCTTATAGAGGTTATCTTAAGTTCAAATTTTAGAATACTAACCTCAACATACGAATTAGATTTGTTATATAAGTTATGCTAAGAACGTAATTATGTACGCATAAGAAGAATTGACTTTGCTTGAAAGTAATATATTCGTATAGATTAAATAATAGAATATTGCAGTAGTAGGTTAGGTAGGTGTTACCAGTATATTATCATTAACTTTTCGCTATAATTAATTTATTAAAAAATTTTGAAAAAATATATTAATAGATGATTTAACATTTTATTAGAAAACCGTGAGCAAATAATGTCAAATAAAACCACTGTTGACAATAACAGTAGCGCCATTAACAGCCCCGCTGGTTCAACATCTTCAACCACCACGAACGGTACAGTAACACCTGTCAGACGTCTAAGAACTAGAACATCAACAAATGGTAACGTTAGTGGCAATGAATCAGCACATAAAAAAAATGGTTCAGTTGTGGAACGAGTTAACTCCACTTGCGATACGAGCCTAAATACAGGAAACATTAGTGGTAACTCCGACGAAAAGCCTAGCGCCAGCAAAAAGTATCATAACAGTTGCCCACAACCGACCGCAGCAAATCGGAAAGAGAAAATTCATTTTCAACCCCATAGCTCTAGCTCCTTCGATATGAGTAAAACGGAAGAATTCCATTTTGATACGCCACTCGAGTGTCCAGTTTTTCGACCCACTTCGGAGGAATTCAAAAGTCCTCTCGCATATATTAGTAAGATACGACCTATCGCAGAGAAATGTGGTATCGCTAAAATATTGCCACCAGAGTCTTGGTCTCCGCCATTTGCCGTAGATGTAGATAAATTAAAATTCACTCCTCGCGTGCAACGCCTGAATGAATTGGAAGCCAAAACTCGTGTAAAACTAAATTTTCTTGATCAGATCGCCAAGTTTTGGGAATTGCAAGGTTCTTCACTTAAAATACCAATGGTTGAACGGAAAGCCCTCGACTTATATACATTACACCGCGTCGTGCAGGAGGAAGGTGGTATGGAACAGACAACGAGGGAACGTAAATGGGCTAAAGTCGCTAACCGCATGTCATATCCATCTAGTAAGAGTGTTGGTGCTACACTCAAGGCACATTATGAACGTATATTACATCCTTTTGAGGTATACACATCGGGCAAAGTGTTGGGCACGACAGGTACGGCATCCTCTAACGCTGAAATAAAGCTAGAAGACGGTACTGATTATAAAGCTCATGAAATACCCACACGTCAACAAATCGCTCCTCCCAATGAAAATAATGCTCGACGTTCCAAACGTTTTGCTAACTCCAATGCCAGTTGTGGCTTGAGCGGAAACAGAGTTATTAAAACAGAGTCAAAGGAAGACTTTAAGCGCGATTTAATGAATTCATTTAATTCACCCGCTCCTGCAGCTACAACGGAAAACCGAACTAACGGAAACATTATTCCGAATGCAACGCAGAAGAAAACTTCAGATTCCACTGTGGTCGACCCACTGATGAAATATATTTGCCATATTTGCAATCGTGGCGATGTCGAAGAGTCAATGTTATTATGTGATGGTTGCGATGATTCATATCACACATTCTGTCTATTGCCACCATTATCTTGTATACCGAAAGGTTTGCTTATCGTTTCAGAACGTTTTACTTCTAATCATTGTTATTTTATATTTTAGGCGAATGGCTTTGTCCGCGTTGTGTTGTAGAGGAAGTGAGCAAGCCTACAGAAGCCTTTGGATTCGAACAAGCTGAACGTGAATACACGTTACAACAGTTCGGACAAATGGCTGATCAATTTAAAATGGACTACTTTCGAAAACCGGTTCACCTAGTTCCTACCGACTTAGTAGAACGTGAATTTTGGCGAATTGTGTCTTCCATTGATGAAGATGTTACAGTGGAGTATGGAGCAGATTTACATACGATGGATCACGGTTCAGGCTTTCCAACTAAAAGTTCTCTTTATCTCTTGCCTGGAGATCAAGAGTATGCTGAATCCAGCTGGAATTTAAACAATCTTCCCTTGTTAGAAGATTCTATTTTGGGACATATAAACGCTGACATTAGTGGCATGAATGCTCCGTGGATGTATGTCGGCATGTGTTTCGCAGCATTCTGCTGGCATAACGAAGATCATTGGAGTTATTCTATCAATTATTTGCATTGGGGCGAGCCAAAAACTTGGTATGGAGTTCCTGGAAGTTGTGCTGAACAATTTGAGGAGACCATGAAGCAAGCAGCTCCTGAGCTATTCGCTTCACAACCAGATTTATTACATCAATTGGTGACTATAATGAACCCCAATATTTTAATGAATAACGGCGTCCCAGTGTATCGAACGGATCAAAATGCTGGCGAATTCGTCATTACCTTTCCTCGTGCTTACCACGCAGGCTTCAATCAGGGTTATAACTTTGCCGAAGCTGTAAACTTTGCTCCAGCTGATTGGTTAAAAATGGGACGTGAATGCGTAAATCACTACTCTATGTTGCGTCGTTTCTGCGTTTTCTCACACGATGAACTTGTTTGCAAAATGGCTTTAGAACCAGCCAAGCTTACGTTCGGCATTGCAACAGCATGCTATATTGACATGGCTGAAATGGTAGATTCAGAAAAGAAATTACGTAAATCTCTACTAGAATGGGGTGTTACGCGCGCAGAACGAAAGGCATTCGAACTTATACCGGACGACGAACGCCACTGTCAGGAGTGTAATACAACGTGTTTCCTTTCTGCTGTGTCTTGCGAGTGCACAAAAGCTATAGTTTGCTTACGGCATTATATAGTACTATGTGGTTGTCCTCCAGAAAAGCACACACTTTTATATCGCTATACGCTTGATGAAATGCCACTAATGTTGCAAAAGCTCAAAACAAAAGCACAAAGCTTCGAAAAGTGGTTATCGCGATGCCGTGATATTGTGGACGCGAACACTCCGACATCGGTAACATTACAAGAACTACAAGAGTTATGCAAAGAGGCTGAATTGAAGAAATTTCCGTCATCCCTTCTTATCGATCGTTTAAACGCTGCCGTTCTCGAAGCTGAGAAATGCGTTACAGTTATTCAGCAGCTCGGTATCAATAAAGTAAGAGTAAAGTATTCATTAATACATATGGTATATATATACTCATAATGTAACACTCTTTTATTTTAGGTCCGGACACGGTCTGATAACAATTTGGAAGCTGCTCAATACAAGCTTACAATGGAGGAACTGGAACTGTTTGTACAGGAAATTGATAATTTATGCTGTATTATTGAAGAAGGAACTTCTGTCCGCGAACTTCTAATACTAGGCAAGCAATTTGAAGAGCGCGCTAATGAAATGTTGCGGCACTCTTTGGATGCTCTTGAAGAATCTGAATTAGAAACACTTATTACTGAAGGGAATTCTTTACGTATTGAATTATACCAAGTACATCAATTAAACATACGTTTAAAACAGTTAAAGTGGTACAAGCGTTCGCAAAGTATACGAAATGCGAGTACAAAACTTAGCTACGATGATATAAAAAATCTTCTACATGTCGATGCTACCGATATAGCTCCTTCAGACCCAGTAATTGATAAAGAAATAAGAAAATTGCAAGAGATCGGTGCCTCAATTGAGGCATGGGAAACTCGGGCGGTTAGATATTTTAATTGCGTAATACAAAGGAACGAATTGATCGAAATAGATCAATTTTTAAAGACAGCTACAGATATTGAAGGACAAGTGCCCTCATACGGTTTGTTAAAGGACGCTTTACGGAAGGCTAAAGATTGGCTGAGATCTGTCGAGCAATTGCAAACCAACGATCATTTTCCTTATTGTCATACTTTGGAGAGTATAGTAGCGCGGGGCAAAAATATTCCGGTAAAATTAGAAGAATTAGTTCGTATGCAAGGACACTTGAAAAGTGCTCATGAATGGAAAGAAAATACCGAACGTGCTTTTCTTAAAAAGCAAACATTCTACACATTGCTGGAGGTATTGATGCCTCGTTCTGAACCCGTTATTATTGATTCAGATTTGAAAAAACCTTTCGAAGACGATTTTGTAAAAGAAATGAATCCTGCACAAATAGTTGAGTCATTTAAAGTAGCGGAAGAGAAAGAGTTGGTTGAAATGCGTGGTTTAAGGAGTCAAAACGTGGCGAAGAATCCATCACGAGATGACTACTGTTTATGCAAATCGTCTTTCCACGGAATAATGTATAATTGTCAATTATGTCGCGATTGGTTTCATGAGGGTTGCATATCCCCTCCTTCGGTTCAGAATGACTCTATAAACACATTAAAAATAAAGTGGTTATGTCCATCTTGTGTGCGTTCTAAGCGACCACGTCTAGAGACAATTTTACCTTTGCTCGTTTCTTTACAAACATTACCCATTCGTCTGCCCGAAGATGAAGCGTTACGGTGTCTTGCCGAGAGAGCTATGAATTGGCAAGATCGAGCTCGCAAGGCTTTGACCAGTCCAGATGTAACTGCGGCACTGGAGGCGATCATTTCGTCACAGCACCGTATTAAACAGAAACGGAAGAGCTGCGGCAGCATAGGGTTTAATTTAGAGCCACGAAAATTTCGACGTACCAGCCAACGCAACTCAAAAGATGAAGGATCGGAAAATGTAGATTCTGATGAAGATGAAGATCGCTTGCACATTGTGGAAGAGAATTTCAGTAATGATGAGGAAGACGATAATACTTCTGCTGAGGCAGACGGTAGTACAGATAGCTGCATACGTCCTAATAAACTGTTATCGGACAGTGAAATTAATAATCTAGATGAGCTCATGATGGAAGGCGATCTGCTCGAGGTGTCACTCGATGAATCCCAAGAAATTTGGCGCATTCTCTCAACAATGCAACCAACCACTAACACTGAAGCAGTCGCCCTTGTAGAACAAACTCAATTGCTTCGAAAACAACAACAACAACAGCACTTAAGTCAATCAGATTTAAGTATAAATTCCGCTGCTGAAGACTCGAACGACAGTCTGCTGGTACAAAGTAGTCCGAACAGCAATAGTAATAGCGGGAGCGTTAGCGGACGTACATCGATAATCGCAGTAAAGAAAAGGCGACCATTAGATTCAAGTACTGGATGTCCATTACCCCGTAAAAAGATTGCGCCGCTTACCAAACAAACTGTTTCAATAACAACATTACCGGTTGCATCATCAACAAAAAAATCTGCGAGAAAATCGGACACTGGGAAACATATTGACGTTAATATGGAAAATATTAATCTCGCGAGTAAACAACCGAACGGGAATGGATTGCAAACTGCTAATAATATTGGACCAGCGCAGAAAAAGCAAAGAAAACGCATTAATAATAATAGCGGAGTGAACATGAATTCATCTACCGGTCAAAAGAAGAATTCCCAGAGGGCGCAATTAACGCAACAAGAGGATGATGAAGAAGAATGCCGTGCAGAAAGCTGTCATAAGCCTACCGGCAGAGAGGTAGATTGGGTGCAATGTGACGGTGGTTGCAATGAATGGTTCCACATGTTTTGTGTTGGTCTAGACCGCAGCGAAATAAACCCAGACGATGATTACATTTGTATTCGTTGCTCCAAGGCTATGACAAGTGTAACAGTGGTCCCTGGTAACGAAGATGAACAAGAAACACCACCACCATCTTCCGGCACTCAGCAAAAAGGTCGCACTCAAATAACCCGATAATTTAACATCAATATAATTAGATGTTATTAAATCTTTTGCATCAGACATTTTTATTTAATTTCATCGTTTTTGCTTGTTACAAATTGTACTCCTAAGTTTATGTCTATGTTACACACCTGAAAAGTTATGTTTGAAGTTTTTTTTTGTTTTTTTTTTTGCTTTTAAATTTTTATGTTTATGTACATTTTCGAAAGTTTTTTACAATCGATTATTCCTTGTATTCACGACTATCTTATTTCGGATATTAATATGTCGTCTTAAAAACGACGCTAGAGAAGAATTTTTGTTTCTCTTTAAGTACACATCATATGTAGTTTATTACTTTTACATACACATACATTAGATTTATTAAAAAAAAAAAAAAAAAGGGAGGAGAAGAAGAAGAAGAAAACACAGTGTTTTAAATATTAATATTCATTTACCAGTCAAAGATAAGGAATTTAAAATTCCAAGGAATCCATCAAGTATTGGACGAATACGAAAATCAATACAATTTGCTGTCTATGTATGAGCTATTAAAAATATTTCCTTTTCTTTTTTTTTTTATTTAAACACTGCAAAGCATCTCTTACCATTTTCTAACATATTTAGTTTATATTAAAATGCTTAATTAGTTGATAATTCTATCACTTAATCATGTATGAAAGAAGCATCTTTATTTGTATTTTTAATGATTACTATCGAAAGAAAGACGTTTGTAAAATGTGTGCGAAAAAATCACACGACAGCAACATCATCATGAATCGCACTCTGTAAACTTTATATTGTGTAAAAAATTATTTTAACCATTTAAACATATGTATATGTGAATATACCACTATATATATATATGCATATATATATATATATGTATATATATGTATGTATATATGTATGTATATATGTATATATGTATGTATATATGTATATATATATATATATATGTATGCATACTATGTATACACCTATATATATACGGACATGTACAAATATATATATGTACGTATATATGGGTATTTAAATGTATATATATACATATATATATATATACATATATATAACCGGAAAAATTATTTTGGTGTAATTCTCTATACAAGTAAATGAAAAATAAAAAAATGTAGTATTTTATAGCGAATCGTAAAAGTATTCAAATGTCGGTAAGATTCGACTGAAAGCAATTTGCACCCTTGCCATCTATAAGTTTAAACATGGGCAGAGAGTAAAAATTATTCCTTTTGTATATCCAGCGGATTAAATAAAAAGGACAATACACTTTCATTGCCCATTAAGTGAAAAAACCGCCTTTTATAGAAATGCTCCCGTTAACATTTGACGCAAAATACCGGGTTAAGGCAAATTCACTGAACTAATATTATGTGTCTTTGCTTTGGATTTGGTAAAAACTCTGTTTACAGAGTCAGCAAAACATGTACGTACGTTTTTGATTTAATTCATAAATTCATAAATTTATGGAAATATTCTGCTCTTTACATTAGGTTCGATTGCTTCCGAAAGACATATTGAGCTGAAGGTTATTTCGCCATATATATGTGTATATAACATTGAAATATTGATAGCAATATTAAAAGCAATGATACTAAGAAGTCAAGTTACATAAGGGAAAATAAAGCTTTAAATAAGGAAAAAAAGACTGCCGCCGAAAAAGCGACCGCACAAAGATAAGTGACTTTAAAGCAATTGAAAGAAGAAACTAAGCAATCGTGCGTTGTATTATTGATTCAGCTAATTAATCTATACCTATAGTAAATATAGTACATTTTCTACTTTTGAGTTGGCTGCCTGAGGGCTATGGTCAGACTCCTTAGACGCTTTGAATCTTGACGCTATTTGAAGTAAGTAAAATTTGGGATAAACAATATAATCATTCTAGTGCGATTCGCTCAACGAATCTATCAAATATATCGATTTCTGCAATACAGGTCAGTCCAAAATAAAGATAAGAAATTTATCGCCTTATAATTGCTTAACTCATTTCTTTATGTGTGAAACGTTAAATTAAAGGAAAGTCTCTGCCGTTCTGGCTTTTAAAAATATTATATGAAATTGTCCTTCGAAAGTAAATATCTAAAATGTGGTGGCGTTGCCTTTTTATACCCATCACCGAAGGACGAGCGATAAATTCATTTTGTTAAAACGTTTGCAACGCCCAGAACCAAGCATCGGAGATCCCACAAAGTATATGTATTCTTGGTCAGCATAAAATTCTAAATCGAATTAAGCATGTCCCTCTGTCCGTCTATGTAATCTCTATTGCAAACAACCTCTTGGAAGTGCTTGCACGCGTATTGGTATTGAAAATGGGCAAAATCGGTCGAAGGAAACACCCACAGCACCACGTAAACTGGGAACATCTCTGTTCTTCAAAAGGAATGAAGAATTAGTTTTATGCTCGTTACTCATAAACTATAGCAAATAAATATACAAAAAATTAAATGCATATTCTATAGGCGATGCTGTAGTATTTTTGTATAAAAATGGAAAAAATTGACCACACCTACCCAATATTATAGTGTATCAAAATTTAATTGTTTTCTTAATACCTTTATAACCCATAAAATACACAAGTTCTTGGCCAGTTACAACCCTTGAGTGCACCAAAACATGACAGCTTGTTCATCATCCCATCTGCCTGCTTGCCCAACTTTATGGAATTTGTGGTAAACATTCTTCCGTTCGCGAAAATGAAGATATTGCCTACAAATTTCCAAAAGAATTTGGAATTGACTTAAATATTTCAAAAGACACGCCTGCACCGCTCACATGTCTCAACGACAAAAACTTTTACTTTGAAAATAGTACTCCATAGTATAGCCTATATACTATACTATAGTATAGTACTCCATAGTATGGTATAGCCCACTCCATAGTATAGCGCATGAAAATTTTGTTCTTTTACTTCTTTTACCTTCTTTTGGGGTAACAGGTACAAAAGATTCGCTTCCGACCGAATTTGATTTTCTTACTTGTTATCTTTAATTCAAAGCAGCTTCTCTTCTAGCGATATCTTTCCCAGAGTTTAAAAATATTTTTGATATTCCTAAATTTGTGGTCACCTTTTATAAATTTTGAAAAGAAGACTGTGTCCACTATTTCGTTATGATTGAACGTTTTAACTTATATTTTAAAAACTTACTTTTATCTAAGAAGATTTTATCATCACTGGAGAAAACAAGCACCATAATATGAAAGGACATCAGTCCTTACGCTTCCTTCCTTATAACTTCTTCTTAAATGTGTATATGATTGTATTGTCATTTCAATGAATTTCAATCTTTTCAATATTTAGTTTCAGCAGTGAGCCAACGTAGTAGGAACGCAGCTAAAACATAAAAAGGTTTTTTCTTGCGAGAACTGCAAATTTTCTAGGCTTATGGCATGCACTAATAGTGAAAATACTTAGGTCAACAAAACTTTAAGGCTGATCTGAATGGAATGAAAAACCTTTCTTTAATGTGTCCTTGCGGATGAGAATTTTTTGCATATCTCTCATGGATATTAGGACCAAAGGATAAACACAAACAAATTAGGCATACGGTTCGATAAAATCCTCCTATTCACGAAAGCGGATGACGTGTGGAAAATCGAGTCATATATTTGTGAGTTACAAAAGATTTCTCCAAAGAATTTTTATCCAAAACTTTCACGGCGAAAAAAATTCAGTCAATTTATAGTTTGCTTGTAAAATAAATAATCATCAAGATTTACGACATACTTTGGATTTAGAAAATTAGATGCCTGGACTAAGCATGATTTCAAATATGGAATGTCGCACCATAGACTATCGAATATCGCACTATGGATGAAAACATACAGTTTATGAAATGAAAGTAAAAAAAAAAACATTTGAGAAGCATAGTCATTATAAATTCTCCGCTTCACTGCCATTTTGAGCTAATAAATCTTCAACTAATATTTTGAAGAAGAAAATATTTGAACATTTTCAAATTCGTCCTATTAATGTACACATTATTGATGTTCCACCAATAACCATCAAGACAATTGTACCTTTCTCGGCAATGGCCTCTCTAATCCTTCAAAACAAAACAAAATTTAGAAACGACTTCGTTCGAAATGCTTACAACCCTTTATGGAGTTTGTTTGCGGTGTTTGCATTCTGTACATTCCATACACAAAACAATTGCTTTAGTAGTTTTAGCCTACAATGAAAACGAAAGGTTTAATTGACGAATGAGAAATCGATCAATAAAAATGTTCAAATCTTTAGGCCATAAATAATGGTTAGAAAAGAGCTCTTTAAACCGAAGCCTTGCGATCGATCTTTCATGCTCTACTAAACGACCCTTCTGATAGAAATTTTTGCCATAATAAGTGGAACAGTATTGCGATACGCTGTTTAAGATTATATTTAGTTACAAGGATAATTATGAAACTCTATACAGACCGTCATCAAAGCCTTTGTGTAAATCGCAATTGGTTTGGTGATCAGAAAGAAAATATGAATGGCTTAGTTTACAGAAATCTTCAAAGCTATTTTTCATATCGTTATTGTTCACGTTCATAAATTGAGTTTTAATTTTAAAAAGGATTTCTTGTGCAGTTGTTTCATGCTCACTAATATCATTAACGAGATTTGTTCAAAAAAAAAAAGAAGCATTTTCAAGGTCCCTCCTATTGATTATTTTGTCTCGTTACCCTCTTTACCCTCGATTCATACAAATAATTACATAGATATAATAAAACATATTTATTTAAGTCTTAGAGTATTGGTTTTTAAGTCTTAAAAACCAACTTTTACAACGAGAGCGCAAAAGCGTCCTGAACATCTCATTCTAAGTTGTATCCTTTATTGTAAATTCCAAAAAAAAAAACAGTTTACCTATCACATTATTTTATTTAGACACTGAGATGAACTTTGGAACTTATTATTAATTTTGCTTTACTTTATAGAAATACCAATATATAGTTTTTTTTAGTCACGCAAACTAAATTGAAAAGGTAGATGTGTATTTAACACAAGATATATAAATAATGAAGCAATCATATAAATTAAATAAATAACAATAATTACAATACGTACGTACATACATTTCATGAAATTTCAAAAAAAAAAAAAAAATAGCAAAAGCGTATGTAAATTTAATTGGCTAATTTACGAAATAACGTTTTAGAAATTATTAGGTCATTAAAATACTTTAGATGTTATGCTTATGTTTCAAATCCTTTTTGATGCCGTTTAATACGGGCGTAAGGGCCCACTGCCGGATCCATAATGAAATCGTATAGTACTCGTGTCCAACTGCTGTGTTGTGGCATTGATTCGTAAAATTCGGGTGCAATTTTTTTCACTTCCGGTAGCCGTGAGCCCGGTATAGCCGGAAAATCGTGATGTTCATTATGATAGCCCACATTAAATGTTATCCAGTTGAGAGGCCCGTAGTAGGAATAGGTCTCGAAGCCTTTAGCAAACATATAATGCTCTGATATAAAGTGACCGGCAACGGGATGTAGACCCATAGCCAAAATGGAACCTAATACCAAGTATATCATGGCTTTCCAGCCAATGAAGGAGACAATCAAAATGTTAAAAATCAGCTGTATAATCACATTTATTATTTCTAGGCGTGTCGGAGGCTTCGGATTGATGATTAAAGGGCGAAAAATATAAAATATCGGCTGCAATATAACCCACACAAATTTACCAAAAGTAGAATTAAATAATTTTGCTTCCAATAAAGTCGGTATGTCCGTATCCACGACTTCGTCTCCTTGATATCTGAAAAAAAAACAACGACGCAAGATGGTGAGTGGGTTTAAATCGCATATGAAAGAAGATTATAATACTAAATTAGAAACGTTTCCTAGTAAACCTAAATAATGTAAAGATTTTAACAAATCTCAACGCGCATATATTCAATTTGAATTATACACAATCTCTAATCGTGAGTTTAATGTATGCGGCGATATAACTCTAATCGTGGTTAAAAGACTTCGTAAATATGTAAACTTCTTACTCTTATACTAAAAAAATTTCACAATTAGATAGTGAGATAAGTAATTCATAAAATGATTACTCACCTGTGATGTTCTAAATGGTATTTTCTAAAAGATATTGACATTGGTAAACCAATTGGCAAATTGCAAATAAAACCCAAAATCCTATTCAGCATCGGTCGACTGTGTCCAAAGGCTAAGTTATGTGAAATTTCGTGCACGGCCAGCATAAGGGAATGATTTAATATGCCACCAAAGCAATACGCAGCAACGATTAACATTTGCCAAGAGAAATCTTTTACAACGAATAAAGCTAATATTTGAGTAAGCACCATTGATCCTGCTATCCATTTAAATTTTGGATCATAGCCAAATAGTTTTTTAATTTGCGGATATTTTTCCAAGATGATTTTACGGCGTGAAGCATGCGGCTCTTCAGTGCCAACCCACTCAAAATCATTCCTTGATACTTTCTGTCCCATCCCACCAGGTCCGTTTACTGTTTGCAAATATGATTCCGGTTTTATTGATAAGAATAATAAAAAAATTTTTATTTCACAAATACCGGCGTTGACAACAACCGTACTTTTCTTTCATTTTTATATTATTCATTGACAATCAAATCATTCTAAAACCAAATGTTGCCAACTAGGAAAAATAACAGTGAATAATTTACTACAATTGTTCTATATTTACTATATTTGTCCATACTTCTGGCGTTTAATTTGAAAGTAAATTCAATAAAACTTTTTCCATCGATCTGTAACTGACAGATGTTATGTGACTCATAAAGGAAGAAACGAGGAAAAGAGCAAAATTCGTGTGAAATAGAAAACTATTGCCTGCAGTTTTTTGATTGCGGTTAGTTTGCGAAATAAGCGACGAAGCATTTTTTGCTTTTATTTGCTTTGCCAGCAAGTAATCCCTCTTTCCAAATAGGTTAGGTTTGCTCAGGCAAATGTTGGAAAGAACTTGGTTAGAATATAGTTAAAAGCGGAATTGAATGGAAAGAAGTTTTCGATGACGTAATGAATAAAATTATGTTTATTCATTGGTAATAATTAGAACAAGGTTCTACTTACTTGTAATGAACTAACGACTACATTTTCAAGTAGTCTGATA
Source organism: Glossina austeni (assembly GCA_000688735.1). NCBI lineage: Eukaryota > Metazoa > Arthropoda > Insecta > Diptera > Glossinidae > Glossina > Glossina austeni. Next base: position 357,428 of record KK502634.1, read on the forward strand.
ATTGCAATCATCCGCAAACTGACTGCTACGTACCTCAGTTACCTGATTTGGATAAATTCGAATCAAGTAAGCTTTTTAAGTAATGTTTGCCACATCTTAGAAGGAATAAAACTAATTATTTAGTATATATTTTATATATATAAGCATATACACATACATATCAAGCTCCAAAGCGAGCCCGAATTCGTGAACGAAATTACAGCTTCAACCTATTGAGCCTTTTGCATGGAAATAAAAATATTGCTTTCAAGCCAGTAGCCCATGCAAAAATGATTACTAACTTTGCCGCCCAATTAGAACCGAAAATCCAAGAGAAAAAATGTCTTCTAGGAAAAAAAAAAACTTGCCATCAAGTAAAAGTGATTTTGAATGGGCTGCACAATATTCATTACAACAGACTTTCACATATCATCAAAAACTCGAGAAACTCTTCCATGAAATGAAAAAGTGAAAAATCACATAAAGGCGGGATAAATAAATCCGACTACCAGAAGCAGAAAAATATATATATATATTTTTTTTGGGGTTGTTGAGTAAAGTTGGACTAAGCCAATAAAATTCTGGCTTATATGTCCGAAGTGCAATACTTTACAGAAAAATATATTTAGAAGCTAATAATACTGGAAATGATTGAGTTTTGGGCTACTAAGTTCATCCATGACTTCGTACAGAGAATATAAAGAAACATACAAAATAGTGGAATCGTAACCCTTAATCCTAACATTTATTCGTAATTCAGCTTTCATTAGAATTGTATTTAAAACTTTCATGTCTTCAAACGTAACTTTTCTTTTGTGGTTTTTTATGGAAAAATTTAATTAGAACATTATTAATAGCATCTATCTAAAAATAATAGGTCGGCTTGCAATTCTTTGCGAATAGTTCCTACTTGCGTCAGAACATTAGGTGACGTCGATGATACGGAAGTTTTCTGAACGGCAGGTATCTGAAATGAAAATCAGTGAGACTGTGGTAGCAGAAAACTTAGGCTGGTTGACGTTGATACCTCCCATCGTTTATTTAGATTTTCCAATTGCGTTGAATTATTTTTCTGGAAGAGATCCCCCGCCTCATTGCGCGTCATTTTTGGCATTTCTCTTAATAACGGAATGGATAAATTTTGTTCACTCTTCAGAACAACGTCTCGGCCGTTTCGCCTTCCATCCGGAGTAGTCTGCGTTCCACGAGATTTTAGCGCAAGATCACCGTAGTTGTTTACGTAACGTGTCAACCTTTTGTCAACATCTCGACGCAAAACGTCAATGTTTAAATTAACATCATTTGAATTTCGACTGTCGACGTCGACGTTCGATTTTTTAGTTAAAGGAAGGACAGGATTGTAATTGTCGTGAAAAATAGAATTCTTTTTTATATTTGTAGAATATGAAGGACGTTTTTCTCCCATATTCAGGTTATTTTTCATATTATTTGGCGAAGTCAAAATGTGACACTCATTTTCATTATCGTTCTCATTTTCTTCAAAACAAAGTATGGATGCCTCAGATGGCTTAACTGCATCTCTTATTTTAGTCTAAAAAGAAGTAAATATGACTTTCAGAAAACTGGCATTCGTCTTAACTGAGTACCTGAATACCTTTTCTTCTTCAGATTCATTAATATGGGTTTGCTCTGTATCCTTTCCGCATGCCACTTCCTCCAAACAGAACGAACACAGTGTACGCCTGCAGTTCATGCAAATATTTCTTTGACTACGACAAGCACGACAAACATCGCTTTTGTTTAAACAACTTGGACAAAATGCATAAAAGCGATCACATTTTTCGCATATTAATGAATAGCTTAGTCTAGCATACTTTTGATCCGTGCCTTCTCTTGAATGATATTGCATTTGTTTATTACTTGCTCCTTTCTCATCAGGAACTGTCGCGGATATTGTGTTTAAATGCAGAGATAAATTCTTTTGACATCGTAGACAGTAGTTCTCATAGGTTTTTAATGGCCCTTCACATAATGGGCATATTTTTTCCACTAAATGGGAGCATTCCTGCTCAATTTTCTTTGTCCCGGGGTGGGTAATTTCAAATTCGACGTTAATCGATTCTGAGGGCGATAGCTTATTATAGCGATATTGGTGATGAGCGGAATTACTAAAGTATTGATAAACTCTGTTTTTGTTGGCTGACGCAAAATTCTCTTTATTGGCTTCATTGCGACAATTAATTAAATCTTCAGGCTTTTGAAGCAAATCTGAATCTTTCTCTATATTTGTTAATATATATTGTCTTTTAAGGCGATTTTGTTCTGCTTCGTAGCGTACCTTAAAACAGAGAAAACTGATAATCAGTATTATTATTCAATAAATTATTTCTTTCACCTTTTCAGCACGAATTTGTTCTTTTTCTAGCTGCTCTTCCAATTTCATAGTGTTTATTTGTTCTTGCAATCGTCTATCGAATTTAATTTTTTTTTTTAAATTCTTGAAGGCTTCCTTTTAATAAGAGTAAAACATATTTACCTTGTTAAAGCTTCTTCTTGCTGCTGCTCTTTCTCTTTCAACAACTGGATATTACGTCGTTTTTCCTCAATTTGATGTAATAATTCGAGCTGATATTCCTTCTTCCGCGCTGACACTAGCTAATAAATTAATTAAAATGAATTGTTTTCTATTTGTATTCGTACACTGCATGCTTAGTTTACCTCAGTCTGCTGGTGACGATTACGTACACTAGTAACATTTGCTAAATCCGTATGACGTAAATCCTGCAAAAGCTTGTAACGTGTTGATCCCGGACGTATTGGATTACTTGCGATATCATTTTGATTTATTAGATCCAGTTCACTCTTGCCAGCTCCTTGCAAGCCAGCGCCATTTGAAGAACAAGCGGAATCGATTGAGCGATCGTAATATATATTTAAGTCCGAATCTGAATTGGGAATTTTTTTCGATCTTAATTTTAACTTAGCTCCGGTACGCGACTCAGCATTTAATATCTAATTAAAATTGTCTCTACTCTAATTTTAAAAGTAAAATATATATGAGATAAATAATTTACCTGGTATTTCTTTAATTTTTCATGATTTTCATTTTGTTGTTGTTGCAAGTAATTCTGACGCTTCTGATATTCGTTATTGAAACCAGGAAAATATGAGAAAAATGTATCTGATACCCATTGGTCCATGTCATCCTGTTCGATAGCAGACCAGCAATAGCAATATAATAGAAACAAAAGAGAAAATAAAAAACGTTTATAGATTTTTCACAACCGATAATAGCTTCAAAGATGCAGCAAAAACTTAACAACAATTAGAAAGCTATGATACATTTTTCGGAAAATTAACTAAGTAAGGACACATTTAATCCGCAGACGGTGTAGAAATTCTTTGCTCGTTACTTCATAATAAGTAAATAATGAATCGTGCGTGTTAGTAACATCAATAAAAGAGTTATTGCATATGTTGATTTAAACACTCTTTGCTTGAAATTCACAAAAAAATTGTTAAAATGGGTCAAGGACAATTACAAGAAGATGGTCGATAAGCGACGGCATAGTAAGAAATATGCCTACGCCTAAGAAATCCTCATTTTACTCGAATGCACACGTCATTGGAAGCACTGAATGATCCACAAGAAACATATGTGTGTCCAATTAATGTCGACTACTTTACAATTAATTGCTTTGGAATCAATTGAGTAAAATATTTTATTACTTCATTGGATTTTTTTTCCTTTTATAGAACAAGTATTCTTTCCTTGAGACTGTTTCAAAATAACTAAACTAAACTAACCTTTGGAAAGAATAAAATTTTTATAAATATTTGCGGTTCAATTATTTTTTTCATAATATGAAAATTTTTGATTTGACTATTAATGTACACTACTATACAATCAAGCGGGAACACCTTATTTAGAGAGCTTATTAGCCCGCACCTATAAATTTCTGTAGTGCAAGTAAATAAAAAATTCTGTGATTATTAACAAAGTGTATTATGGATGTTTTCATAAACGTACGTGTACATCGGAAACGACTGGAAGATTTGTTTAAAAAAACCAAACTATGTTCGACTGTTGCATTCACTACCTCTTTGTCTTAAAAAAAAAAGAACCAAAAATAAAGAAAAAACGAAATTTCGATATGCTGTAATATTGAGCGGGCGAGGCCAGCATGTTCCATTTCTATGCGTGCCTAAACTAATTTTTTTGCTTTTCAAAAGAAAAGGGCTCGACTTTACTCGAGCCGCTTGGCCGTTTTCAATGTCAGCCCTTGTGCAAGAACTACGAACGTCTTGGGCAAATTTGTATTTGATATCTCAATTTTTATACCCGTCATAATGTTTACATGTTCCGAATCTTCCAAAAAGTATTGTGGCATACATAACGTATAGAAACCCATCAATAGAGCGTCAACATGGTTTTTTTTATATCGACCTACAGATGAAGTCTTGCAAAAGGATAAAACAATCCATAGCCCTTTCGTTGGAGCTTTGTACATCCTTTTCGCGTACCATTACTTTTAAAAAGTCAAGTGATCTTTTTCGCCCACATATTCAAAAATACAAACCGCGTTTGCAGCCTGACTTCAAGTTATACACTTCACCATATTCCACTATATTCACTGCTAGCAGACATTTCTTCATAAGGTTGCTTTGAAAATTGAATCTCCGTCACAATATGCTACGAGAGATGCTTGCCGATAGGAAGGAATATTCTAATCCTGAGATTCGAAAGAGGTCTTATTTATATATCTAAAAATTCAAAACTTAGACTTACATATACTAGAATGCATATATTTCCCTTTTAAATAAAATTTCCCGCATATATTTAAAATTATTGCTCCAACCATGGTGCTGCGATAAATTGGTAATGAATTAGGAAGATGTTTGTGCGAATCTGCGATAAGTTTAATCGTTATGTTCAAATCGAAAGTTTTAAATTAGTCTCATTTGGTGCTTTTAGATTGACATTAGCAGCTGTCTAGCAAGGTTCATACATTAAGAAAATAACTTAAAAATTAAAAATGATTATGCGGTTTATATTAATTTAAAAGTATATTTGAAGATGTATAAGCCCCAGTTATTTTTTTACAATACCCAAATGCGCCAAAACTGTTAGATGGATATAGTGGACTTCCTAAAGCAGAAAGAGCTAACTTAAAGGCTTTTTATGTTGTATGCTTTTTATCTTTCCCTGCAGAAATATGAATCTATTTCTAGTGAGAGGGTAGTAGGATTTTTAAAACACAAATCTATTTAATGGAAGAATTAACATATTAATCTTTATATATATTACCTGATATTTCCGACGTACGGTGGATTTTGCTATCTTAGAGTCTTTTTCGTTTTGCGCCTTCAAATTAAAATTCTTCAAGTTGAAGGATTGATTTTTAAATTGAAGATCATCGACGGATTGTTTGAAGGCGTCTCCTGAAATTGCTTCATTTTGAGTACTTTGTACGTCAATCGAACTTGCATGCTCCTCTGTATCATTAAAAGTATTTTCCGTCTTGGCCGCCGATGCGTCTGTCTCGTAACCATCTCCTTGGCTTGTGGCCTGTTTTATTCGAGCATATTCTTCCTTCAATTTTTTTCTCTCTAGAGCCAAAATTGTTTCTAAACTCATTTTTATTGTTTCACATTAAAAACTTTTTCCTTCAAAGTCAATTTGTATACAATTATATACAAATCTTGGAAACTATTATTACTAATATTTTAATTATTTACACTTTTGTTAGGCTTAAGAAAACTACAATGAATTTAAATAAAATGTAAAATTTCGATACTCTATAATATTCGGCCGCTGTTTGTGACGGCCGCTTTCGACTATTTGGGTTTGAAATTTAAATTGTCCTTGATAACAATTTTTAAGATTTTCCAATTCACTTAGTACGCTGTGCTCTCTACTTAATTAACTTAGTGTTTTATAGTTTTCTAATTGATAAACAACAGCTGTTTGAAATTTGATAAATATCTGCTTGGTGTTGCCATATAAATTTTGTTTTAGTTTAACAGAAAATCAAAAATTTTTAACAGAAAACCAGTAACTTTTAACAGAAATCGAACCCTACAAAGCAAGCAAGCTCCTCAATGCATTCTGGGCAGCAGACAATGATAACGGACCTTCATCTGCAGCAAATTCACATAACGTAAACGTTCCGTGGATCGAGGCCAATACAATTGATTGCAACGCGAAATGAGGTGTGAATGTGTTAGAGTAATAGGCCAACTCAATCCAACACCTTCTGGTCCAATAGATTGCACGGTTTCCCACATCACCATTGCGATTTTTACTGTGATAGGCATGTTGCCAATTGTTTTAAATGACCGGCACCCCTGTAGGTCCACACCATTGTTAAACTTAACTTAAAACTATAATAATATTTACAATTACAAATATATATAAATATATATAATAACAATATATAATAACGTAATAAAAATACTATGTTATCTATTATATATCTATTGTGTAAAAGATACATTAATATAGTATACACATGCATACATAAATATAATATATAATATATATATATATATAAGTATGTGTAATATAATTTAATATAAACATACAATAAAAATATGTGCAATACAGACATACATAAGATAAACATATAAATGCATAAATATATGGACAGTGCGCTGCTTGGAGGTGGGTTGAGCGATGGGTTGGGCTTTGTGCTTCTTTTGTATTCTAAAATAAAATAAAAATAAATAAATATATAATAATTATATAAATATATTTATGTATACATACTTTTGCTTGGTGATGGGCTGCTTGTAAAATGGCTGGATACATGGTTGGTAATGATATTCTGGTATAAAAATTTCAATCATTGTATGCTAAATTGTAAATTTACGCTACTGTCAGTTGTTTCTGTTTTTGTTCTCTGTACTAGTATAAAAATGTTAAGATGTTAAAAATGGTCCTAGTATGTTAAAGCCGGTTGTCAATTTTAAGAAAACTGATTGCGATTCTCAACATATGGTATTTTTCACATCCACTGAAATATGTAAGATATTCACATAAGAGCTATAAATCATGTTCAATCATGTTCAGTATTTGAGATGGCACGAAATGAAATTTAAATGAATTTTTTTTAAACTATTATTCGTGTCCTGGCTTACAAGAAAACCTGTATGCATCACAGTTTTCTTAAAATTGTAACGAACAACGTCGACCCATATCAGAATACGCTTTACTAGAGGCCAAGTCGGATTCGGAATAGTACATTGTTTTTTCGTTGCACTTTAGAAGTCAGCTTTGAAACTTGGCTATAATAGAGGATATGAGGACTTGATGAGTTATCATTTTTAATAAATCCTATTTACTCTTCGCCTCCTGCAATTGTCAAGTCAAGTCCAATATTGCGTGGTGGCAAGTGGTGGCAAGAATTCAAATTTAAGTTATTCTTCAAACGTAGCATAGAGTACTTTAAACAATAATATATTAGTAACCGCAGCTTTCTTTTACTTTTATAAAACAATCGAAAATAAATAAAAATGAAATATTTGATTAAACGATGAAATTCTCGTTTTTTACGCTATGAGTAATTATCAAAAATGGAAAAAGGTAAACAATATACAAATAAAGATGCAAGTGAAATAAATTGAGATAATCATTTATTATTTCCATCAATTAATAATTTTCATTTAACAGAATGGTCGGAAATATTTATCTCACTTTAACAGAATGATGGGAAATGGTGGGATAAATTTATTGAAAACAACTCTGTTTTCTCCGTTCTCAACAAAAGGGAATTTTTTTTTATAATCGATGTAAAGGAAAAAACCAGCTAACGGCTTTTAGCGAACTTATAAAAAATCACAGCCATTTTACAAGTGCGCAAAGAAGTTGTACAAAGCGAATAATTGCGTAAAAAAANGGCTGCTTGTAAAATGGCTGGATACATGGTTGGTAATGATATTCTGGTATAAAAATTTCAATCATTGTATGCTAAATTGTAAATTTACGCTACTGTCAGTTGTTTCTGTTTTTGTTCTCTGTACTAGTATAAAAATGTTAAGATGTTAAAAATGGTCCTAGTATGTTAAAGCCGGTTGTCAATTTTAAGAAAACTGATTGCGATTCTCAACATATGGTATTTTTCACATCCACTGAAATATGTAAGATATTCACATAAGAGCTATAAATCATGTTCAATCATGTTCAGTATTTGAGATGGCACGAAATGAAATTTAAATGAATTTTTTTTAAACTATTATTCGTGTCCTGGCTTACAAGAAAACCTGTATGCATCACAGTTTTCTTAAAATTGTAACGAACAACGTCGACCCATATCAGAATACGCTTTACTAGAGGCCAAGTCGGATTCGGAATAGTACATTGTTTTTTCGTTGCACTTTAGAAGTCAGCTTTGAAACTTGGCTATAATAGAGGATATGAGGACTTGATGAGTTATCATTTTTAATAAATCCTATTTACTCTTCGCCTCCTGCAATTGTCAAGTCAAGTCCAATATTGCGTGGTGGCAAGTGGTGGCAAGAATTCAAATTTAAGTTATTCTTCAAACGTAGCATAGAGTACTTTAAACAATAATATATTAGTAACCGCAGCTTTCTTTTACTTTTATAAAACAATCGAAAATAAATAAAAATGAAATATTTGATTAAACGATGAAATTCTCGTTTTTTACGCTATGAGTAATTATCAAAAATGGAAAAAGGTAAACAATATACAAATAAAGATGCAAGTGAAATAAATTGAGATAATCATTTATTATTTCCATCAATTAATCATTTTCATTTAACAGAATGGTCGGAAATATTTATCTCACTTTAACAGAATGATGGGAAATGGTGGGATAAATTTATTGAAAACAACTCTGTTTTCTCCGTTCTCAACAAAAGGGAATTTTTTTTTATAATCGATGTAAAGGAAAAAACCAGCTAACGGCTTTTAGCGAACTTATAAAAAATCACAGCCATTTTACAAGTGCGCAAAGAAGTTGTACAAAGCGAATAATTGCGTAAAAAAATTAAAAAGATTAAAAATAAGAAGAATAAGTTTGTGAAATATTTACATAAAATTGAAATAAGAAAAAACCCAAAGAATTATAAAAAACAGTTAATGTATTAAAATACGTTAAAAGAAAATTGTTTATTAAAATATATAGCATTTAATAAGTTATATGCGATTTGATAATATAAGTTTAATAAGTTAAGTTAAGAAAAGAGTAACTTTAAGGAAAATAAGAGCATAATGTATTTAGTGTATTAAAATCTTCCTTAATTTTAACAAAGTTAAGTTTTAGTTTTAACAGTTTATTGACGATAACTGCATTTATTTCGTTTATTTACAATTTCCTATATTCCATGTGTTGACAAATAGACCCATCTGAGATCCATATAGTTTCCCTGGGAATCTCGTTGATGTCTTTAGTTGCTAGTAATCTCGAACAATTTCATACCCGTTATATTCATATTGGTGGTACAGTATTAATTATTATTCGCCATTGCTGTTTTAGACTCTTTGTTTTTTTTTTTTGTAGATAATGCATTATGAATGCATTTATGTGTTATATAGAATGGACAACGTGTAATAGATATATCCTGCAAATATATCTTGCACACAATCTGCGTGAAAACTAACGGTCAAATGCCGAAAATGCATGAAAATATATTATACGTACAAATGCGTTAATTGTAAAATAGATATAATTCATTTAATATATTAATTTCATATATGAACATATATATAGCAACCATATATCTAAAGAATTAAAAAAAAGATGTTTAGATGAAACTTAAAAGACAAATGATTCTACTTCTTTGTTCTTGACTGCATTATTATTAAGTACTTATGTGAGGCCTTACACACCATTAAGCGATCCGAAATATTTATGGGCGTGAAGGAAAAACGAAAAAAAAAACGCTTATTGCGCTGCGATCTTAGAATTTGGGAAAACAACTAACCGACTATGCAAAATGTGCAAAGATTAAACACGGTTCTCACTTTAGTAAAAGCTTTTTGAAGGTCTACGGATTTACTTGCCTCGTTAACAGATGATAAAAATTTTCTTGGCAAAGATATTATTATTTTTATTATTTCTTCAGTCAGACAAGTAAATTCAAAGAATAACGTCTTAAAGCACTAGCCCTAACTCCACCTCACTTGAGATTTGAAATCAAAGACAAAGATAAAAAAAGATAATAATTTTGAAATTTATTTGATTATTCTGATTATTATTCAAGTCTTACTATTTCTATATTTTTAGTTTATATATGAAAGAGTTTGCTCGTTTCCCGTTTATATTGGCGAAAGAGTTCAGGGCATGCTCTATATGGTTGGTCATTCGACGAAAGTTGTACAGGGAAGTAATGTATTGGTGTTGGAGTTATTGCAATTGGTTTTTGATCTGTCAAATACATTTGAGACTTTCCAAGGTCGGTATATTTAGTTAGTTCTTCTTTCTTTACTTGGGCGATTGGCCAGAAATCTTTCAATGGCATTCCATGTAATGAAGTCGCTTCATTTGATGTTGGTTTCATAACAGCGTACATCACTGATAGCGTTGGCGCACGATTATTTAGTAGAAGAGGATTTTTTGGAACTACGCATTTAGGTGATTGGAGCATAAAATATGTATTAGTTTGCATTTGATTATTTCCCTTCGATGTTTTTATATAGGAATGGTCTTGCTCACGTGAAACACAAGGCATAACGTATATAACCGGCTGATATAATATTTGCGGACGCTTCGGTTTGCTGCTTTCATCAATCACAGGCACAATCGAAGTGCTTTCAATATTTGAAAATTCTGTGGACGATTTTTGACTTGAATTTTTTACTGGCTCATTTTCGTATAGTTGCGATGCAAGCGATTCCTCATTATCTTTTCTATGATTACACGCTAAACTTGATCCTTGCTCATATTCTTGAATATTGTTTTTACAGTTGTTCTCACATGAAAATGAATGGAATGGTTTCCAAGGTTGCATTAGAGGAAAGAGCGCAGGCGGAGGCTTATAAACACAATTACTGCAGCAACTGTTACATTGCCTTTCATCGAAAGGACCCTTTAAGAGATTCCACCAAAAAGAACGTCTTGGTCGGAGAAATTCCTCGTTAGAACTACGGGATTCGATCTCATCATTCTCCTCCGTAACTGGCCCATTAAAATCAACAACGTTTGTATTTATAGCCTTTGTAGCTCGCGCAGCCCGAATTATCAAAAGTATACAGATAATGATACTCCTAAAAAGCAATATTTTCATTCTCTCTTTTCTCTAATTTCAACTTACACCCAAAATCTCAGCCAACAGATTTGAACGACTTCGTAACACTAACATAAAAAATTATAAATCCAAATCAAAAATTCTGGCTTAACGAACATTTTTGCCCATTAAGCGAAAAATGCTTGAAAACAGTTGTAGTAAAAAAAAAAAAAAAAAAAAGTAATAAAGTAGGTTAAGGGAAATGTTGGTTTAGTACCAAGACGATTTAATCTTTAGGTGATGTAAAAATTTCATAAGAAAATATTCAAAAAATAGTCAACCTAATAAATAAAATCGTAACACGATGAAGCGCTTGTCAGGTATTTGGAGGAGAAAATCAAATCGAAGCTTCAAACTTGCATTTAAAATTTGGGTTTAATTTTTAACACACATTTGATTTCTATGTGTAACCGCCAAAAGATAATTTCTTAAAAATAAAAATTATCGGTCTTTAGAAAGGCAAAAATTGTTGAAAAAGGCTTAATGAAGAACCGATGCACCTCTGAATACCCGTAACTTAAAATACTGCAAGAAGAGAGAATTCGTGGTTCAATCAATTGGACAATTGGACATAGACCTAACTATGTGAACTTTTCAAACATTCGTTGCCTTCTTTCGGGATTATGTTCAATACAAACGATTTATTAAGACTATTATAATATACTCAAGGTTTCCCATTAAGCAGCTAAAAAAAATTATATATGAATACATGTTAGACATATAAGCCACAGCACATGAGCAGTGAACGTGAACTAATTTACGATCTGATTCGGATAAAGCAGTTAAGGCTAATATAATTCGCATAAGGGCCTCCAAATTCTATATACATTTTGCGAAAGCCAGAATAAATAATAATTATTAATATTATATGGAAAATGGAAAGCCTCGGAGAGAAAAAGCATAATTTAGAAAATCGGAAAATCTAAAAATTTAACTCAAATATCTCTCAATATTTCTACGCATCTACATTCAAACTTTAGAAGAAAAAAAAAAAAAAAAAAAAAAAAAAATGAAATCCGTGATTATCGCTACTCTCTAAATGTATGCATGCATGTTCTTTCTTCTTATATAATACTCATAAAAATTTACATAAAATGCACAACTAAGAAATCGTAATGATCCAGTAAAATAAGGCGAGTTAAGATTTAATTTTGATGATGGAAATGTACTTTAGTTATATATCGTAATGATTTTTTTTTTTAAATTTACTCTTATTTAAGCAATTAAAGCGCGAGTTTTTCTATTTGCGCTTGTGTTTACTCGATCGCATGCCATTTACCATACCAGCGTGAACTTTTGCTGCATGTAACATAGTTTTGAAAGTTCTTTCTACAACATCTGGTGTTGTTGTCAAAATAGTCTCCTCCTCCTTCTCCTCGCTAACGATTTTATCCACCTTAGTGGACACTTGGGATAATTCTTTCTCATTAACTTCAGTGGAACTATGTACATCGCTTTTCACATTCACATTCACGCCATCGAATAATGGAAAAGGTACAAAATGAATATTGATTTCGCAGATTTCCATTTTGCAAAAAGTTCCACCAGAGTAGTCAAAGCAGAAACTGGGCACGGTTACGAAATATCTTTGCTTGTTACAATCGCAATAATCAGCGGTATTAACCTTTGCTCTATAAGGATTTGCAAGTACGTTAATGTTTCGGTTTCGGTTATTCTGCCACTGCATCTTTTTCGACTTTAATGACTGGAAAAATTTTAATTTATTCATTATGTTTTCGTTTTCTTAACTACTTCTTAAACGAAAAGCTTACCTTTCCCAAAAAAGCAAAAGGTTTTCTTAAAATGGAACTTTCTAATTCATCTAAGGACGATTTTGCTTTCACACGTTTTGCTATGTTATGCTGAAAGCCTTCTTCGCGCATAGGGTGTAAATGTAAAATCTCATCTTTTGAAAAGTCCCAACTGTGTTCTCCCAAAACTTCGTTTTTTATTAGTGAACGGTACCGCTCCTTGTTGTTATACTCGTCATGGTGATTAAAAAACCGTTTTGCCTCATATTTTTGAGGATTTCTTACATTAGGAGCTTGAAGAAAGTCATCTGAATATTTGTTCAAAGGATGCACTTTTTGGAATGAATGCTTGTATAGGCGAGGTGAACGCAAACTTTCTGAAATAGGTTGAATTATTTGATAAACAGGAATTCCTTCATACATATGCTGGTAATCATTTTGGATTCTATCACTTTTCCTTCGTAGTACTAAAGGCGTATATGCGCGTTTCCCACTATCGTAGTCAGCACGTATTGCCGCAACTAAAAACGATGTCAAGCACATTGAAATAAAATTTAATATAAATCCGTTTTTCATTTCGCATATGCTGTCCATGCTGTAGCCATGTTATTCTAAAATGTAAAGTAGTCGATTTTCTTTAAACATTGTGGTGGTGGAGAAATAGCAATAAAAACACTTACACATAATTATGCATTTCAACAAATTAATAGCATAGACTTACTCAACTGCTTGACTGAATTGATGAGTCGGCAGTAATTTTGTGAAGAAAGCATTTGTTAAAAAGGTTTACAAACAACGGCGCGGATCGGGACGCGTTTTATGTTACATTGTGAATTTAATAATAAGGTAAGTATTGCTAATAAAAGCGATTAGCTACACTTCGGTCGCAATATTAGGCAAAATGACTGCAACGAGATCTCAAAATATTAAACAAATAGAAAATATAAGTAAAGAAAAAAAAAAAAAAAAAAGAGAATAATAATGCGCATTAAAAAGGCTACGGTGTATTTGTTATAGTTATGAAATGTTTATTTTTAATTTATTTAGGTATACTGATATTATGCGATTAAATTGTTTTCTCTCCTTGTATCAAAAGAATAGTTTAATTCATTATCTTATTTAGGTAATAAAATACTTTTCCTTTTTTTTTTTTTTAAAATACATATATGTATATACATATGTATTAGCATGAAAATGTATGTGTAAGCTTCCTTGGTGCAAAAATAAATACATAGAATTCTATAAAAAGCATGATGTTTTACACTACGAACGTTACATACAGAATGCGTTGTATATGTTAATTTATTTATTTATATGTTATGTTTATTATAGTACGAGATATTGCGGGGAAATGTGTTTATAAATTAAATTTGGGCATGAGAATTTCTTAGCATTAATTATATTTAAACATAAATCAATATGTATAAACTCAATGCTTCCAAATTACAACAAAAAAAAAAAAAAAAAAAATCACTTTTTAAATAAATGCAAGATTGACGTAAACAGAAAAATAGGAAAACGAAAAATTTTTATTAATAATAAAAAAGGTAGCACACCTTTTCATCCTAAAGCACATATACATATATTGATGGTATGCACTTAATGAAATATGCGATATACACAGATTGCTTATTTCGTGGCAGAAGCTCCACAACATTTCATTTCACATATGGCGATGATTTTTAAGATGATAGTTAGTTACTACTACTAGTCGCATACCGTGCGTTTGTGCGAGCGGATACATCAAATTATGAGGATTATGGTCCATGATGCAGGAGTGTGACAAAATTTTTTTTTGATTTCTTCATACATATTGAGATACAGTCTGTCTATAATTAATATACATTTCATGTAAAAAAGAGCGCTTAAATGCAACCTGTGTAGGTCGGAGAGTTCTTAATTGTTTGAAAGAAATATTCTTTTTTTCACTTTAAATGTGTGTTTTTATTTCTTTTATATGAAAATTTTCCAAAATGTTTTTAAATTTTTTGACCTTTTTGTAGTTGTATATTTATTATTATTATTATTTTTGTTTTTGTTTTGTTTTTTCTTTTTTTATTATTATTATTAATATTATAATTACTTTTATGTATAATATGAATTTTTTTTTTTTTTTTTTAATATCTAGTACCCGCAAGTAATTAGATAATCTCCGAGTTTTTCTACAACAGAAGCGGCCTGTTGGGGCTGAACGGGATCTTCATAAATGGACACAATTACGGCTATAAGAGATAAGAAATACAAAATTAGAAGCATGTCTTTCAAAAAAAAAAAAAATAGTAATAAATAAATAAATAAATAATTAAAGGAAAAATAAACGGATGGACGTACAGCTCAATTAAAATTCGATTTTAAGCCGAGAACTATGGAAGATTCAATAGGTCTGATTTTTCAAATCAAACATATTCATTCATAGCTACCACGGGAAAATGAGAACATAGTCTCCGCTATTGCGAGCATCTGAACCTTTGAGACCTACAAAAGTAGGTCTCATAAATTAAAGCAGAAAACCATAATTAGCATTCGCCCACATACCGGTCATATTTAGAGATAATCCGGCATTATCCTCGGTCACAATCAGGTATATAAACCCATTACGAAAAATTCGAAAAAGTAATATTTCGAAGAAACTAATAAGAAATACGTCTAAGTCGGACTACAGCCTTGCAGAATTTTACTTGAAACCATATTTTTAAAGCCAAATTTGTTTGATATTCGCAGCGATAAAACATATATCAAATATTTGAATTTGGACTTGACTATTTTTACGATTCCACCGATCGCCAACAAAGGCACGTAAATTATTTCTAGAAGCCAGCTAGTCATGTATGAACGATATGCTATCGCGCTACATTGCCGGGCAAGCGTTCGTTAAAATTTGTCAGAGATGAGAAAAGAAAAAAACGGGCGAGAAATATCATCTTTAACCGTCATGGCTCCGAGGGAACCGAGGAATTATAAACAACATTGAAAGTCCTTAAATTTTAATTAGAGATAACTTATGCTTCTTAAAATTCAAAAATGTTTTTAGAGTTATTATACGTACCTTGTGTGGTTTTCATGCAATGCACGCCGCTTCGACCAAATTTAGCACGCACAACACGATCTGTACCCGATAAATAAATATATCTCTGACCGGCCAATGTAACACCGTTGCTGGTAAGAAGCTCTTGATTATCAAACCCGGAAATCAATCTTGAAAGTTCTTCTTTCGTAACCTAACAAATTCGAAAGTTTTTAAACAATTTTTTTTAATGTTTAACTTACAATTCTATTTCTATTTATATATCGACAAAATCAACTATGATAAATAAATTGTCCAAATGCTGCAATAACACTGGCGTTGTTTGATTTTATGCATACGTAACTACATAATACTTAGATATGGAAAATCACATTGTGGAAGAGTCGGGTATCCCGGCTTAAATACTTACTTTGGATAATGAAAATTTTGTTCATTAATGAAAAACACGACTACAGACCCCTCCCCCCCTCTAGTCTATATTTCGAAAATCTTGCTCTGTTTACTCCATTCAGAACAAAGTCAAAACGTTAACTAAATGCAAATGGACATTAATTAAGCTCTCTATGATTTTCACAATGGAATACCTGATGCATCTCTTAACTTCAAATTACCAAACTCAGGAGGCACGAAAAAAAATGAAATCTTGTTAGCCTGTTCATAACCCACTGACTAATTTCGTTTCAGCCCACAACTAATTCTGGGGCAAGTTTAATTTGTAAATAGTGCAAACAGGTTTTTAAACAAAAGCTCAACTTAAATATTTTGAAAATCTTACAGCAATCAACCTATGAAAAATTTTTAAAAATTAAATGGTTACACGGGCGTAGTATATAGCACTTTTTTAGTATTAGTTTTGAAACTGCAGACTGAAGACGAGAAATTAATTTTTTTCATTTTTCCTTAGAAACTCGGACGGATTTCATACGTAAAACATACTACAACGCATACAGAAGTTAATGCACTTCTTAGTTCAATCTATAGATCGCGAGCTCTTTTCCTGCATTTAAACTGGTCGCTGAAGGACATTGCATTAGCATATGAATTCGAAATCAGGATTTTGCGTTGTATATAATTTAAAGAAGGCAGCGTGACCGCCGCTATGTAATTTGAATAAAAATACAAGGCATACAAGAATTATTGGACATGTTTGCAGCTGTAGAAGAACTTGTCTCTGCTCATCCAGCCCACATCAATTTTTTAGGATGAGACAATTGACCTGCCAACCCCCTTGGAAAGAACAGCTCAGTCTGCATTATTCTACGATCTAGTAGAATTTCAAGTACAAAGTACAAAGGGAAGGAAACACTAAGAAAAAGTGACTGGTTTTTTTTTTTTTGCTTCAATTCTTAAGTTTATATACGCGATAGTACATTTAGTTGTTTATGGAATTTTTCAATGTCACCTCCTTGAATTAACGACTTTGCAGTCTCTTTCTAATCTCTTCACTAATGACTCTCTCTTTCCATTTTCATTTAATCTCTGGCAGCCATTTTGATAAAACTCAACCAGTTTTGCGAGAAACATAACAAAGTTAGAGTACAAAAACCGACGCATTTCACTCAAATCTGTGCTGCTTAATAAGATTTTATGTGCGAAAAAGACAGAAGGAAGTGTTGATGCAAATGTGAATCGAACTTGGAAAGGAAATACAATGAGGTATATGCCGGTTGCGCTTTTGATTATATATATGATGCATATGTAGATTGCCATATATATATATATATATATATATGTGCATATACAATACATTATATATATATATATATATATACATACAATACGTTATATATATCTATATAAACATATGTATATATATATGTGTGTGTATGTATGTACATATGTTGAACATGCTTATTTTTGGATAAGCAATTCTTTATATTCTCGTTCATACAAAAATTGTGAAAAGGAAATAAAATGAAGTAAAAATTCAAGCCTACGTCACGTAATAAGGAGGGGGACTGGGTGAACCACGTAATCAATCGCTCCAAAAGGAATAAAGAAAATATTCAAATATTTATAACCAAAAATCAACAGACAACTTACTGTCTTATCGGATTACTAAATATGTTAAAAAAAGAAAAAGAAAATTACAAAGCATACGTACGTACATCTGTCTCTACAAACAAATGCTTTTGGATGTTGAGACATTGTAAACCATATGCTGCTTTCGACAACTAATTTCTAATGACCCTAACACTTCGTTTGATATCAGACTATCTTTATGTTTCAGGCTGTTAATAAAATACTCTGTCTTTATGACGAAAAGATAAATTTTGTTAACATATTTTTACCATTTTTACAAAAAGAATTTTTGTGAGTGAAGAAGCAAGTTGACAAAAGAATCTAATTCAGATAAGAAGTGAAAAAAATAAAAATTTTTGAAAAATAACTGGTTCTTCTCTTCTTTACACTATGAATGTGTTTGAAAGCAAATGTACGCAGGTTGTGCGTTCGAGAGATATCGCGATATTGAAAAAGATTATTATAACATATTTACTATGCGCCACATCTTGAGATGCGAAAAAAAAATTGTCACGGCAATATATGTTAGCTCGGGTCTTATTAATGTAATCCAACAGATGAAATTTGTTGCATTCTGTTTTTATCATTGAGAAGCACTACAAAAAAGGAAATCAGAAATTAAGAAGATTTACTTACAAGTTTTTTGCAACCATTGTGCGTTATTAACTATGACTGATAAAAATAGAGATCCTGATAACTCTCACGCAGTCAATGTCACCGGCATAAAAGAGAAGTGACGAATTAAGTGAAAAACTTATTTACACAAGAAATTTATGTGCATTAAAAGCAATGTAGATAAAGAGAAAATGCTGAAAACTGGTAAAAAAAAACAGGCACGGACCGACCGGTCGTTTTTGCTGTTTTTCATTTATACTATGCTAAGTTTCTCGAAATCGAAGTTGCCGTCAAAGTCGTCATTGTAAATTGTTGTTGTTGTTGTTGTTAACATTTGCCAGCAAAGAGAATAAAATACAAAATGAAAACACGATTGAAATATCTGGCGGTGGTGTTTGCACCGTCCGCATAGATTATTAGTCGTGGTGGTGGTGAAAAGGGCGTTTACTCGTTTCTTTGTTTGTTTCTTTCTTTCTTTATATGCCTGACAATATTAAATTTTGATATTCATGTGAATAAATCAGAAATATTATTGATATATATTGTAACATAATTAATTGTCATTGCGGCACACCCTTGAAATCTTTATAAGGAGAAAAAAAATTCTTACCGTCATGTACCATCCGTCTTTCTGAATTCAAACACATATAATTCCGAAAAAAAAAAAAAAAAAATGTATACCTAATATACAGAGAATTTTACTCACCTCAAAGCCTTTTGAAGAAGCCCATATATTACCGTCGTGTCCAGCGATGCAGGCTTTTGTTACGCATTGGGAGGCCATTAATTGGTTATCAACGTAGTCTTGCCAGCTCATTTTTATATTGTTATAGGGCTTTTAACTTAGATATAAAATACGGGACGAGACGAATTTTTTTGCAGTTACTGTGCTGATATATATATATATACAATTGCCGGGACTTGAATTTCAGGAAATGCTTTTTCAAATTATCTATAACGAAACAAATAAATATCTAAAGTATTAAGAACAAATTATGCTTTCAGCTGAATTTTATCAAACACACGTCCGGAAAGATAACTAAACTTTTCACAACGATTTCTCTCTTAGTTATTTTTAAACGCATGAAATTTACAATACATACGTAGACCGAAATTTTGTCCAAAATAGGATTGACAAAAAAAATACTTGAAAATTTCTTTTAATTCATTTATTTTGATATACTGCGCAGTGCGTGCCCCATTTGGCAATGAAATTTTTGATATTTTATTAAATAATTTTTATAAAAATATTTCTCTTCTTCTCTTTTCTGTTGCGGTTTAACAAGTTTAGTTAAAAAAGAATATGTAAAATATTGAAAAAGTACCAAAAATATCCTATCTCTACCGCTAAACAACAGTTTCACTCAACGACACAAAAACGAATGCTTATTTGCAGCGTGTAGTTAACACAGCTCGTACTCTTTGTCTACTCGCAACCGGCTCTCTTTTACACACAAACGCTCACATAAACACACATACACGTGCGCACGTATCCGCACCCTCCCTTGTGTGACTCAACACGACAGACACGGCATGAATCAGAGTTGAATATATGAAACGAATGATTCAGGTACTGGAACAAGGACAATATTTAAACTGTTTCGAGTTTAAATATATCGCCATATTTGAACAGTATCATTCGCATCTGAACTATATTTAACTTTAAGTCGAAAGCGTAAGTATACAATTATTCCTGAATTCAATACCGCCGACAAAAATCTTGCGCATCTCTATATGAATAAAACGTATGCGATGAAAATAAATGTGTATATGTAAAAAGTGTTCCTACACATTCTAATCCATTTAAATTAGCTTACTTTCAATTTCAACGATATTTTTTCTTTTTTTTAAAGAAATGGCACTACACAAAATAATTGTACGTTTTAATTTATAGATATAAAATAGAACAAAAGCTTGCACATTAAAATATATCTTCCAAATATAAAATATATCTTCCACTCAAACGACACTGACTACGAAATGGATAGGATAAGAATTCTTGCAGCTCAAATACACTCTGTTGCGTTGCACCACTTCAGTGTTGCCAGAAATTTTTTTTCAATATGGCAACATGATTGCCTCAAAATGTTCCCTTTTTAACACTGCAATTTCATATGCTGAGCAGTTATCGGCTAACTTGTGTTATAATTATTATTAATTTACCGTGAGAAAGCTATCGGCCACCAGGACATATAGGGTAAGCTGTGTCTAGCTTATCAAAAGGTTTTTAAAAATTTCAATGAAAACGATGTGAGTTTTTCTTTTCCCTATATTTTTTTACAAAGAATATCTTTTCATTACTTTTACCAGTACGGAAAAAATTTCAAAGGCAATCAAGTTCAAAATTTTTTCTTTTATTAAAAAATATATTTTGAAAACGTGACATGGGAGATAGAGATAGAGAGAGATAGATCATATTAATAGATATATAGAAGAAAATAAGCATTTTATTGAAGCAATAAAGAAATATTACGACTATCATTATTTAATTCTTCCTTAGATTTTATCCATTTCATCCTCTGTACAGGTTGGCTCCTTTGTAATTTCCATCACTTTCGTTATTGCTAATGGGGGAAAGAAACTGTCTCTTTCGGATGAAGGTTTTTTGAATGTATAAACATATAGCGCGCCAGTTTTGAAAGTATAAAAATAAAGTAAGAGTGTCTTCTTGAGAGTAAAATGTTACCTTGCTCTGCATTCTTTTAAACATTTTTTTAATTTAAAATAAAATAAAAACATTTTTTAAAATATTTTTATACACGCATTTTACGCAATTTTGATAGAATGTATGAAAGCGATTTTAAAACTACATAAATTACAAAAATCGGTTATTATTAAACCTTGTTTTAAAGAGTCGTCATCACTGAGATTTTCATGAGATATAAATTTATTTCAGAAACTGTGGTAATTATGTAAATTGTTCACACTGGTTGACTTCAATTTCTCACAATAACGGAATATTGACTTTAGAAGAGAATATTAATTTTTGAACAAAATATTAACTGCGATTTCTCACACACTTCAATGGGATCGAAGCGTTGCAATTTATTGAAAGCAACTCTGTGATCTCTTCATTCTCCACACATGTTACTTTTTTTTATAAACCTTGTAAAGGAGAAAACCAGCTAACGGTTTTATGTAGAAACAAAGACATTTTACAAGTGCAGAAAGAAGTTGTAGAAGAAGAAGTTTGTGAACCATTTACACAAAACAAAAAAGTTAAATGAATATAAGGAATTTGAGAATAAAAGTTTATTCAATAAATATAGAAAAGAGGAACTTCAAAAAATATAAGAGCATTGTAAGAAATTGCCAGTAAGTACATTTATTTCGCTCATATACAATTGTATATATTTCATGTATCGACAAGGAGACCCATCTGAAATTCATATACAATGTTTCCCAGGGAATCTCGTTGGTGTCTCCTTAGTTCCTTGTATGAATGCATGAATGGGCGATGTGCAAATATACCGGCAAAATAAAACGGGCAAAGAACACGGCCGCACTGCAACATAGTTTGACGTCACCCATTTTTTCAAAAATAAAAACAATATTTTCTGAATATTACTCATAAGATAATCAAGAACGAATGCTAAAAATTATTCTGTACATTTCTCATAGGAAGATATTTTATGCGTCCAAGAATGCGTTAATTCTAAAAATTCTGAAACCACGACCTGATGGACTAATTTTTTCATAATAATACAGTGACATGGGTGTACATGGAAATACTCGAAAATATTACCGAAGAATGTCCTTGTACTTGTTTCAACTTACTTGTCTACTATCAATATATATATATTTACATACGGTAGGAGCGTCAATTGGATAAAGTTGTTCATTTGATATTCACATGTTGGAATTAGTAGCGTTAGTAGAATCGGTGTCTCTTTACTTCCAAGCTATTGTTACATGTGTTATCTCTTTGAAAATATTGGCATCTAATCTTATGTGTGAATGCGTGAATGAGCGAGGGAATGAATGCATGCGTAAGTGAACGAAGTATTTAATTAGTTAAATAATGAATGAATTATTGAACGAACGTTCATTAGAGATCTGTAACTCTTTTGAAATAAATTAGCAATTTCTGCATTAGCAGTTACTGCGTTATTCATATTGGCGGCATTACAACAACAAGTATGTGTGTCGCCATATTAATTTATATAATAATCGCCATTGCTTTTTTAGACTCCGCTTTTTTTTGTTTTAGGTTAAAGCAAAGTATGAATGCATGTATATGTGATATGGAATGGAGAAGGTGTAATAGATGCTCAAATATATCAATTATTGTTCTTGCACCAGGTTGGTGTGAAATGAAAAGAAATGGAAATTCGCCTAATGAAGACTAACAAAAATGATATCGAACATTACCCAACAACCATTAGAAACAATAAATATTACACGCATGTTCACACACACACATGTTCAATAGCATTTCTACTTAACAAGCTTGAAATCGTCCCGCAGTATAAAAGACAGCCATTCGTCCTGTAGCATATGTTTTAATAAATGTTTTTCAACATTTTCTCTACTTTTGTGTGTTGTTGTCATATGTTGTATATTTATAATGTAAATAAATGTATTGAACTTTGAATATGAGAGCTGAATACGCAGTCGCATATGCATCTTTCCTCTATATGTACATCTGTGTATTTTACTAATGTGCGATTATGAAAATTATGCAAAACTGAAAATTTAAATTATTATTATTGGTTTATTGGTGGAGAACACTTGCGCAAACATAAGCACAAGACATTTATGTACATATATATGCTCATACAAATACTCA
This sequence comes from Glossina austeni, assembly GCA_000688735.1. Classification (NCBI taxonomy): domain Eukaryota; kingdom Metazoa; phylum Arthropoda; class Insecta; order Diptera; family Glossinidae; genus Glossina; species Glossina austeni. Next base: position 380,820 of record KK502634.1, read on the forward strand.
TACACTGTGTAAAGCAACCATGTATGCATTGTGTATACTGTTAAAATTTTATGTTTAAATAAAGTTTTTATATGTTTCAAATAATAGGACCGAATCGAAGAATAGGATATTCTATGACTCATTTGTATACTTTTTATTTAATAACTAATTTAACATATTTGGAGACCAAGGGAAAGAGGTATTAGACAAGTTGTTAATATTTTGATTTAATAATTAAAAACTTGTTATTGTGGGAAAGTTTAACGGACGTCGAAACTTTATTTATTCTAAAGTAAAGGAATATCGTAAGAAATCGAAAAAAATATTTTTGTTGTACTTTATATAATAATTACTTCGTACATTAGTGGTTTTAAGGGAAAGTTTGATGTGATGCCATATAATTGATTTGAATAGTTATAAGAAGAGTTAGGGAAAAAATTAAGTAAATTACTTTAATTTTATATAGATTTGTAAAATACGAGCAAATGAATTCACAATTAATTTCATAAGTAATGCATCATTTTCTTCTATCTAGTCTTCTCCAAATTAGTGAGAAATATGAAGCTGAGAGCGAAGCATGTTATAGTTTTAAAATTTAATTGGCATTATATTTGCTTGTCGTACTTATTTATATTTGCTCTGTGTACTTATTTACATTTTGCTCTTTTTACTTATTTATATTTGCTCTTTTTACTTATTTATATTTGCTCTTCGTACTTATTTATATTTGCTCTTCGTATTTATGCTTAAATGGCCGCAAATTTATATTTGCTCTTCGTATTTATGCTTAAATGACCGCAAATTTGCTTAAATGACCGCAAATATGCTTAAATGACCGCAAATTTGCTTAAATGGCCGCAAATTTGTATTCGCTCTTCGTACTTATGCTCAAATGAGAAATTTTTGATGCATACATAACAAGAGCGTATATGTGTGAAAACCTCAATTTTTAGGAAAACCTTTCAGCCTTGAAGCCTTGAAGCCTGCTGGTGGCGTTCACCATGATACTGAGCGGCCACCCCTTCATATGATATAGAGTTATCATGGCTGAAAAATTAGAGGAGAGGACGCAATTTGCGAAGGCGATCGGACTGGAAGTGAAAGTTGTCGTCTGCGACAGTAGTAACAACAACCAGGATGCCATAAGCAAATTCGTAAATGGAATTTACGGCAGAAAGTGGGCAGGTATTTATAAAATTTACTTCTAAACAACGGTCTACAATATATAAACTATTTAGTGATTTTTAAAATGTAATAACTAATAGTTTCTGCGTTTTACAGATTTTTAAAAAAATTTATTGCATAAGTCATTTCCACAAGGATTCGACCAAGCTGCTTTAAATGCTGCTGCACTACTAAAGAGGAAATAATAATAATAAAGAGGGAGTTATTATTTAATAATATTTAATAACTTATTGCCTATGTGAACTCTCGGTTTTACTTTAATTACTTATGAAGACGCAACGTAACATGGTAATAATGCTCGCAGTGAATCAAGGTGACCACATGTCCGCTTTATAAATATGGGACGATATGTATATATAATTTAAAAATAGTTTTTTTTATTTCATTTCCATTTAAAATATTAATGTTGCATTTAATATTGTATTTGGTAAATACGCTAAAAATATGTATACATATATATATAAATAATATAATAATAGTATATATACATATATATAATCACCGGCTGGTCACCTAAACTGCAAGTATATTTCGCACGCTTTCCAGCCATCATAGACAACTCAAGCCGAGAACATTGGAAAAAATTGAATTTTTAAAAAATTAAAATATTTTGAAGAAAGGAAAGTAAGACTAAAAGGATTTTTATTTCATTGAAAATGCCAAAAAGCAAAAAAGAGGAGAGTTCTGAGAGTGATAGTGATAGCGGACCAGAAGATGTAATTATTGTTAAAACTTTGATAATATCAAATTTTTTACGCCTTGGTTTTATTATTAGCGCCTTCCTCCTCCAACTAAAAAAAGCAAAGAATCGAATGCTAATTCAAAATCGAAAGGTAGCACAGAAACAAAATGGATTTTGGAAAAGCAGCGCCATGTTACAATTTCTGAGTTTCGGGGACGTAAACTCATTGATATTCGTGAATATTACGAAAAAAATGGCGAAAGTTTGCCCGGCAAAAAAGGTATATCCTTATCGATAACGCAGTGGAAAAAACTTTTAGAAGTAGCTGAAGAAATTAATAAGTCGTTGGGTGAATAAATTTTGCATTTTATTATGTTAAGCTTCTTATTCAAAATAAAGTAAAAATTTTCAAATATCTAGCACAAATTTATTGGTAATAAGTTAGTGTTCCACAGATGGCTACTACAATCAGAAATGGTAACCAAGTTTTAAAGAATCCCTTTATTCCAACATAACGGCCGCAAAAGAACATCCAGAAGGCCAATATACACATTGACCAGTTAGTTCTATGTTTATAACGCATGCCGCATAAAGCAGTAGCTACGTGCGAATGACAATTGTCGCAGAACAGATTATGCATTCGTGTGCCGTATAATACAGATGCTTTAGACACTGATTCATCCCATATAAAGCCTCCACCTTCTACAAATTTGGGATGTAAACGTAAATAACGGGCAGGTCGGCCAAATGCCATCTTATCCTCCGATACGAAATAAGAACCTGCAAAGTCACGAATCACTCCGTTTGACATGCAGATTCCCATATGGCCAATCATCGGGAAAAACCAAGTCAATATAGGAATTGGCGTCCAAACAATGCAAAAAGGGAAGTGATCATTTTGAAAATCAATATTTGGAAGTTCCAAGCTGGTTGCACCCATTTCTGTAGGATTGCTCGTTGCTAATTCGCCAGTAGGAGTAGTCTGTGTCATGATATTTCTAATATATTTCCTCAAAAGTCTATGTTTTCCTTAATCCGTAGCTACATTTTCAAAACGAATGTTATTTTATTTGTGTAAACGAAGTAAGAAACAATGTTGCCAGAATTTCAATATGCTGCTTTAGTAAGGATATCTATTTAGAAAGTTTTAACGCGGCCCTAAGTCTCTAACACAATCAAGGTGCTTGGTTAAGAAACTAAGTTGCAAGATAATTGATTTACCGCATTACCACCGTAATATAAGTTCTCTTTCTCTCTTTATAACCTTTTTTTGGCAGCATTTGAACACCCAATCAATATTACGAGCATTCTCGTATATCAAATCATGCTGAAATTTTGTGCATCCCTTTTATTCGTATGATAATGCAATGTAAACGCTCAATATTTCTGTATATTCAAGATGGCGGATTAATAATTCTTTTAATAGAGCGACATGCTACGTGAACTTAAGGTACACATACATAAGTGTTTAGTAAATTTAGAGAAAATAGAAACTTGTACACATCAACATCTGAGGAGCTATAAACTTGCGTGGGGTCCGAACATAATGAGGCTTAAGCGTCGCGACAAAATGATGTTTTATTCTACGACAACAAAAAAACGTAGAACGAAAAATGAAGCCAATTTTTTTTGAAGTTATTTATCTACTTTATGCTTCTTTTGTATTAACTTAAGCTTTTCTACATTACATGATTTGAAAAATAAGCAATAAATGCAATTATTTTCAATTTAATACATGGTCATTAAAAGTCATTTCTCCATTCTTTAGTAATAATTAATCGAAAATATAATTTGTTTTTTGTTTACCTTATTTTTCACGTCTTTGTTGTTTACATTTATGTTGATTTCTTTATTTTTACTTCTCGTACCATATGTTTTTATTCATGTTTATATTGAGGACTCTATTTTTTCTTATCAAATAATATGGTCACGTGGCTTCTCATTCTGTGTACCACTTGGCACCTCTTTACCACAAAAACGAAAAACGCATTATTGTGTTGAAGCCGCGTTTAGTAAAAACGTATAAAAAATTTAGTTTTCGGTTTCGCATTCAGCTGCTCGACAAAAATGGCTGAATGCAAACGCGATAGCTGACTTTCGGTTACGTGATTATCTCACTGCTTGCTTTTTTAAGCCTAGGAATTAAATTTGAAAAATTGGAATTAAGAGCCTCCACACATTGAGGCTGTATTGGTTTTTTTAGCACTGGAGTGTAATTCGTATATATTGCTTTCAATATGTTCAACCTTAATCGCCCACGCTTAAAAAGAGAGGATGAACGTTTTAAGATTATTTATTATATTGAGTTGAATTTGCGGTATTTAAAACTTACTTACGGAAGAAGTAAGTCTGGAAATTCGTTTGCTAGTCTTCATAACCTGTTTAAATTCTATGACACTATCGAAAGCAACTACAAATGAGTCCAATAATTATTTTAAAATTTGAACTAATGATTTGATTTCATTTGTTTGTTGACATGAGTACCCAAGCCCGCCGAAGCGTATTGGCAATAATTTCAATTGATTCTTAAAATTAGCATAAATTCTTTCTACGAATTTTTCTGTGTTTAGTATTTACGGACTGAAAAGCTTCATAAGCACGCAAACTTTCATTGCGTTTCGACCGAGGAAAAAAGTTGCCAACTGTTCCATTATTGTGGTTTATAATTCTCTCAACCGGAAGAAAACCCATAAAAAAGATTTTGTATCTATCAGCTTTTTTGTTTTTTAAAAGAAGAAAAGAAAAAGCGATTAAAATACGACCAATTTGTAGAAATTTATATGATATATATGAGAATATAATTAAATATTAAAGATTTTTCACTTGGAGCTTTTTCTAGTTGTTTTATTTTTATTATGGAATGTTCAACCGGATGTTCTACAGCGTGAAGTTGGCTGCAATTATCAATGAAGAAGAACAAGCTGAAAAATGACTCAGAAATTCAGCAAGATGGAGCAAGCCCTTTCGCTTGCTTTTAATATATCAGAATCAGCACGTGTGTAAAAAGTGCCAAATTAAATTTGTAAAATGTTAGTATAAATTAATAAAATAAATTGTAAAATATAATTTGTATCAATATTTATTAAATTCGTCGTGCGTATATGTCATATTTATCGAAATTCGCGTGAAAATTGGATAATTTGTCAATTTGTAGATTTGTTTTATTCATTGCAGCTGTGATGTAGTAGCCGTAGTAGCTGTAAAAAGTAGCCATTCGGTAGCTGTAAAAAAATATACGTGAAAAACGAATGTTCTGCGAGGTGTCGAAGTGCAAAATGATAAAATAATAACACAGAAGGACGAGCAAATCAATCAACAAAACTTTAAAATGCAAAATAATAATTTATTGGGAGTTAATATTCATATTACGATGTTCAAAATGGAAAATTCTGTGACGTGACAGGTTTTTCTTTCGTTTTTGACAGTAGTTACAAAATTGAAATTTTTCAGCGTACTGGCGGTGGAATTTCAAGGAAAAAAGATATATTTGGAATACCAGTTTTAATTTTTTTTTGGAATATAAGTTTTAAAAAGTTAAATAGACAAATTTTGGTTGCGTACTTTCAATTACACCTCTGTATCTCACAAATCTACCCCACTGCCATTTTTAACTATGTACATATTCGTCCTACTCAACCACCACTTTTTTTTTTTTTTTTTGAAATGACTAAATATTAGAAAGAGTATGAAAGTATAGTAGTGTTTGACTGGAAAAACATACGAAACGCTTATGGTTATGTGTGTTTGTGAGACTTTACTTATATTTTAATGAGTAAGGGAAGGTGTGGAAAGCATAAACCGGAGAATAATTGTTCACATATCAGACAAAAAAGTGGAAAAGTGCATACGCGAAGTGGGCAAGAAAAAAGAAAGCAAAATCCTTTCGAAGACAATGTAATGAAAAGCTTGGTCAAGAGAATGACATTTGCTCAAAAATATAAATTACGACATATTTGGATAATTGTCAAAATGAATTAACGTAAGCTATAATTATTCCAAAATATTTTGTTTTTATAGGGATGATCAAAGTGATATAGCTCATGAAGGACCCGCTGGCATGGAACCGGAGGGTGTAATAGAGTCCACCTGGCATGAAGTTTATGACAATTTTGATGATATGAATTTACGCGAAGAACTCCTGCGCGGCATTTACGGTTATGGTTTCGAAAAGCCATCCGCAATTCAACAGCGCGCCATCATTCCCTGTGTTAAGGGTCGTGACGTTATTGCCCAGGCTCAGTCAGGTAATTGTAGTCAATACATAATGTTGGGCGCATGTCATGTTATTAAGTGAAAATATCTGCGAATTAATTCATGGCATGTGTAATCTCTTCATATAGCTCTCTTCTTCTCATTTGTCTCGTTCTTATCTATTGTGTTCCCCTGTCCCCTGTATGTAAAAAATGTTAACACTTTTATTTGATTTTAATATAGAAATATTTGCAAGATTGTAATCGATTTGTAAAAAGTTAAAAATACATTCCTCTGCTGCAGGTACTGGTAAAACTGCAACCTTCTCCATAGCTATTCTGCAACAAATCGATACGTCCATTCGCGATTGTCAGGCTTTAATTTTGGCTCCTACTCGTGAATTGGCAACACAAATTCAACGTGTTGTCATGGCTCTTGGCGAGTATATGAAAGTTCATTCCCATGCCTGCATCGGCGGCACAAACGTGCGTGAAGACGCTCGTAATTTAGAGGCCGGTTGCCATGTCGTAGTCGGCACACCTGGCCGTGTATACGACATGATTAACCGGAAAGTTTTGCGTACAAGCAGGATAAGATTGTTCGTTTTGGATGAAGCTGATGAAATGTTGTCTCGCGGTTTCAAAGATCAAATTCAAGACGTTTTTAAAATGCTTCCCAATGATGTGCAGGTGATCCTTTTATCCGCCACCATGCCTCCCGACGTACTGGAAGTTAGTCGATGCTTTATGCGCAATCCAGTCAGTATTTTGGTGAAGAAGGAAGAGCTTACACTCGAAGGTATCAAGCAATTCTACATAAACGTGAAACAAGAAAACTGGAAATTAGGAACTCTTTGCGATTTGTATGATACATTATCTATAACTCAATCGGTTATTTTCTGCAATACCAGACGTAAGGTACGTCGACCGGGTTTCCTTTATCTTAAAGAATAAAAAGTTAATTTATTTAATTTATTACAGGTTGATCAACTAACCGAAGAGATGACTACTCACAACTTTACCGTTTCTGCTATGCATGGCGATATGGAGCAGCGTGATCGCGAGTTGATAATGAAGCAATTTCGTTCTGGATCGTCTCGCGTTCTGATTACAACTGATTTACTGGCACGTGGCATTGACGTTCAGCAGGTATCATTGGTAATTAATTATGATTTGCCTTCGAACAGAGAAAATTATATCCACAGGTAATGTTACCTTTTCTATCAATTGTTTTTCATTTATTTTTATAATTAATATGGTATTTAAATTTAATAGAATCGGACGTGGTGGTCGCTTTGGTCGCAAAGGCGTTGCTATTAACTTCATTACAGACGAAGATCGAAGAATTCTTAAGGACATTGAGCAATTTTATCACACTACTATTGAAGAAATGCCCGCTAATATCGCTGATCTTATCTAAAATTTTAGGTCAACGATTAAACAGCAACAACAATAAAATTTATTAAAACTATTAAGTAATTTTTTCAATCATAAAAAACCAAGAAGAGAAACTACCAGCCTATAATATTAGCTGGAATAAACAGGACCTTTGTAAAAAAAATAAAACTTCGTCTTTATATAAAATTAGAAATTTGGGCAACAACTGCGTGTGTGCAACAATTTCCAACATTATATTTTAAAACAAAAATTATTACAATAAAAAAGATATATAAATTCAACATATATATGTATACAAAAAAGAAAAGAAGAAAAAAAATGAAACTCAAATCAACCAATCGTTTCGTATTATTTTTATAAATATAAATATTAACTATCGGAGAAATTGAAAAAAAAACGGACTGTAGAATTCATTCAATCGATCATGAAGCGACGAGAGCTCGCTGCGGTTGAAATATTCATTGGCGCTACAGCACATGTTCTCTTAGACATTAGACATTCCCTTGTAAAACATGCAAAGAGTTAAGCAAATAAATTTCTATCGCGGGCTAGAGAAGTTTTTATGTTAGAGGGTTTTCGGTACTCGGAACTCTATAGTAGTTTGTCTTCAAATTTCTGATTGCTCAGCTTTTGGTTTATTATACATTTATACTGCTTTTATAAAGCTTAGCCAATATTTGCATCTACAAGTCGGCTAGGCGCTCCATAGCCGTAGGGTAGAGAGGCCAAGGATGCAGGTTACCTTCTTGATGAAGTTTAACCGTTTGAGTCCCAGATAGTTTTCAAAAAACACTGTTGAATAATCCCAGGCTGTCTGTCTGTCTGTCTGTCAGGAAACTCAAACAGTTTTGACATAAAATCTAAACAGCGCGATTGCGCTGCTTGGGATTTTTCGACAGTTTTTTTCCAAAACTGTCTGGGTTTTCTCGAAATGAAATCTGAACAGCGCGATCGTGCTGCTTGGTATTCAAACGGTTAAGCCATCTCTTGGGCCGAACTATACAAGATGATCGATTGGTTTTTATAAAATTGGGATTAAAATATGACTTTTGGAAAACATTGCCTGTTATCAACATGTCTTCAACTGTACATGGGTTTGGTGAGGCTCGATTTAAAGGAATCCAACTTAATGCCCAATAGAAACCAGCTAATAATCACATCTATCGCTTTAACAGAAATGCGTCCTTAATTTCTCATTTTAACAGAATAATAATTTTTTATGTATGTTCTTCTCCTTTTTACACTTTTCTTCCAGTTTATCTAAATAGGACGAGAGCGGCGAGAAAATCGTTTGCCCACTCGTCCTTCTAAGAAAATGAGCAAAATGTTTCAAATGAATAAAGTATCCTGCTTGGACTAGAGGTATCAAAGTCTACTTAATCGTTGTCAAATTTTTAGGTTATTTTCATCTTTAAGCTGTGCTTACTATTTAAATTATTCCAAGATTCGTACGAGTTTACCTTATTTTCAACCGTTCGTCATTTCCAATGCAACTAGAAACGATGCTAATAATCGACAAACCGAGGTGAGTGAAAACAGACTTAAGCATTAATTATTTTATATGATAAGATATAAGCTTTCCGAGAATTTGAGTAAGAAGCTCTCCCGCTGAATAAAGAAATAAAATTATAGAATATTAGTTTCATTTTAAAAAGTAGTTAAAAAGTAGTCGAGTACCAAATTTTTTTATTAAGAAGTGAAATTTTAAATAACCTGCTTACAAACAAATTAATTTATAATAAATTTAAATAAAAGATACATTTTGTAAAGCTTGATGAAATCTTTAGGTCCCATTTAATAAGCTAAAGTTTTTATTACTAACAGTCGTGACCTAAAAATGATTATTTTTTCCTCTTTAATTTGAAACTTATCTCTAAAAAAGACAATGAAACCCAGGAACCTCTATCATCATCATTAGAACGAACGAATGAGTGGAAAAGGAAATGTTTTCACTTCGGTCCAGTTTAGTAAACATAAGAGTATAAATGTATAGAAATTGTTTGTTTGTGTGTATATGCAATATGAAATGAGTTAGGGCTCATTCTTGGTGTAACAGAATTAGGGGTCATTCTTGGTGTAATAGAATTAGGGCTCATTCTTGGTGTAATAGAATTAGGGCTCATTCTTGGTGTAATAAAAATTGTTTGTTTGTGTGTATATGCAA